>JAQQZY010000015.1:22649017-22659258 GCA_030068375.1 Ostorhinchus rueppellii
GATAGATAGATAGATAGATAGATAGATAGATAGATAGATAGATAGATAGATAGATAGATAGATAGATAGATACTCCACAAACAGTACTTCTATTTGCTACAAAATGAATATCAGTCTGCTCTTACATGGGATTTTAAAATACTTTCTTACACATATGACATACAGTTGTGGAAAAAAATATTATTCCACCCCTTGTTTTCTTCAGTTTCTTGACATTTTAATGCCTGGTACAACTAAAGGTACATTTGTTTGGTCAAATATAATGATAACAAAAATAGCTCATAGCAGTTTAATTCAGAGCTGATATCTATCCATTTTACACGTTTTCTTGATAAAAACCAAAATAACTTCAGTTCTTACATCAATATGTATGACACTGTACTGACAAAAACAGTGTTTTTGGGCATTCCATGTTTTCTTTTCTGTGTGTTTAGTCACATGATACACACAGGAGTTAGTACTTGATTGCATAACCATTATTTTTGATGGTCTAATAATTTTTTCCTGCAACTGTATGAAGTGACTCATGCAGAAATCATGTTTACAGATGAGGCAAAAGATTAAATATTTAGTCACATAATATTTATAGATGCATATTCATATCAATTAATTTTATTCCAATGAAAAATACCTGGATGTAATCTTAAAGATAATAAAGGGGATATGCTGTTGATGGCATACAAATGCATAACTATGAATGAAATGTACTTTGAATAGTTGGAAACATTTGATTTAAGTACAAAAGATGTAGAATGTTACATATTGGTAATTCATTAAATCAAATGACACCACTCAAAAGGCTTTAACGTCTTTAGCTCTGCAAGTAAAGCATTAAGAAATTAATTAATGTTGCATTTATTCAGTATTCCATCACTAGCTAATCCAGTTACACCCCCGCCCAGATATAACCGAGCCTTTCAATCACTGCTGTCTGTTCATTTATTAATTAATCCCTACTCACTGTGAGCTAGTTCGTAGAATTTAACCCGTTTTATATCAATAATGGATTGAACCTTTGATTGAAACTCATGTGAGCTGGTTGATTACTGAGATCTGCTGCCCAGTGGTGTCTGTGTATTAGTATTTTGAAGGAAAAGCAGGGTGAGTGCATGCGTACTTACCCATCTGTAACTCGTTGATGGTCTCCACCAGTGACCAGTCTGGACTATATCCACAGTGAGACTTCTCCAGCAGACTGTCCAGAACCTGTGGCACAGGACACACTGTTAGAAGAGTTGGCTAATAATAATAATAATAATAATAATAATAATAATAATAATAATAATAATAATAATAATAATAATAATTAGAACAACCTTCTTCATGCCTGTCCCATTAAAAGGATTTTTAAGGGACTTTCCCAACAGCAGGTCGAAACAAAGGGTCATACAGTATATTCTATTGATATATAATTGGAGTATTGAGCTAAAATAAATTTGTCCTGATGGAATACTACACTAAAAGTAGGTACTATACTACCATCAGTAACAGATACTAATATTTATAACCCTGGTACTTCATACACTACACTAGGCTTTTCCTTAGAGTGTTTTGGGGGCATAAATGTTATCTGGGTTCCAGTACTTTTGTTGTTTGTTGAAGAGTTAGATCAACAAATGGGACAATTTTACATTTTTCAGTTAAAAATCTATATTTCCACATAACTTTGGAGCATTAATATCACCTAATATCTTTATAAAATTTAAGAAAAGCTATAACAGAATAAAAAAGATCCATACAGCCTAAAGAAATATCAAAATAAGTGTAGTGGATCTAAGCAAAGATATTTCGTTCATTTTGATGTTTCATACAGTTATTTTACATTAATTTGGCATGAATCATTCCCAAAATGAAACCTTATGATGGTAAGGAAAACCCCGTAGAACTACTTTTATCTTATTTTTATACTTTTACCTCCACCAAGAAGGTTATGTATTTGCCAGCATTTATCTGTTTGTCTGTTTGTTTGTGTTCAAAATAACTTGAAAAGTTCTGAACGGATTTGGATGAAATTTTCAGGAATTGTTAGAAATGGGACGAGGAACAAGTGATTCCATTTTGGTAGTTATCTGAATCCAGGAATTTTTTAAAAGTTTCTTTATCACTGGGAGATAGGACATGAGGGCACTGAGCTGCCTATGAGGTCATGCAGCGCCATCTAGTGGAGGAAAGTACAAACACTACCTTGGTGGAGGTCTGCACTCTCTGAGTACTTTTCGAGTTGTTATTGTTTAAAAAAATAACTAACAATAAAAAATAATAATTTAATAATTAGTGATTAAATATTATATTATTATTATTATTTATAATGTTTTAAATTGAAGACTAATATTAAGAATGTCATAGTGTTTCCTAACCCGATTCTGTTCTGGATGCTGTTTCAGATATGAAATTAAGTAATATTTGTGTAATCTGAGTCCTACCTGTCTGACTGTCTGTCTCTCATCCACCATCATGGTTTTGGAGCTCTCATCTGACAAATGAACACGAATCACCAGCTATTAAAGAGAGAGAGAGAAAACAAGAAGGAAATGCACATTATTACAAACAATTAAAAAAAAAATCTACACAAACACATGCATATCTATAATATTGTTGTGTTTTCATGAAGCAGGCCAGTTCTGTAGTTAATAAGACAAATGCACACAAAGGATACAAAATCAGCTTATAGAGGTTTCACTGTGAAATACTGAAAATAGTATTCCACAGAGAAACAGACTGTTTATATCCATGGATGATTATGTGATGAAGTGGAAGCAATAAGAAAGCAAAATGGTTTCAGTAATTATTTGATTTAATGCATGGATTGTTTTCTTTAATGTGAGTAACTAAAAACCAACATTAGCATTTACAAGAGGGTATAAACAGTCAATAAAGGGTTATTACACACACTATAATGCAGCTGTAATATTGGAATATCTTAAATATTTATATGTAGAGAACCCATTAATTTTTAACATTACTATATTTTTATTCATTATTCATACACTACGGGAGGAGTTATATTTATATGGAGCATATGTAGTCACACATTCATTATAGTGGTTTTCAGTGTTTCTGTGTGCTGTGCTGGACTGAACCTGCAGCCACATTTGCATGCATTTATTATTTAAGCATTTTTATCAGTTTCCATGTGCCTCAAAATAATGAGGTTTAAATAGTTACTGCAAACATTTAAGGTGGAGGTTGGGGGGGATTCCAGGAGACTATCACATGACAACTATGAAGCTTCCTTCTATCCTTATATGTCCGTCACATGATGAAACCCTAACTGTAATGTGTACATCTAAACCTAATGACCCGATGGTGATCGAGAGCATGTACGGATATAAAAAGTTAAACATTTTTGAACCACTAAATCTGACCAAATACATTGAAATAATTCAGGTTAAATGCAGTTTCTCAGCATTTCACTGGCATCAGATATGACACAGATACCCGATTATATCCTGAAACACTTATTCACCATTAAAACCCACGTATTTTGAGAAATGACAGTGGTTTTAGATGCTTGTGAAAAGGTCGCTTTGCTTCAGTTTTCTCTGCTTTGACACATTAACCTTTGAATTTACTCTGAGTTTTTATGTGCATCTTCATGATCAGTAAACTAAACATGGGAAAATACCAGATTTTCACTTCAAAAAAGATAAAAAAAATAATAAATAGCGATGAATCAATCAGTGGAGAAAAATTTATTTACAGGTGAACAGAGCTCTTTAAGTGTTAATGTTAAGCTCTGGTCACACTTTAATATGACTGGTATAAACACTTAAAACTATCACAAATCTGAAGGATTGTATTTGTTATTTATATTCTGAATGTGTGGATCAGTTTAGCTCAAAGGGAATGCAATGCTGTCTCTCTGGGTGTATTTAACCATTAAAATGCTTTTTTTCTGTCACTGTAGGACCTTTTCATTCTGTATTTACATGAAACTGCTGTACATCTGGTGCAGTCTGGGGAATCCAGGGTCACTTTCCCCAGGCTCTGTGCAGATCAGCCTTCAGATGATAAGACTTTACCAGGCACACAGGTAGCTGTAGGTCTGTGTGTGTGCAATAGGTTGGTAATCCAGCCTCTCTCTCTATCTCTCTGTGGGATAGCGACTTAACTTGCGATGGTCATTATGTTGAGTGCTGCTATGTGTGTGTGTGTGTGTGTGTGTGTTGACCCCAGCTGTTATTGACCAGAGCTTTGAATGGCGAGTAACACTGACCTGACCCAGAAAACAGAGTCCACTGGACACGTGCCAGACTTGTACACGCCTACATGTACACGCAGACACAAATACACAAATCTCCATCTCGTGTGTGTGTGTATGTGATCCAGACTCACCTTCTTCACCTGGGCCTCCTTGATTTTCTCCAGGGCGACTCGGATATTTTCTGCCTTCAACTTGGCAGCCTGCTCCTCCTGCACATACATGGGGAAGGCAACAGAAATTGTACACAGCAATCCAAAACAGTAACACTCAGTCATTCTCAATATGCTTTCACATCACACGCACACTTTTCTTCTTACCTGATTCCTCCAGCAGGAATTCATTATTTTATTTTCAGCGGATTACTCTGCTCAAGCTAATGTTTCTGTGTCTGCTTAGCACCTACAAAACTACAAAATCTAGCTACAAAAATAAAGCATCCAAGTGTTAACCTGCAGATTTTAGACAAAGTACCAGTGTGTTCCCAGTTCTGTCTGCTAACTGTGCACTGCTCGTCTTAGCATGTTACAGCTGCTCCAGAGGAAAGCCAGCGCATAGGGAATAACTGCAGTCATTTTCCAAAAAACAAGTCCTGGTTTAGTTCCAATAATATAGAGATGCGCTGCAAGATGATCTCAATCTGCAGGGAAAAATTGGAAGTGTCTGCCTGGCAGCACAAAACCTGTTTCTCCTTCGCCTCCTCTTCATAATCATCATCATCATCTCAGTATTATTGCAACGCTGCAGGGAAATGAGATTGGATTAATGCTTGAACGCTACACGTTGGCAGATAGTTATTGTCTCCCTGAAGGAGGATTATCCAAAATTCCCAAACACATACACTAAAGCCAGTGTTTCTACGCCAGTGCAGCCGACGAACCAGAGGTACGGACGGAAATGCAAAACAACAAAGAAGTCCAACGTGTTCCTGTCACAGCAACAACTCGGATGTGAGATGTTCTAATAATCTGCGATCGTATGCTTTCACTTTAGTCCTGCACATGCAACACGCGCCGGGTTTGACGACCTTCAACAAGAACGATCCAGACAAGATAATCAGCTGTGAGGAAACAAGGCAGTGGAGCAGCAGCCTCGATTCCAGCTGGGCAGAAAACAGGATGCAGGCGCAAAAACACAAGACCTGGAAGCAAAAATAAGAGTCGACATGGAAACACAACATAAACAGAGCAGGAAAGATGGAAAAAAATGCAGAAAATGTGACCGAAGGACTATCTGACAGGCTGTTTAGAGTCTAACTTAATGAGCTGCATTTGCATAATCATTAATTGACTAAATTACAGGCAGCCTGACAGCAGAATCCTGACTGGTTAGTGAAGCAGGAGACCCTTTAACTACCTCAGTAACTCACTGCATGACACACATCGGCAGACTGACTCATTCCCTGACTAACCAGAAAATACAAATGAAAGATGCTACCTTGTCCTGTCACATCCTCCCTGGTTGAGATAGACGGAGGGAATGAGAGGAAGTGAGGGAAGAGGAGATGCGAGAGTGGATTGGGGGAGGGGCGTTGATACTCTGCCAACTTACATGCAGAGGCACTGATCTCTTTATCTCAAGCGCTCATGCCTCCTCTTAACAGCCTCTTTACTCCTCCCACTCCATCCAACACCCTCCACTGGTTTTCCTACGTCTTTTAACTGATTTGCGTTACATTTTAAGGTCATTCTTCTGTCCTTATCTCACTGTCAGCAACTTGCTTTTGCCGTCTTTGTCTCTCCATCTCGATGAATCTGCAGTCAGTCAGTTCAGAGGACCTTCCCAGTCACTTCACATCAAGAATCTGAATGTCTATATGTGCCCTAACAGAGGTGCTCCACTTTAGCTTGTCCGTGAACACACAAACACAACAGAGGCTCCATATTGTGAACCAGTGAAAGGGGAAAAAAAGAGAAGATTAGCAGCCAATCTCCTTATCCGCACCCCCCCTCAAAACACACACACACACACACACACACACACTACAGATGTAGATTCTCAAGCACCTGCAGCACATAAGTCTAAAGCTCATGAACACATCCTTAATGACATGCATATGTTTTGTCAGACCCAAATTAGCAGATGTCAGCATGAAAGCTTAGTCTCTAAGAAGTTTACAGGTACAACAGAAAAAAACTAAACAAAACACGAGGTTGTGGGTATGGTGTAATAGAGGAGGACTTGCACATAAAGGACAAAAAAATAATAAATAAACAAGAGTTTATATCAAGAGGTCAAGCACGAGTGCATTTTTACAGGCTCGTATAATGACAATAGTTTATAAAAGAAAAAAAAAACAATAGTCAATTAACTGTTCGATGTCAGCCCCTGAAATAAACTAACACTGTAGTAAATGAACTAACTTTGACTTTATTAGAAAGTGGATAAATGAACTGAACCTGCAAGTCAAAATAGTAAATACCTAAATGAACAAATCTAGATTACAGAATATTGTATAGAATTAACTTCTTCTAGTTCTTCTTCTTCTTCTTCTGTTAGCTATCAGCGACTACGGGAGCAAACTTCTCTTGATACTGTAAAAGCCAGTGCTGATTGAAAGGCTGCGAAAGTAATCTACACTTACCAAAAAATGAGTGAAAATGTGAAAAACAGACTAGAGGGCAAATATTTCAGTCTGTATTAGGTTTCCCTCAATGCTGGAAGGAAGCATAGTAAATCCACTCACATTTCTGAGACAAAAAAACATCATCCCAACCAAACAAATATTCAATATTCTAAGTATAAAAATAACTGTTTATGATTATTTATGCAACTTAATACTGAAAAAGCTAAATATATATAATGATAAACTGTTATTATTTCAAGTTATTATGCAAAATCATCATCAGAGTATGTGCAGAACTGATGAAGCGGTAAAAATAACTGAGTGGGTTATGATGTAAGATGATATTCAATATATCATCACAAAGTTGAAAAAGTCTTGACACTACATTTAGCATTAGGAGTTAAGCGCCTCTAATGGACAGATTTTTAAGTTACGCAAGTCTTACGTGGGGTAACAAAGCAAAAAAAAAAAAAGTGGGTAGAAGCGATCATGGCAAAAGTAGACAGGATTAAATAAGTCAAAAATATATTATATAATAAGTCATCTGTTGGTGCTTTTTAACTATGAGTTACCGGAATAATTGTGGATTAAGAGACTAGTGAGTTCATGTATGAGACTGTGACACTATGATGTAAGGTAACTAGAGTTTAGTTTAGTTTAGTTTTGGACAGATAAAAGAAACGTAAGAAAGATAATAGAAAACCAACACAGTGCAGGAAGAGGCAAAAAACCCAACAGGCTTATCTGAAGCCTCCACCTCAAGAAGAGAAAAAGAAAAGCATTTATACAATACAAGTAACATATAAACACATGAGCTTAATGAAAGAATAATGAGCGTGGTTTTAACAATACTATTGCGAACTATTATGTATCTTGTTAGTTTTTCTTATTGTATTTCCTGTTTATTTCATTTGCTTATTTTTCCTTATGCTACACATGACACAAGCTGTATTTCTTGCCTCCTACCACTGCCATCACTGTCATATCCAGCTTGCAGCATAAACATTTTCTCTCGGTCTCATAGATATTCAGTTGACCTACATTATGGAGGCACTAAAATTAGCGTTTGCCCAGGAAAGATCCTGCTGCTTTGAAGTAGGAAGGATCATGTCCCTCCTGAGCTGCCATAGACTCGAAACAGCAGCGGAATGATGTGACTTATATAGAGGCAGCAGAAGTGGGCCAGCAGTGCATATGTGTGAAAGAGATAGTGTGTGGGTGGAAGGCAGTTACTGCTGAGGCAGTGTAACACTGACACAGAAAGACAGTCCTATAGGCCCTCTACACAAAAATCCTCGTACAGTGCATACATTCACAAACACACATGTTCTCCCACACACAGCTGTGCCGTGGAATGAGAGCAGATAATTACACCCTCAGCCTAATCACTGCTGCAGGAATTAGACTGGCCCCTTAGCGCGTAATCTGCCTGGAATCTTAGGGCCCATCGTGGTCCTGCCTGCTCTAATCTGGGCCTACAAATTAAAATAAAATCACGTTTTTCAGAGAGACAGCTCAAAGCACAAACTACATGCTGTGGATCGGTTGAGTCAGGCAGAAGACAGTAAGAGTATCAGATTATAGGATGGTTATGTTGGCTAGATGCACAGCAGTAAAAGCAGGATTTTGTGTGAGTGGCAGCTGCTTTGAGATAAATGGTTCTTTAAAGTACAACATTAATCTGACTACAGTCACTTAGTTTAGATTCACTGGGGTCAGACTTATGTCTGGAGCCAGTATTGTGCGGTTACTAAAAATCCAATACTACACACTGAGTATATATACAGGTTTCAGCAATTAAATGTAATACTTTAAGAGACCTTTCTTTGAACCTTATAAATGCAATTTATAAAGACCCTGCAAAGAACAGTTATTAATATCATTTTATGACCTCTTTCACATTCTTTCACACTGGAACTGGATTTTGGTGATCCCTCAGTGTAAATATAGACCAGTACTGATGCATGGACTCTAATATCCAAAGTGCGTGACAGGACGTAAACTCTGATTACATAGAATATAATCTCTGGGAAAAAAGGACAGAAATAAACAGCAACCAAGTAGATAAAATGAAAAGTGTGCTTTATGTTGACTATCTATGTATGTGCAAGCCGCCATCACAGACAGTTTACATGTTTAACATGACCAGGACCTTTAACACACTGCCAGCCACCACTGCTGTGAGTGTGTGTCTGTGAATATGAGCTACCACATAGGAATCACCCCCACTTTGCTCCAAAGAAGATTAACCGCCACAATCTGGCACATTCCTCTTAACATCCAATCAAACTGCCTCATCTGCTCTTTCACCCAATCAAACCATAACATTGGAGATCCAATCAGGAAAGGCCCGCTTTCTTAATCTCAATCTAATGCACACATACACATAAATAAAACTTTGGTCTTAGGTATTAAGGAGCGTACAGCTTTAGCTTCAAGAGTCTTTACATGATGAAAAGTGACAGGAGTCATGGTCAGACAAAGACAATGTCCGATAATTACAGTCACGAGAGGACGAGCACATCTCGATAGAACATCGTCAAAGCTGTGATCGTCACTTGTTCTGTAGTGCATCATCAATTCTAACATTATAAATACATCATTTACACAGTCAGAGCTTGGTACAAGCTGACTTCCACCAGCAGGCTCCGCTGAACAACAACAACAACAGCAAGAACGACAACAACAACAACAACAACAATTAAATCGGTGGCTAGTCCCATTATCTGCATTGATCGTGTTAACCCACACTGATCCTATCTTCTAAGCTCTATTACTGCAACTGGCTGAGCTCCAAACACTCATTATGGCTGCAAAACAAACTAGCGCTGCTTAACATATTCCCTTGGTTCCAGAGGTTTATTTGAAGATCATGACCCAGAACATTGGAGTAAGTATAAGACAATAATGAAGTAGAAACACACTGTGACTTGTTCATAGAATTAAAAATAATTAAAGCATCTGGTCTTTTTAAACAATGAGGAAAATATGTCATAGTTAAATGTTTCCAAATGCTATGTTGGGTTTAATAAAGAAGTTGGACAAAGATTATTTCACATAGTTTTACAGCAGCAACCCTGCATGACTGGTTTCTTTTTTTCATGGAGCATCCCAAATAAGCAGACATAGAAACATTGATAGTCAAACTTACTCTAAAACATGATTCATTTATGAACTAACATGTCATCATTGGTATTATTGCACACATTTTGACACAAAAGCATCTCTGCAGCATGATCACACAGGATGTGCTTCAAAAAGCTGCTGCAATGTATGTGAGAAAGGTAAATTGTGTTGCTTACATTTGAATTCCCTGTTTGCCAATTAAAGTAGGCATCTGTGACCCAAATATACAGTAATATACGGTGCTTAACAAATGTATTAGACCACCTGTCATGAAAACAAGAAAACATAAATAATTTCATAGTTTATCAAAAACTTGTTTCAAATTAACAATTTCATTGTTATTCATTA
>JAQQZY010000015.1:22680908-22693112 GCA_030068375.1 Ostorhinchus rueppellii
CAAAGTCCAATATTTACTCTCCTTGTAGGTTTCATCTTTAATAATAATTACTCAAGGAAATTTCTGAGTTCTTGACACTGATGATAAATTATGCAGAGTTACGTCAAGATGATTTATATAGTTTTAAAGGGGTCACATTTAGCTTTTTTTTAAATGGAATTACGCATTTTCCAACATTTCCCTGTGGTCTACATAAACTGTAAATGCTATACTTGGGTCTGAATTCTTCATTAATTGAATTCCACAGGTCCATCTCCAACAATATTTCTGAGTAATGATGCTAGAAAGGTCGTTTTGATTGCTGGCCCTTTAAATGCAAAGCCACATCACACCCCATCTATTCCAGGTTGTTGACCATGCTGCTCTGTCCCATTTCTCCTTACTCTGAGAAATGTTTGTCAGCAGTCTTGACCTTAAATGTGCAAATGTTGTTATGCAACTAGTTATAGATGCAACAAATTAAGAAAGAATTAAAACAGGTTGTAGAAATCCACTTGATTTTTACCAAAATTAATATAATGATAGCTCCAAGAGAGTTCAAATTCAAACTTTATGAACAATTAGGGTCCCCAAATACACAATTAAATGTAACAAAGGCTAATAAAAGTGAGTTTAGCAAAATATGATCCCTTTAAGTAAGCATGTTTTCATACCTCTAAAATTCTATTATTGAACATTTACTAATTTCAGTGGCACAGTGTAGTGGTTAGCACCTCACAGCCACAGGGTTCCATCAACAGTCAGACCAGGCCTTTCTGTGTTCAGTCTGCCTAAAACAAGTATACATAGGGTAAAACATAAATCAGTACCTTGATCAAAGCGCTGATAAGGGCCTGGAGTTGGTCCTTGAGCACCTTCAAAGGCAGCTCACAGCTCATACTCTGCTAAGCGCTAATGCTAACTGCTAACGCTAATTGCTAACGCTAGGCATGGATAAAATGCAGAGACTGAATTTCCCAACGCATCTAATAAAGTGAGTTAACCTTGAGTATTACATTAATTATCTAGTTCAAATGTTTATTTGCTTCTTCCTACTATAATCTGGTTGGTTGGTGATTTTAACTGAAGTTCAAAACATCTTACACTTTGTACAGAAAAGGTATCTATCGCAGCAGAAGCCAAAGCTAATGCTACCTACAGAAGATACTGCCATGACGCATTCAAGGACATTCTGGAGTCTGTGGCCAAGCATTGTGTGTGGACATATTTAAATGAAAGTATATGTAATACACACACAAAAAACAATAAAGGAAAAACACAGACAATGTGAATGTCATGTCCATTTTCATTTTATAGTATCAGTTGTTAAGAAGTCGCACAATCATCATGAGTTTCGTGATGCGACGCCATATCGAGTTTTTGCAAAGAGCATTCCGTCAAACTCTGTTCACTGTCAAACTGAGCTGAGACAGCAAGTCATAGTGATGGACTATAAGTGCTTTGTGTGCGTGTGTGTGTCCAAAGTAAACAGTAATTACTTTACTGCAGCAGCCACACTCCTCCTGTCTGTCAGACTGCAACCATGCAATCATTCCTCCTACTTGTACTCTTTATTTGCTCTTTCTTTCCCTACATTTCTCCCCGTCCTTCCTCCCTATCATCTATCGCTGTTCTTCCCTCCCTCCTTCCTTCATCTATTCTTCCTCTCGTTTTTCTAGCATTTCTTTTCTTTTCAAAAGGTTCCACACATTAAGGAGGATTTGAGGTTATCTAATTGCAGGAATAGAATATAATATTCACAATAATGCTTCTATTAGTTTTTATTATCTTTGAATATTTGTGTTTGCCAATGTTGTGACAGTACCTCAGAAAAAAACTGTTCTTTTTCAGTTTTATAGTGGGTGGCATCTAGCCTTAATGTACATTACCATAACCTATGTTTGAGCGAATGAGTTATTATCCCCTTAACTAAAAAAACAAAGAACAAACACAGACTCTAATGAGGGACCTCTATTTTTTGTCACCACTACTTCAAATTCTGTTCACTTATACTCCCCATCAACAAATTAATCTGATTAAAGATACGCAAAATGTAACTGCACTTTCTAAATTTCCTCATGACAGTTCCTATGCACACATCCAGTTTAGGGATAGAAGCTGAGAACTGCTTCTACCTAAAGATTAGTTCTTAATTGTCCATCCTCGGAGTTGATTAATGTCCTTATCAAAGCTTGTGTTTATGACAAATACTCACTGTAATACAGTGATGGCAAACACATTCATAGACACCTTTGGACACGTCCATTAGGAATCATAGGAAAGAAAGATGCTAACAGTACTACTGTAGGTGCATTGCCAATTAAATTACCATTCCATGAATTTGATCCATTACAACGGAGTGCCCTTGCTTCTCAGCTTAATAGCCCATCATTTACTGAAAATTAGCACCACTCAGGCTTTGCGGATTTTTTCTTTGACACAGAGAACTTAAATGAAAAGAAGTGCACTAAAAATATATTTTCATTCATGGTAGTTGATGGTACAGTCGGCTCAACTCCATCATTAGGTTCCAGCATGAGAACACTTTCAACCAGCTTGGCTACCAGAAATTGAAGAGGAATCAGTGAGGGAACTGAGGAAGAATTAGAATGATGATCAGTCAGATCAATGAAACTTCATTCTTGTTCCTAATCCAGGTGCTGAGCTTCTGGCTTATTTTCATTCACTCTTTGCTGCTTTAATTTGAAGAAGGGGTGATATTTAATGATGTTAGAATTACTCTACTTTTACATTTTCATCACAGTAAAAAAAAAAAAAAAAAGAGGTAATATTTATAATAAATTTTAAAGAAAAAAATGCCTCCAGCAGGTTTTACAAGCCGTCAACAGGTTTCTACACCCATCTGTTAAAGTCCACTATCTGTGACAGAGGATGTGCCCAAACCACAGAATTGTGACCTTTGACCCCTGACCTCACCCTGCCTGTTAAATATGAAGGTTAAGACAGCTTTAGTCTGGCAGAGAGGAGACAGAACTGACTACACAAACGTACAGTGTGACTTTGGATATTTTTAGAGGGAAACACAACCCTTATGTAGTGGATAGAAGACAGGAAACTCCATCAACATCTGCTGCTTTAGTGCCCTTAAGCACAACATTCTACATCTGTACTGGGGAGCTCCCAGTTTTCCCACAGCACAACTTGGGCCTAAAGTGGCCTACTGCCACAACAAAACAAAAACAGAACAAGTTCTGGTCCCTTCAAGTCACTTCAATGCGGCCTGTTCCCACGGCTCTATATCAGGACATCACACACACACACACACACACACACACACACACACACACACACACACACACACACACACACACACACACACACAGGTTTTTAGGGCTGGTTGTTGGGTTTTTGTGGAAAGAAACCATAAATCAGGTCCATAAAAAAACGAAGCAATGAGTGAATACAGACAGTAGGTTGGGATGTTTCTGTCACACACATGTACAGACACACCACAGTAAAAGGCAAACCATGAAAACCTTTACCAGATTGACTAGACCTATGAGAAAATCTTTGTAATGCATTAGTTCTGCTTTTTAATTTACGATCAAATGAGCCTCAAGTACACGCTTCTTTCAAAAAGTCCACTAAAATCCAATTTAGTTGGTTGTTTGGATAAATCTCTCCTAATATTTGAGCATTATTTTCTATCCTTATCAACTTTTTTTATCAAAAGTTGACTTTTTTTAACCTATCGAGGAAGGCTGCCATCAGAGAACAAAGCAAGCACACTGAATAAATTGTGCTATTTTATTTCCTTTGAGCTGTAATGTCATTCCTTACGCTCAACTAGATTCTCTAAATAAGCCACACACAGTGGCAGTGTATGCGTCTCTCATCAGGGTACATAATTAGCCTGAGGATTCACACTGTGACATCAATTACAGGGGCTAGCCTGTGTTTGTGTATGAGTGCCTGAAGCCAAGCCAAGTCAGACGGTGACTCTGCTGCGAAGCCGTTTCATGCTCACTGGTCTCGCTTTCACACAGGAGACATGCATATTACAGAGACGCATCCGTTGGACTCTCGTGTGGAAGCATGCTCAATGAAAAGCAATAGATGAACAGAATTTTCCACAAGAAAAACATTGGGTGTACTGAATCGATCTGACATGTAAACAACAGGAAACGCACTAATGACGCCTACACATGATGAGACTTTCAAAGTCGTCGGTTTGCTGTACTCACCACATTATATGACTGAAGTATACACTCCACTGATCAGCATCACTAGAAACACACTACAAATAGCCCATTACATGAAAAACTTGAGATATTTAACCAGGAGGAATCCCTGATGGCTACGTCTGGACTCCAAACTACATTTAGCAACAAAACACATGTGAGAAATGACACATGTGTGAGACAGAAGTACTTTCCTCCAAAAATAGATGTCCTTAAGAAGCTTGTGATCCAAGCTGTGTGAAGAAAGATGCACTGAAGAGACAGATGCTTGTTGATGTTCTGTCAGTAATGTTATGACTATGACTTTTCCCTGATATTTACTTTGCCTCGTATCTAGCGTTCTCATTGGATTCAGACTCCTATAGCTTCTAACTGACAATTCAGTGCCAGAGCTCGTCTTCAATCTAAATAAAATAAAATAAATAAAAAGAAATCACACAGAAAACTTCACTCAAGGGACAAGTGCCAATTTGCCTCCGATCTCGGGTTGCAAAAGAGTGGAAAACCAGGGCTTAAACTTCAGAAATAATCATTACATACCCACTAACACACACATCCCAACGCCCAAAACAAGGATGCTCACGTACGCAATGTGGCAATGTTTATTTTTGTGCCACGGAAAAAGCACAAAACTAGGAAAATGCGACAAGTTGGGCAGCAACCAAAATAACTTTAGATGGGACACTTTAAAAAGGCTGTACGTATTTGGCTAAGTTCTGAAATATTACTGAAAAAAAAAAATAGAAAACTACAATTATTCTCATATCTGTTATTATTAGTTTACATGGTATATACAATGCAACCAAAAGAACACACATTCCTCTATCTATACTGTATATTATATATGGAGAGGAAGAAATAAAGGCATTTGTTGCAGTTCACATGGGACTAGCGTAACATATGAACCTCTGGTGATTGGAAATTAACCCTCCACATCTGTATTTCATGTGACACATTCCCATGGTACAAGCGAAGTCTGTTTTATAGTTGAATTTACTGACATTATTCATCTGTTCTAATGTCAAAGGCAGGTTCACCACTTACTGATAACTGTTCAAAGACAGAAAAATTATCCTTATTGCAGCTGTCATTCGTGTCATCCATCCATCCATCCATTTTTTTTTTTTTTTTAGATTTTGCTCTTTTGAAAGATTTAAGTTTGCTCTTTCAATGAATATTCTTGCTATATGTTGACATGAGCTATGTAAAAAAGAATTTTGAAACTTCTTATCACCACCACAGCCTCTATTATCCTCAACCATGAAATAGGCTGAATAAAAGCATGGAGGGAGGAAAAAGTGTTGTAAATCCAAACAAATAACAAAGATGTTGATTCACATGGAATTAATGTTATCAAAAGATCTTTGTTAAAATAGGGTGGGACATTTGCAGTGGAATTTTTACATTACAAATTACAGACATGAGTGAGTCACACGGGAAGTCCACAGGTAAAACTAGTCCTGTATGAATAGGGCCCTCATCCCTCATCAGGTCAATGAAGAAACGTATTTGTCTGTCCAACAGTTCAACTCCAGATGTTCATTTTGCCACTTTGTAAGAAAGGAAAAACAGGAAATGGTTACAATAATCCAAACTGGAGGGAAATTTCCTATCGGACCACTAATGAACATCTCTAATTCAAACTGTTTCTGTCACTGCACCTGTGTTCTTTTTTTTTTTTTTTACAGAACAGTACGATTCATGATTAAATCACACATCCAGAGGTGTCATTTATGTTTCACTGAACACAAAGTTGCTTTTTATTTCACAAAGGAAATAAAATGGAGAGAGAGAGGGGCAGAGGAAGCAGTGGACGAGTGAGGAGCCGCCTGCTGATCCAGCAACAATGATATCACTTCCCCTGAGACCTACAGGAGGAATTACATCATTTCCTGCCCATTTTCTCTGCCTCATATCGACATCTGCTTCTGTCTCTCAATACAAGCAGAAAAGCTTAATACAGACTCTGGATTCAACTGAGTTTTAATTTACTCTACTAGCTCTATTTTAGTTTAGATATTTAATTCTACCTTAACCTGTCCTACTGACCTACAGGTTGGTATATTTAAGGTGTGTCTGTGTATAAGGGGCTTATAAAAGCAGTGTCCTATTTAAAGGTATGTTTGTACCTACTTTTATGGGCACTGGCAAAGGTAGAGACACATCAAAGATGACAAACACACACTGAGATGTACCTTTCTGATCTCAGAGCTTTACACAAGTACATGTGATGCGGCCCAAATTAGACTCCATAGTATCCATGTGTCTTTAAATTCAAGCCCCAAGGCCAGAGCTTGCAGATCCCAGGGGCACTCAGCTGCCGCCACGCAACGTGACACTGAAACAAACACACACTGTGGTGTATTCCAGATTTAGGGTTAGAACAAATGAATGCATGCTTTCTATTTTTGCTCTGAACGAAACAATCAGGACACAGCAGGAAGTTGATCCTACTGTAGAACTAAATGGATTTACCGTGGGTGTATTAAGATACTGTACTAGATACAGTGTGGATGAGTCATCCTCGCTGCCAGTTGGCCTTAGTGGTCAACCTCGGCACCATAACAATAAACTCCCCTGTGGCCTACAGCGTTTCCTCAAAGGCAAGCTGGCTCCAGATTTGTTTCAAATCTTATGGAGCTGCAAGAGAATGAACAGAGCTCAGTAACACACTATATAAGGGCACAAACCTGGACCCAGAAGTCAAAGATTTCAGTGACGCCTGTGCTTATTTTTCAGATTTTTGCACTCTTGGCACCAACAGCGATACCTGGACTTTGGGTATTGACTGATACCATGTACCAGTCCAACACCAGTGTTAAATAAGCTGCATGCTTTTTCATAAATAAGGAAACATCAGCAACTAAGATTTGCAAATGTCGTGTTTGGTTGACAACCCAACATAGATATTCAAAGATGTTCAGTTTATGACATTAGAGAAAACTAGGAATTTGTTTAATTCAAGATGCTACAACTGGAAAATTTAGACTTATAGGCTGCCCCATTTGTCATCACCCAGCTCTGACTGTGAATCATTATTTAACCGACATCCAGTATCAGTTGGATCATCTTTACTTATTTTGACTGAAAAACTGTTACGACAAGAGTGATTATCCTCTGAGAAGCTCCTCAGTTACAGGATAAACATGATCTCAAGGTGGTACTGGAGGAGTAGTCGGGGAATCCTCCCAATGATAAGGCTTCATCCTCTGAGAATGACGGCAAACCTTCCTCAGTCAAAGCCACAGATCCATCCACGCACTGCTGTGTTTCTTCACCACCCTCTGCCTCACATCATTCTACTATAATTAGACATTATATATTTTACCTATACGTTGCCAAACCCATAGAGCCCCTTGTAATAAACACTGAAACATGAGCCACTCCTTTACAACTGGCTGCAACCACACATTGAGTATATATAGCGTGTGGTGTGTATTTATATGTATACACACACCACTTTAATATAATCCTTACCAAAACTGCAAAAGCGGTGCAGTATGTGCAGCTGTGTCCGCGACTAAACCCACTCCAAAAGTGAGTGATAACAGGGCATCATCACCCCAAGCAAACAAGAAGAAGAGGTCAATGTGGACATGTGAGAGAAGCACACTGCAGATGAAAGTGAAGAGCAACTTTTCATTGAAACATGATGGACAATGAAAGTACCCAACAGCCATTCTTGCTTTTAGGAGGCAGCGAAGACTTTCCTCTTTAAAAAAAAATCCATCATACAAGGAGTATCATGTCTCTTTCCACTATTTATACCAAACCCCTGTAGGCTGTTGCATAAATGACATGACTTCTGTCTTAAATATCCAGGAATTACTTTACACTGACCGCAGATTTACAATATGAGCGCTCAGATTTGGCTGTGGCTAAACACTGGAGCCTCTTCCCACAGAGACATTTACTTTTCCACATAGCTCAACAGGGATGAAAACATAAGCATTTCAGAAGATACAGAAGCTCCTACAAGGCCAGGAGTGATTCATTGTGTGTTATGTGATGAATGAGGGATGATTTGTGGTTTTAATGTGGCTTACCATAAAATAATTAGACGAATAGTTATTTTGGAAACCTCCACGTTCATAGCTATCAACCATCAGATGAGCACTGGCCAGATATTGTGGCTTGGTAGTTAAGGACTGAAATATAATATCTGGAAAACAGGATGGATTTTCATACAAAATATGGTCTAGTATGTTATTATTTAGGTATACCTCAAATCCGAACAGTGTTATGTTTAAAGAAAAAAGTTACACAACATGTCTGCACCGCATCTCAGCTACATTTTTCCAGAAACCAGAGATAGGATTAAATAACATCACGGCTAAGAGCTACTGTAAAGCCTTTCTAAATGTGGCCTGATGGTATATGAAGAACAGCAAAGGCAAACATATGTAACAGTAAGCAACCAATGGATGTTCTTTTGTAACTCATTTGTAAGTCATTTGTGCATTTACAGACACCCTACACGTTTTGTATTTTTGAATGTTCGATGTTCATTTATAGCAAACACTGTGATTTACTGAGTGTTTGTGAACGCCTCACGGTATACTCTGAGGTGCTGTGAACGTGACCTCACAGTAACACTGCAGCAGAGAAAAGGAGCAGGTTCACTTGATTTTGCCAATAAAACCCTTTTTGCTTTAAAGGATCCTGTGGACTCTTTTGTGCCACAAAGCTGCAACAAACCAAAAAAATGTAACATGTTTCTAAGTCTGACCCAGCTTCTGTGCCTCTGTTATACTCTCTGTTGTCATGTTTTGGAGTTTTTCATAGCGGCGTTGAGAATTTGCAGCTGCTGAATGTATATAGAGGAAATCCTGCACATGGGTTCTGCACGTGTCCACCCTGTTTCCAGAGTGTTTGGGTTCTTCATATCGGCTACATGTATTCATTCGGTACAAACAAGTGCACCGTCCACCCTGTAGAGTTGGATGTATTATCAGCTTCAAGGACTAAATGCTCACTTGCTGGCTGTGTTGGAAGCATGATCAACAAATTACAAACAGCAACAAACATGACAAAAATCAACAAGGGGTCCTGCATAATTTCATTGTCATAACTATACAATGACAATACAGGATATTCTATTCTATGATCAACATGAGGAACTGAGTGACTTTGATCAGGTCCATACTCTAATGGTGATGACTGGTCAGAGCATCTCCACAACTGCAGGTCTTAGTTGGGTGTTCCTGGTCTGCAGTGGTTAGTACCAACCAAAAATGGACTAAGGAGGGACAACCCAATCTCAGAACAATTGAGCATCGGAGGGAGGTGCTGGACAGGGCTACAGATGAGATTTTTTTCATCCCCATTATAGTAAGTTATGGGGGAGAAAAACCTGCAGTCAATTAAAAGCCCAGTGCTGAAGAATGGCCAGGGACAAACAACAGATCGATTCATTCGGATTCACCTTGCTTTGTTGTCCTTTTAAGCCCCTTCAGCTACTACTGCATATGGTAGACCTGGAAGATTACACAAAGACCTATTCATCGGTTAGTGGTTTGGTGATTATGTGAGGTCGATGGGATGTTTCACAAACTGTTGGTATCAGTAGAATTCGACTCTGAAAACGACCGAAGGATATATCAAGTTTCTCAACTGAACCAAAGAGAAAAAAATCTGCAGTTTTGATGATTAGTTTGACGTCCGTGTTAATTACTTTAAGCTGAATTTTCAGTCGTTCATATTAATGTAATCAGGGGTTTATTCCTTTAATACACATGTTCATTATGACAGTTATCTGGTTTCTCATAAAAGTCAAAAATAGTTCATTAACAGCGTCATTTTCTTCAGGTGAAGAGAAGGTATTGCATTTTTCCTGCTCTACGCATCATTGTAGCAGCTTCTAGTTTCAATGTTTCATATTAAAATCTTTGGTTCTGTCCACAGAAATGCTTGAAGACCTTTGATGAAGAAATAATGACCAAGTGGTGTATGCATTTTAACAATGTAATGCTGTAATATAACAAGGAACATGGGAGAAATGGGAGGCTTCTTACAATAATATCGCCAGGCAATTAGAAATAACATCTCCCTCTCACTCACATCCAGATCTAGATGACCTCTATTAATGCCTCAGGGAAATGGCCGTAACATAATACTTAACATAAGCTCGTTAGCTTCTGCAGTTGAGGCAATTAAAGATCATACTATCAGAGGAAGTACAGTACTTAAAAAACATCCAGTACAGTATGAACAGTAGGATTATATCAGGTTAAATGTGTTTCATATGGACATCTACTAATGTTCTAACCGTTTTTTCCTTATGGCTCAGCTCAGTATTTTGGATTCTGGCTGCAGGTTTTCAGTTGGCCAGTAAGACCTGGCCTCTAGTCTGGGTTTCAGTTGATCCCAAAGGTGTTAGATGGAGCTGAGGTTAGCGCTCTGTGTGGTTCGGTTCAGTTTTTCCACTCCAAGAGGGAAAAACCATTGCTGGATTTTGCTTTGTGTGGGGGGTTATTGTCATGTTGAAACAGGAAAGAACCTAAAAGTGTTGCCACAAACTTGGAAGGATACCATTGCCTGAAATATCCCTGTGCAGTGTAGCATTAGCTTTTTTTTCCTCCCCGAAATGTAAGTACTGTACTTGTAAAAAAAAAAAAAAAAAAAAAAAAAAGCCCACAACAAAAGAACACACTACTGTAAGTGACACTTCAGCTGCAGAGTGTCTATGGATCAGTGTTGCACATGACTGTAAACTGAACTCTATCACTTCTATAATAATTAAACACAGGCCATCACACGTAAACACAATATGTGACAGTACAACATAAAATCATAAGTGTTTAAAAGCTATTTACCTTTGGTCTGTTAATACAGTTCAGTCCAGTTCCAACACGGCAGAGTGGATGAATTCAATCACCCTGCAGAGACAGACACAGAATATTTATTATTGTACACGATCATATTTCCTTTGGACGGACAGAGAAACAGATGCTCACTCTTCCTTCCTGCTGATGGAAACCACACAGGGCTTCTGACAGTTATCTTTGGATTTTTAAGCCCAATACCTAAACATTAGGATGTTTTTGATGGCATTTCATTTAAAGGAATAGTCCACCATTTTGGGGAATACACAAATAAGACCAAAACAAAAAAAAAAAAAAAAAAAAATCACACCTTTGTACATTCTCAAACACACCTTGCAGCTGTCAGTGCACCAAATGCACAGTCAGCAGGTGGCACCAGTGTGTGTTTTAGTCATGCTGAGCAGACTGGATGTGTGTGACCTAAAAATACCCCAACAGACCACAACATTTAAATACAAGGCTTTACACTTGCTCACTTTTCCCAAGTGTGTCTCTGCCTCTCTCGACCCACCAGTTTTTTCACTTAATTTTCCAGTCACTCTTTGTCCTCTTCCTTTTATTCAGCTTTTTGCTGTTCTGTGAGTCATTGTGGAGCAACCCTGAATCATTCAACAAAAATCAGTGACGTGTCCCAAATATAAGAGTTTTATGCCAGAACTGTGCTCAATCACATTCAACCACTTCTGTCACTTTTTTTTAAAATTTATACAATAACAAAATGTGTGTTTGATCTCTGACATGTGGAAATGTCTATCCTTCACCATGACATGACACACACACACACACACACATAAATATGTCAAGAACTCACACGCACACTACATGGCCTGAGCTTACATAAGATCATTAGCAGCTCTCATATGATCAGTAGCTGATGACTGAAACAAGAACACTGTTGTTGAGTGAACACACACACAGTTATCTGCTCTCTACCAGCGAGCTATCTATGCTCATGAGCACATCAGCAGTTGCTGCTGAACAAGATGAAAGTTTTACTCTTTGACATTCCAAGTACAAATGGTCTAAGGAAGTCTGGGACCAGGGACCAGCAACCAACTAGTGAGGAGCACACACCCTGACACTTCAGATATGAAACTGTACTTTGGCAGGTCATTTTCAAAGATTCACTATTATTATTATTATTATTATTATTATTATTATTATTATTATTATTATTATTATTATTATTATTATTATTA
>JAQQZY010000015.1:22693666-22707138 GCA_030068375.1 Ostorhinchus rueppellii
TTTATTTTTCTGTCCAGCACTTTGTGTTGCATTTATTGTAGAAAAAGTGCTTTATAAATAAAGTTTGATTGATTGATGTCTATGGAGGTCACTTTATTTTTGTCTTATAATCTTATAAAAACCCAGAAAATAAATCTTTTTTTTTTTTTAACCATTTTATGCAAAAGTCAAGTAAAATACAGCTCCATCCTCAGAATATAAAATGGTAAAACCGTCAGTGCATCTGCCTGAAGGCCTTGACTATAGGCAATGAAAAAATAATCACACCAGGATGTAAAGAATATCTCATGTGTATAGATGCACAGCTGTGCAGTGAGCTAAACATTTAATTATGGGGTTAAATCATAGTTGGCCTTGGTGCTGCTGTCACTGGCCACATTGTGAAACTTGACATGCACTGTTCATAAAAGGGATGAGGAATGACGTCACCTAAATACAAGTGCATGGGTTTTTTTATGCGTTTCTGGATGGCGTTGTAGGTCTTTGTGCTTATTGTTTTCCACGTTTTAAAAAGACATCTTGTTCCTAAGTCAACTTACAGCGTCTGCTCCATCTAGTCCTTCTTTTTAAGTGGTTGAAGTTCACTTGGATTGATGTGGTTGTGACATACGACTTTACACATTTCATTACAGGAATTAAAAAGTGATGTGTCATTTAAAATAGTTCCTCATCCAGCTGTGTTGCAAGAGATTACTTAAGAGGAAAGGATTAGTGAGAATTACCTAATACAATATCTGTTTCAAAACAGCTTGTGGTTGACCATAACTTTAAAAGACGCTTTTAATTTACATGGCATAATTACAGTTTGTTTCTATAAAATTTTCTGCCCTTCTTCTGACTTCATTTATATCAATGATTCAAGCCTAAGTATATATTTATCTATCTTGTACAGTATGAGCCAAATGTAAAAAGTAGAAGCTTTCAAGTCTGTTGGCTAACAAAAGAACTTTAAAAAACACACATATAAACCAATAAAGTTTGTATAATCTGTCTGGTTTTGATGGTGATTTAAGGATTACAAGAGTCTAGGATTTCAAACTTAAAATTGCATTTGGTGTCTATATAATTTACTTCAGTTATCAGACTGACACCAGCAACTCAGATTCCATAGTATTGCGTTTACACGAATTTTATGAATGAAATATATAAATGAGAAAAATCCACAGCTAAAAACTCAGTGATTTTCTGTATCACTATACAATCAGATTGAAGCTGTAACTAATCTACTGGTGCTTCTCATCATCTCTCACTGATCATCAGATTTATTAATGTCTACTTCAGTTAATCTGTAGTTTTTTTGGCCTGTTTTCTGTATGTCATCGTCTCATGGAAAATTGCAGTTTGTAAAATGTTTGTGGAGGCTTTTCAGTGCTGAAACTCTGGCTCTCCTTTCCAACAGATTGATCATTCCTCAGTTGCTCAACAGGCCGCATTAAAGCGCATTATGAAACAACACAGTCTGCCAAAACAGAGGCTGTAACAATCTCCGACTGAAAACAACTGCTCTACCTCGCCATTATTTCACCCCTAATGAGACCTCAGAAATCTAATTGAGGCAGGGTGCACACTTAATAGTCAATATAATGTCATGACTTTACTCACCGCAATACATGAGAATAATAAATAGTACAATAGGACTATTTAAAGGTTCAGTATGAATTTGCATGGACTCATCGGGTCATTTTGTGAGCTAATGGAAGTTCGTATTGAGCAGTTTTGCTACTCTAGAGGAAAAGAAGACGATATGAAGAACATGGGAATGACAGGTTTTCACAACTGAGGCAGCTTAGAAATGGAGTTGGTATTATCATTAAAACACCAGATCCTTGCAAAAAACATGCCTCCAAGACTAACTTCACCCACACAAATCTTCCACACTGAACCTACAAGTTAAAATAGCCACTTCGCAGCACTGAACATGTTAAAATTCAAGCTTTCTTTCCTCAAACCATCATTACGAACACGTACACCATGGCAGCAAAAACTCCGTAAAATGCAACTGTTGTAAGTGTTACAATTTAAAACAATATGAATATTAATAGCGCGTTGACCCGTGGTTCAACATTCAAGATTCAAGAATGTTTACTGTCATTATGTGCACATAACGAAACTTTTTCTTTGAGGTAGCTCTTGGCTACCTCAAACAAAAAGAGAAAATATAATATAAAAACACTCTAGAATATGTATATCAATATGAGCGACATTAAAGAATTACTGTATCAAGACTATGTACAATGTATATAGAAATGTAAAATTCAGTATGTGCAGTTCAGTGCAGTAACAGTGCAAACAGTATTTGCTGTTCCCCACGGGTCATATTAATACTGATATCTAGGGACTGAAGTTACTAAATGTGTCGTTCCTGTTTTTAACTTCATTTCCCATCCCATAAAAAATTAAATACAATTACATTTTAAAATAAATAAATAAATAAATAAATAAATAAATAAATAAATAATAATAATAATAATAATAATAATAATAATAATAATAATAATAATTTTTAAAAAAAAACTTCATTTCCCATCATGCAGTGTGGTACTGTCGTGGTACGGTCGACTGAGCAAAGTGACTGTAAAGCTACTGTATTCAAAAATGACTAATATCTCCCAACATATTGGTCATATGAACTTTATAGATTTAATGTGGAGATGGGACTATTCCTCAACTATAGCTACCAAAATAGCCAGTTAAAAATGTCTCAAACACACACACACACACACACACACACACACTAGCTCTGAGACCTTCCAGTATTATGATAAAGATTTTGGGAATTTCTAGATCCTGTTTCTTTGAGTCATTTACAAAATACATTTAACCCATAAAGACACAGTGTTACTTTCCTGGCAGTTTCCAAATGAATTTTTCCTCTCTATTTAACCTTAAGCAATTTTTCATCGTTTATTATACGATTATCCCCCGTATTTACATTTCTACAATAAAAATCAGGTATTTTCCCAAATTTAATTGACTGACCATGTAGATGTTCATAAAAGCTCAGATTAAAGTTAACTCATAATATCAGAAACAGATAACAATGAAGAAAATGTGACTTTTTCAACATAATATATCATTAACTGAACATAACCCAGTGTGTCCATCCACTGTTGTTGATTCAACTCCATGGGTTTTACTGGTGAATCAATGTTGTAGAAGACGACGGTGTTAACACGGTAACTACGGAGCCTCTGAACGTCCAAATGGGTCATAACTGATGACCAGGAAAAGACGACAAACTGTATTTTACACCAATTATTTACATGGATTGATAGGATTAGTGGATCAGAAGTTATTAAACATTTTATATTGGTAGATGATTTTGGTTGACGGTTGTTTTTAGGGTATTTTGGATTAATAAAGTATCAAGACAAACTGTACAAGACTGCTCCGATTTACAGTCACATGACCAGTCACTGCCCTACAATAGATTATTTGGCTTCTAAATCCCATACATGCAAAAAAAAATGTAAATAATGCAGACTGCAAATACACATTTAGTCAAGTCGTAGTGCTGTGCTAATACTGGACTGCTCAACAAAACTGGGAAATCTAAGTTCAGGATATATTCTGCTCTTGTGTAGGTGTAAATTACAAACTTGAAGGATTGGTAGATCAGACAGCTCCCTTAAACATACCCAGGGACAGCTTGTTTCCTCACAGCAGACAGTTTAGTCTATCGGTAGCAGCAGCTGGAGGCCACAGACGTGTACGCAACACATGGGCTACAACGCAAAGCAAAGCCTAGTAAAGCTTTATTTAACATGTCTCATATTTTGTAGGTTAATTCCTCAAAAAAGCTTACCTCATACCTGGAATGATACAGCATTCCCCTTCCTTTTAATGTAAAGTGGAAACCAAACCTGGCCCTCTGCACATAGATGGAACCTCCAGCTGCTGAAGATGTCATTGCACTGGTCTGCCCGGTAACCAGCCTACATGCACACTCACATCCCGCCTACCACAGCCTTGCACAGACAAGGCTACCCGTCAGGTCACATTACTGCATGTATGCTCCTACACTGCACACTGCACTGACATACACCCTGGGGTTCAATCTGCAGCCTGCTTTTTTTTTTTTTTTTTTTTTTTTTTTAAATTCAAATAGGACTTTCTGCACTGGGGGGATAGAATATAGCATTATAAATGTCACCCTGCAGAGGAATAAAGCTTTTCTAAGCTAAAATTAAATGACATGTTCACATTTTACATGTTTGATTCTGAAACTGCTGGGTGTCAATGTCAGCTTTTTAGGAACCAACTGAAAGTGATGTTCTCGCATTTCCACTACCCATCCCCCCCAACTCTTGAATATTTCTTTTTCATGTTTGCAATTAGGGTTACAGTGTAATGTATATGCAAATGTTCCTCTCTCTGCAAGCAAACCAGGAACACTGAATAAAATTCGCTGGTTCCTAATGGTTCTTTCTTTGTGATCATCAACTGAATTTCTTTGCGTTTTCAAGGGTAATCTGAACAGGTTGTCCTCGAAAATAATGAAAATGTTTTTCACACTATTATCTAATACTTACATGACCACAGCTTATCGAGAAAATATTTAGTAAATTAATCAGAAAAGCAGACCTTGACATGCTCTGCACAATCTCAAAGTCCAAATACCGTAATTCAAGATGTCTCTGAGGAAACTCATCTGGGCTCTGTTTACAGGCTGTAGAAAATCTGCCCTAGTGATGGAGGGTCTGTCTTTTGTCTATTCACAGCTGTTTTCAGAGGCAGGAGCAGTAAAGATATGTCACTGTTCGGCTCTACTCCTTCACTCAGCAGCTCATCACAGAAGCAACATGGCAGCTCCCCTAACTGTGATATTTCAGCTTCACTTCACTATAATAGCTTGAAAAACTTCCATTTCATCTATATTTATATTTAGTCTTTTGTTGTGGACAGAGATGAGAAAACTGTAGAAAAAGGTGTGCATTTCCAAATTCTGGCAATATGCAGTATTTCTACTTTCAAATATTTAAACAAGTGATACCAGGCACAACAAGCCCCGCCCCTCACATGTATGGTAACTTATTTTGGCATGGATCCAGCTCATGTCATCACGTCTATGTGTGTAGCGATGTCAGCATATCAATTGCCCCTATATATGTGTCAAGTTTGAAGTAAACTGAAACAAAATTGGGGTTTTAATAAATGTGAAATTTCGCCCATTATAAGTAAATAGGGAAAAAAGTATTTTAAAAATTCATAAAAAATTGGAACTTCAACCTACTATTCCCAAAATGTAATAACATCTATTCTGGATCACTGGCAATCTATGCACCCAATTTGATATGAATTTAACATATAGTTTTTCTGCTACAGACATCTGAATTTTCGCCCATTATAAGTAAATGGGGGAAAACTATTTTTAAAAATGCATAAAAAATTTGAACTTTGACCTACTTTTCCCAAAATGTAACCACATCTACTTTGGGCCACTGACAATCTATAAACCCAGTTTGGTACGAATTCAACCAATCGTTTTGCTGCGAGAGTGTTAACAAACAAACAAACCGAACCAAAAACAACACCCCTTCCCTTCGGGGTGGGGGGTACAAAATACCTAGATATATTAGATTGTAGACATTAATGTGACCACTAGAGGCAGTAGTAGTGAGTTACTCTCTTGCTCCCTCATGGTGAGGAAAATGAACACCACGGGGCCTTCGACCAGTATCAGAAAGTGACAAGATGTGATAAGAACTGATAAGAAAAGTTTTTGAGCTAAAGAAAATGACAAAAGTGATAAAAGCCCAAAGTTCTGTTATTGTTTTCACCACTTCACACAGCTCTAAATAAAAAAAGAATTGAATTTGATGAGGAAATCTCAGCATTTCTTCTACACAGATGATTTTGATTATAAAGCTTATGAAGGTATAAAGTCACGACATGGTGGTATAATTTTTTCCAAGTTCATGGTTATTTGATCCACGGTTCAGACTAAACTGTGACAGTTCTGTCCTTGGTTGAATGATTCCAAACAGATGTTGGTGCAGCTATTAACAACAAAGTGTACAGAAAACACAGATGACTTCTGTTTTTACTGTGGCTGTTTTCTGTCTAAAACAGAGCTAGGCTAACAGAGCTAGAATGTAAACTTAACGATTGATAGAGCATAGGAAGATAATAAGACTGTCATTTTAACTGACTGTCAAACTTATCAACTCCTAATTTTTGTGTGAAAAATTTTTTTTTTTACTTAGCAGTTATTAGAGTTTCTTTTATATTAGTACAATAAAATGTATATATTTAAACAATATGTTTTAAAATAACAATACATTTTATTTATAGGCACCTTTCTTGGCACTCAAGGACACTGTACAGTTAATAAGGAGAGTATAACAACAATAAAAACATCAAGTAAAAAGTAAAAGGCAGATTAAAAAAATAAAATTCAATACGTTTCTTTTCCTTTTTCACAGCTGTATGTGTTTGGGGTTTTTTTTAACAAACCTCCATAGGCAATATAGGATGAAAATTAAAGAAAATAACATTCACAGCAAATAAACACATAATGTCCACTCCAAAAATATGATTATAGGTGTGATTCCTAGTCAGAAGCAGAATGACATCATTTTGATATACAACATGAGGTTTGGCATCACTAATAAATATTATTTTTCTACCAATAAAGGCAACATAGGTTGCAATCTTTTAGTAAAGGTGACTTTCTGAAGCCTTAGTGAAAATGTAATCTGCTCCACTTAATAAATACCCCCAATTTTTTGAATCTATGTATTTATGTGAGGGAGGTTCTGGTTTTATGCGTGAATACACTTTAATGAGTTGAGACCATAAACTTGAACTCACATAACTTATCATGGTAAAATAATCAACTGAAATGTAAATACAATAGAGCAAACAGAACAAAGTGGAATTCAACAAGCATAAGAGTAAAGTTAATCTTAATAAATTACTGGTACAGAAACTAGGACTTCAGATGTTTTTACCCAGAGAGAGCTGGGTTGGTTTGAGGCTGAAAACAACATTTGAAATGAACAAAGAGCCTGCTCAGTACTTGTCTGTGTGCGGTAACTTAAGGCTATATTAGCCATTACTGGCATAATGCACCTGAATCTCCAACCAAACAGCCTGTGGTCAACTTCAGTTCTGAGTTATGCATGCAGAGAATGTTAAAGAAAAAACCCCCACAATATCTCTGGTTCTTCTTCACTGACTTTAATATTTATGCCATGCCGATTGGTGCAAAAACAGACATTATCTCCTCTTTTTATGCATCAACAGACAAATGAAGGGTGGCTGCTGATGGTTACCAGCTTGTTGAGTCTTGCAGTAAGAACACAGATAGAAAGAAAAACTGCCTTATTCTGCCTTATCAGACCCACACAGAAGCACCCTTTAAACACAAGACTTGTGTTAAGTTACGTCTGAGTGGTGTTCACGTGCATCTGCGAGCATGAATGGAGGCACGCACACACATTGGCACACACGTGCAGGTTTAGTGTTGCTGCAGTGGACTCGGTCGCACTGCAGAACTGTCAGGAAGAATAACAGCGCTCTGCTTTCCTGCAGACGCAAAGTGAACACTGTCATACTCCCAATACAAGGTCAGTGAGCTACTGGGTTAAACTACTACTCAGAGGAAGAAGAGCCTGACTGACGAGCAAGAGTGCATCGGGATGTGTTTTTCCAGCTTCTGCGCAAAAGATACAATGACACTTGTCTGTGCAGAGTCTATTATGTCGATTATGTATTCTTTCAAACATTACATGGCTCTGTGTTGGTGGTAACCTTTTACTCCATCAATCAAACTGTGACTTCACTGACTTTAAACTCTCCAAACCACCAAAAATCCTCTAAAAACAGACCAATTTTAGCTTCTAATACGTAACACAGACACATTTTCCTTCAACACACACAGTGACACCCAAACTAACTGCCTCCTTGCATGAAAAAAGTTCAAACTTTCCACTTCTGGCTGTCCTCAGTGCAAATGGTTCCTGCCAGAAACAACAACTGTGGTAGGAACCAACGACAACCTTTTCAATGCAAGGGAGAAACAGGAAAAGGATGAACAAATAATGAAAGAGAGACTATTTTATATCATCTGTATGCGGATGTGTGTTTCATATTCAGTTTGTGGGTGATTTTCTACTCGTTCTTGAGAGACTAAACAAGAGAGCAAGGTTGAATAAGCATCTTCCTTTAGGCTCTGGTAGAGGAAAAGGATGCAGAGGAGGAAAAAAGTAAGAAGTCTCCAATGGTGAAAGACATGCTGAGGCATACACATACCCACACAGAGAAATAACAGATTTACACAGTAGTTATGGAGTTAATCATGTAATGACAGAGCAGAGAATAAGTGACAGAGTCTGACTCAGCTACAAACCTTCAGACCAGCTCCAGTTCTAACAAGTCTTCAGCTTCATTATCTTCACAACATAAACCACCAGGAAAGTAATAACCAACCTTCTGTGCCCTCTGAAGTGTCCTGTTAAATGTTTTAAGGATGCATCTTGTAAAATGATGCTCTCTTGAGGTATAAGGACTTTTTCCCCTGTTGGAGTAGTGCAAGGGGCCACTGGGACAAATTCACAGCATGAATGAGCAGCAGCAACACTTTATTTAGACAGATAAGGTCTAGTGTCTGTTTGTCGAATGGGAAAAACATTTGAGCCAATCAGAGCTTTGCAGGTGGGATTATTTGGGACAGTGCCTATATATTATACCACAGTCAAAAAAATAGAAAAATAGAAAACAAAACTGTTATGATATGTGTGTGTGTGTGTGTGTGTGTGTGTGTGTGTGTGTGTGTGTGTGTGTGTGTGTGTGTGATAACAGGGTTCCTACAGTCAGAATCAGAATCAGTTTTATTCCTTGTCTTTTATGTAAAGCACTTTGAATGGTCTTGTACATGAAATGTGCTACATATATAAACCTACCTTGCCTTTTGACATCGGAAATGGTCAGAGCATCATTTGGTCTGTCCTTCATAGTTTAAGAGCGGGAATTTATAGATTTGGACGCTGGAGTTAAACTACTGCCTCATTGAAGTAAAACTCCTACTTTCAGTTTTAGACCTAAAGATGAAAACTGAAAGGCTGCTTTAGTTTACAGTAGATAATCACTTCTACCAGTCTATAATAGTGATTAGATTAAAGCAATGCTGTTTCACTTTCCCACTAAAGAAAATTAATTATATGTAACTGAAGTAAATAATTCTTTTATCTATTATCAGCTCGAACCACAACCTTAAAACTAATCTAATAAGACCTAATATGAATACCATTAACTCATTCACTGCCCGGCGTTTTCAGAACAGAAACCCCAATACTGCCAGGCATTTTAGAGCATTGTGACTGATTTTCAAGACTCAGAATATCGAGTTCTAGGACTACATAAACATGGCACCCATCAAAATAAAGTGTAAAGTCTCTTCTTTCATATGGAAAATAAAATTTGTTTCCAGCTTTTTCGGTTCTCAAGTTATTGACCTTAGAACACAGGTGGTTTCGCCCCCAAAATGCCTGAATGCTAAATACTTCCTCAAAGTTGCGCCAGGTCATGACCTAGCAACCCCCCCATGGAAGCCGATTAACGCCAAAACACATCATTGGCAGACAACGTTCGGCTTTGAAATGACGCAGAAACACATCAATGGCAGTGAAAGAGTTAAAGTATCAGATCAACAGGCAGAATCAGCATCAGTAAGAGTAGTTTTATGTGTAACCTTACCACAAGTCATATTAGCATTACCATACTGAACAACATTGTCACAGATTTTCCTCATACTAAACAAGCCTTGATGATAGAGTGTGTAAGATGAGGTGATTATAGTCATAAATTGTTGATGTGTTGTGGCTTGATAAGGCTTCATATTGCGACCCAGCCAGTCACTGTTCACCATCTTTCATAACATGTGTATTGTGGTTGAGAAGGAGTCAGACCAACTTCCAGGAACCAGAATGTAATGGCATCCAAAGTGGTATGTGAACAAAAAAAGAAAAAAAAGAAAAAAAAAAAACTGTGGATCCATTCTTGAGTCACACAAGGAAGGCTGTCTGTGTTGTAAATCCTTCAAAGAGAAGTTGAGGCAAACATAACAATTGCTTTGCCACGACTCCGTCAGGACGCTGTGAGGAGTCCCAGATGTGGCTTCAGCTTCAGGCCTAATGTACCCGACCCAGTGAAAGGTGCCATTATAATGAAGCAATCCAAATTATTACCACTTCTCCCGTTGGTGATCACAATATTATGGCTGACTGTTGTAGATTCAATCATAACCCAATGTACTAGGGATATGCTGAAATAATGGTTTATTCAATTAGGCAAAAGGATCTACTTTTTAAGAGTTGAGTGTTTGTTGTAACTTAAATCTATACCAAACAAAAAAAAAAAAGAGTTGACTAATTTTAGTTGGGATGGGAGGAGATTCAAGATTCACGATTCACTTTATTGTCATTCAGGCACAATACCAACATGGTACAGTGCAGAACAAAATTGTATTTCATCGGTTTATTTCATTTACACAAGAAATATAAAAACAATTTAGGAGCCAGAAATATATTGCAACACCTACCAAAATAACCAAGACAATAAAGCACAAAAAGGCAACAGATTAAAACCATAAAAGCCAATAAATTAAAACCACAGCATACATATTAATATAACAATTAATAAATAGAGAAATGTTAAAATAATTGCACATAAAACCATGATTGATCTTGGATCTTGAACTCATTTTATTTGGAGTGGGAGGAGATGTGGAACTAATGTCTATAACACTGTTTCTGTCCAAGTGCTGCCTACATTAAGTCTGAATAAGTGTTTTAAGGCTTTCAAATAAAAAAAAAAATAAAAAGGTGCGATTGTGACTCAACTACTCCTCCATTGGTCTATTTTTTTTTTTTTTAAACGTTTAGGTGGAAGGCATGAGTTAACAGTGATTCCACAACTAAACTATTGACTTAACCCTTTCACTCATCCTGGTCTGTACAGTGGACATCTATTCTACAGCTGTTCTCTTCTATATTTATGGGTTTTGTTGTTTTAGTTCCATATCAGCCAACACAGTGGACACTTATGCACCATCCCATAATACACTGACATCCATACCATTACTGTAACTTTCCTGTTCTTGATAAACCTGATCTGCACTAACATATTTGAGTGTAAATCAATTGCTAGTTGTTATTAGACTGTAATTAAGTTGTTGGGTTTTTTTTTTTAAACAAAAAGATTGAATGTTTACCTCCACCAAGGAGGTTCTGTTTTTGCCGGCATTTATCTGTGTGTCTGTCTGTGTTCAAAATTACTTGCAAAGTTCAGAACAGATTTGGATGAAATTGTCAGGAATTGTTAGAAATGGGACAAAGAAAAAGTGATTACATTTGGTGGTGATCCGGATCACCGTCTGGATCCAGGAATTTTTTTAAAGGTTTCTTTATCATTAGGAGATAGGGTATGACGGCACTGAGCCACCTATGAGGTCATTCAGTGCCATCTAGTGGAGGAAAGTACAAACACTACCTTGGCGGAGGTCTACGCTCTCTGAGTGCTTTTCTAGTTTCATAATTTTCACGCAGTATGTCAATAAATGTATGCTTCTTTGCTTTAAAAATGAAAAATACGGTGTCCAGGTGAGTGGACATTTTTGGGTTAGGTTCATAAAAACAAAAAAAATTCAATAACATTGTTTTTTTTTTCAGGCCTAAAGAGGAATAAAACCACTAAGGAAAAACATCTTGATTAAGGTTCTCACAATTCATGCATGAAAGGGTTAAATAGGCTTGAAGCAAAAAAAAAAAAAAAAAAAAAAAAAAGCCATCCCCACAGCAAAAGAATCTTGCCTAAATGTACCCCTACTCAATTTCCCATGAGTAACTTTGACCTGTACACTGCAAATAATTTAACTTAGCTTTAGAAGTGTTAGAGAATTTATCTTGTTTAAAGAGTTAATTTCTTATTTTAAGTGTTCATCATCTGTAGACATGCTTATTTCTACATTTAACAATGTTAATTCAAGACATCTTGTCATGTGAAATTATTATATCTATATCTTGCTGCATGGACAGGTGTTTCACTTGTGAGTAGCTTTTTCCTCAGATTTAGTGTATTTATCTTGATTTTAGACACCCTTTTTTGCAGTGTAAAAGTCCACATTTTGGGTTTTGGGTGGACTGTACTTGTTGAAAATACACCTACGCAGTAACGTAGACGAGCATATTCCTCCTTCGCTTTCCATCCACACATTTTTCCAAACCAGTCAGAGGATTTCAACTGGCAAATTCCCAGTCCTAGTCAAATAGATTTAACTCTGTGCAGTGAAAAGTCAAAAGTCATTAATGTACAGTGTTTCATGCTGCTCAGTGGAAACTCTGACGTCCGGTGGGAGTTTGAACTTTGACCCCGACACAGCTGATCCCCCTTTTCTGCACTCAGACGGCGGAGTGTGTTCAGAGTATCAGTCCTCATCTGCGCTGTTTTGATTCTAACTGAGGCAAAAGTCAGACAGAGAGAAGGCTCGCATAGTTTCCATCTCCACTGAAGCGGTGTCTGCACATGGGAGGTAGTTGTGGTCTGGAGCCGGTTCACGTGTGAGTGTGTGTGTTTTCAAATATTAGGGAGCCAGCACAGAAAAACAGTAGCAGGTCGACGATTCCTCCAAGTCATAACATTAACACACGTGTCCAACCACACATACAGACCGTCTTTCCATTAGTCATGGAAAACACACAGGCTTACAGTATCAACAGTCAGTCCACGCCAACGGACATTCACACACACCTTACTGTGTCAACAATTACTTCAAACCACGCCAAGCAACCAACCGACAAACCCCAAACACACTCTCACTGTGTTTTACCGTCTCTCACACACTTTATAATAACATCATCTCCTTCAGCCATCGCAGACACACACATCAGAGGCTTCTTTGTGGAGCTCACTGTATAATTAGCACAGCCTTTGACGCGTGTTACTGCTTTGTACTATAATGGAAAGCTAACAGCCTAGCACAAGCCCTTTCCTTCACTTAACTTGCTGGTGGTTTGTGTGTTTGGCTACTTGGTTTTACTTTTTTCATGAATATGTGCAACCTCCGTCTCTATACAACATTTTTTTTAACCCTTTCATGCATGAATTATGAGAGTCTTAGTCAAGATATAGTTCCTGAGTGTTTTTATTCCTCTTTAGGCATGAAAAAAAACAAAACAAAACAAAAAACAATGTGATAAATTTTTTGTTTGTTTGTTTGTCCACTGAGCCCGACGCCGTGCATTTAATTTTTGAACCAAAGAAACATGTATTTAAAACCTAATATCAGAAAGTGATTTATTACTGTCACTATGTTATTTCTATAAGTGTATTTATGTTATTTATAACTGTCTGGCAGCCTTCATGTTTGTGTTCTGTTTTTGGTTTGTTTGATTGTTTTTTTGGGGGGCGGGGGTGGGGGGGGGGGGGTGGGGGCATGATTTGTACAATTTGTTTGTAAAGTTAAAAATTGT
>JAQQZY010000015.1:22732980-22744769 GCA_030068375.1 Ostorhinchus rueppellii
AGTAGCTGGGATAGGCTCCATGCGACCCCCGTGACCCTAGTGAGGATAAAGCGGGTATAGAAAAGGAATGAATGAATAAAACAAGACTCAAATTGTGCCTTCTTTCACAGATGTAACATCAAAAAGTGATGCTGAAAAACTCACCTATATATTTATTTCTTCGCAGGTTTCTGCTATTTCCGTAGTCTGGATGCCCTAAGAACCTCCACAAAAAGCCTCCAATGAATCTAAAATGCTGCAGCTCACGTACACTGTCCCTCAAAAATCAAAGTAGAATTTTGAATCTTTTTCTTGACATAAATAACACTTATGATTCCCCCTGCAAAAATCTCAACACAAATAAATCAGTAAAAAACAACAACATTATTTCATTAAAACATGCGTGTCTGTGCTGTTCTGTTTAAATCAGATGATCTCAAACTCAGTCTGTTGTGAAGCTTTTTCTCTGGTGCAGTTATCAGCTCCAAAACTATCCAAAGGTAACAATTATGCTGTATTGACATGAGAAAACACTGAACAAACCAACCTTCAGCTTCTGCTTGTATCTTCTTGATTAGAAAATGATGAACTAATCAAGTTTCACCTCTTATTTGCATGTTTCCATGGTAAGGCCTTTAAGTGGTTCAGAAGCACTTCCACTGAATTGTACATGACAGTTTTTGCTAAAACTGATTTCATTCTTCATTTCCTTCCATTTTTTTTTCTTTTTTAGAGAAATGCTCAATTTCATCAGTTCAGCCTCTCATTTATGATCATGTACTCTGTCTTTGAGTCTTGAATTTAGGAAAGTAAAGTCAATAAATTAGTGTTTTTTACCTTTGACTGGACAAAACAGGTAATCATGAGAGCGATTTGTACTACACTTTGAAAAATTGAATGTTTTTTGGTCTATGTATAGAAATACATTAGCATATGTTGTTTCATATATTTTTCTGCTAATATTTTTTATGTACTTTTACCTGTTATGGAAGAAGTATTGAAATCCTCTGAGAAAGTATTATCAGCAAAATGTATTTAAAGTTTGAAACATAAAAGTAGTCATTGTCAGTCAAATAGCTCTTGTTTGTGTTTTACTATTATATGTGATGGTTTTAACCCTTTCATGCATGAATTATGAAAATCATAGTCAAGATTTTTTTCCTGAGTGTTTTTATTCCTTTTAAGCATGAAAAAACAATGCGATCATTTTTTTTTGTAATGAACCTATTTTTTCTTATTAAGGTAGATTTGTTTCTTTATTGCTTTAAATAAAAATTAAATTAATCAATAAAAAAAAAACATTTTCAATCAAAGAAAAAAAGTGTTTGAATGAAAAAAAATTAAGATCCATAAAATTACAATACAACATTTTTTCTTTCATTGAAATTTTTTTTTATTGAAGTGAATTTATGCACTTTTTAAAATTGAAAATATTTTTTTATTTTAAAACAATAAAGAAACAAATCTATCTTGTCAAGTAATAAATCTATTTTATTTATTTACTTATTTTTAACTTTCTCCTGCGTTTCATCAGAGGGGGGCCTCCGTGCTGTGGATTCCGGCAGCTGTGGTGTTTTCCTTCCCTGGGGTCTGCTCCTTCCTGGTGGGTGGGGGTCCCTGCTGCCATGATGCGGGGGCAGTTTTGGCTCTGTCTCACTGGTCAGAATGTGGTACTGTGTCGGTGGCGCTGGGTTGCCGCCCCATAGTGCAGATCGCTCCCTGTGACAGCACCTCCTCTTTTACTTCTTTTACTTTTACTGACTTCTGAAGAGGAGGGAGCCTCCATTTGGTTTTCTATGTTCACTTCATTTTTTTTTTTTTTTTGTCTGCATTTATTCTCATAGTTTAACACCAGAAACAGGGTGTCAAGTTTTTATGAAATTGATGCATATTTTATTCTTGCAGCCAAATATTTTAATATTTAGTGCGTCACCAACCCTCCCTGGAAACTAAGCTGTTATTCTTTATTAGATTTTCCTATTAAGAGTACAAAGCAGTGCTATTTAGGATGCAGGAGTGATAGAGACTGTGTTAATCTCAACAACAACTAACACCACTTCCAAAAATTGCACCAAAAACAAACAAAAAAAGAAAAACGGTATAAAGCACTCGAATTGTAGAGGTGTTGATAGTTTAGAGTATGTCATCAGAGGACAAGAGTGAGGGAAGAATTCTTTTATGTTCACTTCAAAGCCCTGCATCTGCAATGGCGTGGGGCTGCACTCGTAGCCATGGAATGAATAACATGAAGAGGCTCCATCGATGCTGACCAGTGCAGGTTTTCCTACATACGCTTCCATCCAGATGATGTCTGTTTCAGGGACAGCCTTGGATATTTTAACAAGACACGAAGGCTCAATCCCAATTCACCCCTTACCCCTACCCCTCCATTTTGCGCTTTCACATGAAAGGGTAGATGTGTCCTTATTCTCGATGAGTTGAAGGGGAAGGGCCAAGGGAGAGGGCTGTTTGGGCCTCAAAATGGAGATTTTCAGGACCACACTACAAACGGAGGATTATGACAAATCTCCCATAATTCTGCTCAAATCATTGGTAAGATGGAGGTAAAAACAGCAAAAAAAAAGTGCTGCAGTGATGACAGAAACACACAAATGTACGTATGTTCTTTGTAAATCGCTTAATCATTTGGTCGCCCATTTAATGCTGTTTGGATGTGTTATCTATCACATTTCTGTGGTTTCTGGTTGATTGCATCAGAGATGTTACAGTTACTGAAAACATGATGAATACTTTCAGAAACAAAGTTGTTGCATCTGTTTATTGATGACTGTTGATGATGTAACACGTCTGGAAGGGTTGTCCCATTTCATAAGGGAATGTATCAACCCCTACCCCACTGCAGCTCCGTTTCAAGGACTAGTGCCAAGTGCAAGGGCCAAGGGGTGGGGGGACAAAGGGTGGATTGGGATTGGGGCCAAGGCACATACCAAATCTATTCCAACAGCGTGGCTTTGACCAGTCCCATACCATAAAGAGAACCCAGGACTGTGGAGCAGCTCCTATATCAGACATGAAGAGCACAACATTTCTCCCCTGAAACTCCAGAAACTGTTCTCCTTAGTTCCTGGATGTTCACAGACTGTTTCTGGGGATGTGTTGCTGACATGAAATTAGCTTTATTTTTTCTTAAAATGAGAATTTTCTCTGTGTAAACACCTAACACTTAATGTTTTCTAAGTTCTTATGTGAAATTTTTTTTTTTTATAAAGCTTGGAAATCACCACTTTGGAGAAAAACGGGCCCTTTTCACTATTCAGAAGATCAACTTAACCATTTATAGGGCACTCATACAAATTAAAAATGTCAATCTTAGTGTGTTATTGGAGAACCTAACAAGACTTTATTAGTTTTGTGAAATTTTTCCTTTATTTTTTGTTGCATAGAAAATCAAGGTTATTGAAGTTACCATATTTGGTTAAAAAAAAAGATAAATCCAATCCATAAATATAAAAACTAATAGAAAAACACATGTAAGTTGAAAGGAGTTTGTATTATAGAACATTAGAACATCACTTTTAGAACATTAGACATGATCCTTTTGAACATCATTCCTTACATTAGTACCATTACTTCCTGGTACCTAACAAAGCAGGTCCACTCACTGTTCATGCACAGGTGGACCTTACAGACCCTGTAGACCACATTGGACCTGAGATTGATGATTCACTGTCCTCACTGTTGCTGCCACTGTCTTATAATGTGTGTGGAAATGATTTATATTTAATAGGGTTAATAATAGGGTTAAGAAAGATAAATGACAAAACACTTCTTCCTTTAGTTTATCACAAAATCCAAATTCACCCCATTTTGAAACAGAAAGGAGATGAAAGACTGTAACCTGTAATCTGAGGTGTAGGTACAGCTGTCAAATGTAGTTGCGTCAAAAGCACAATGCTTGTCTTTGAAATGAAGCAAAGTTGAAGTATAAAGCCGTGTAAAGTGGAAACACTCCCTCGCACTTCACACATACATTATTAAACACTATTTTTATACATGTGATCTTTTTGCATTGTTCAAAAAAGAAGGTTATCACTCAGGATAAACATAACATGACCAAACCATTTCCTGCGGAAGCTTATTTGAATCAAATTTACTAAATATCAAACCGACTGAAAATCGCTTTTCTCAGCGTTCCTGCAGAGACAGAGCAGGTTAAGCGAAGACTCTTTACTGGCATAACATCAGCATCATTTCCTGTGCAGGCACCTCACATTTTCCATGACAGCTGAAGGATGTGACTATAAAGGCGAGTTTCACTGTTTTTGCCGTATTTTAATTAAAAGTGGTGTGTGTTGTAACCAGTCTTCAGTGTTTAAGTGTGTGTAAGGCCTGCTGTAGGATGTTTCTGACTCACTGTGTCATTGTGTTGACAGTCCTCATCCAGCCAGTGTGGAACGGTGAGTACAAGGATGTGATGGTATTATCAGTGCAAATGTGCAGGTAACGTGATTTTAACCCTCCAGTGTTAATACTCAGTGGTTTTGGTACATTTTTACTGGATGTCTGTAGACTATGTATCTAAACACTAGGATTTACATCAAGTCACTCTTTTTAATCCTCGGCCAAATGACAGATCTGATAGTGGGATACACGGAGGCACTGGAAAAGATGCTGTTTTTAATGAAAGCAGGACCTTCTGATGAATATTTTACAAATAACACTGGGCATTTTTCTTAAAGTTAATTGTAAGACTTATGACTTTTATGATTAAAACTGTATTTCTGCTTTTAGTAAGGAAAAAGTAACGAGCTGTCAAATATGAGGGGATAATATTAACGGAACAAATCAGGAGTTTTGGTAGATTCACTTATGCACAGACAAGCTTACAACATAGATTTGTGGTACTAATATTGTGTTTCCAATGTCTTTATTTCCATTCTTTCAGTCAGCCAATTTCATCTCAACAGCCACTTGACTGAACAGAACAGAGTGAGCTTTTAAGGAAGTTTAGGCTTAAGTTAAACTTACAAAAAGCTGCAAAATAAACCAGACTGAGATGAAGGCATTTTCTAAAAATGATAATTCCTATAAAGTAAACTAAAGGTCATCCTAAATTCTCATAGTAGATGTAACTGCCTTAAGGTTTGTGTTTTAATTTGGCATTTAATACAATTCCATTTAGTGATAATACAACAAACAACAGCTGCTATTATTCACTGTTTATGTATTTTTGTGTTGTTAAACTGTTTACCTAAATCTGTGATAGTTTTAAAGGTTTATAATTGATTTTTACCCTTAATCCTGTGTGGATATTGGTTCTTATGTGTATGTTCCTCTATAATGCATAATCTGCTGAACATTTGGCTTGAATTTTATTACATAAGGTACGTATAAGGCATCTACTGTACTCTTCCTCCTCCAATCATCTGACTGAAAATTCCCCATAGGTGTGAATATGGGAATGATTAGTCGGGCGTTTCTATTTGTCAGCCCTGCGATAAACTGGAGACTTGTCCAGGGATGAATGAATCTGTGTCTCGGTCCTCTGTACAGCTCTGGACCAGGATGCAGGATGTCCTTTGGGACTATTTTACACATTCATCTTTGGGGCAGTTTCACTCTAAAACATCAAACACACTCTGTGCTTCATAACAATCCATATCAACATGATCAATTTCTTGTAGGACAGATGATTCAGACCTGAGAATCCATATTAACCCTTTCATGCATACTGGTCACTACAGTGGACAGTTCTTCAAATCTGATCTCTTGCACATCCATGGATTTTGTTTTTAGTTCCATATCAGCCAACACAGTGGACGCTTGTGCACCACCCCATACACTGCAATTCAGACCATTACTGTAGCTGTGCTGTTATCAATATACCTGATTTGCAGTAACATGTTTTAGTGTAAATGAATTGTTAATATTGTTAGACTGGAATTAACAGTTTGTTTGTTTTTTAACAAAAAGTTTTGGTAAATGGTAAATGGACTGCACTTACATAGTGCATATTCTGCACCTTCATTATGCCCAAAGCGCTTTACAAAGCCTCACATTCACCTGTTCACACACACACACACACACACACACACACACACACACACACACACACACACACTAGTAGGCAGCTGCTGCCATGCAAGGCGCTGCCAGACCCTACTGGGAGTGATTTAGGGTTCAGTGTCTTGCTCAAGGACACTTCAACGCATGGACAGCTGTAGTCAGGATTCAAACCGCCAAAACTTCATTGGAAAACCTGCTCTACCAACTGAGCTACAGTCGCCCATCATTGTTTTGTTTTTTTTTTGTTTGCATATTATCTCCATGAAGTGAGTAATAACTAGTATAAGAATATGTTAAAATGTGAGAACAAATCTGATTAGCAGCTTTAAAAATGCTTTTATTTCATTGTTTTCATTTCACTTTCTACTACTGGGTTTTAAATACATCTTTATTTGCTTCAAACTTTAAATACATGGTGTAGCTGAGTGGACATTTTTGTAACTACATGAAAAAAAAAAAAAACCTCGATCACATGGTGTTTTTCATGCCTAAGGAAGAATAAAAATCTTGACAAAGGTTCTCATAATTCATGCATGAAAGGGCTCATTGCATTACTAATGTTTGGGGGATCAAAGAATTGATTACTAACATGTTCCTTTGGGTGTTTTGACGTTATAGCTGAATAACCATCGTAGTGTTATGATCTAAGAGGGTGGGGGTCTGCAGTCTCGGTCTAGTCACGTGTGGTCAGGGTGGTTAAAGTGTCATATTGTGGTTTTGTGCGAATCAAAGCTCCACGAAAGTCACAATTCCAGTTACTTCCATTCGGTTTTAAGTTAAATATCCCATTAAAGCTACTATCATTTGACATTTTTAAGTGTTTGCCAGTTTACGTAGACTGGATGATGTATGAGTTTAGATATTAGTCTTAATCTCTATGTTCAGAGATGACGTGGAAGCCTTTGCCGTTCTCTGTGATTTGGAATTTTGCAGAAATCATGCATGCAGACAAACCACAGTGTTTCACATTAAATGCCAGATCTGGATGTGTGGGTGGGTGGGTGGGTGTCAAAGACTTTTCCGTTTTTGGAAAGCATCCTTGTCAGATGATTTAATGACTTGTAATAGACCTACGAGTGAGTTATTACTTACAGAAATACATAAGGTTATTTTTAGGACCTTATAAATCTAGAAGTATTTTTGTTTTGACTTCCAAATGTCTTTTTTTTTCTCTATATTTGAAGTTTCCTAAATTATTTAGTATGATTTTTTTCATTTTTCAGTGAAAATTCAGTATTTTCCTGTATTTCATTCATATTTTTCTGATTATAAAAGCTCAGAGATTCAAAAGATATTAGATCAAAACAAAGAAAACAGAGAATAATTGAATTGAAAAAACATCCGTGTTGCAGAAGAGGATGATATTTTCAAGTTCACTTTGGAACCAAATGGGTATTTGACTAAATTCTTTAAATTTATTACGCCGTTGATCAAAGGGGAGGCAAGGCGTGTTGTTTTTGGTTTGTTTTATTTGTTTGTTTGTTTATACTCTAGCAGCAAAATTATTGCGTAATTTCATACCAAATTGGGTTTATAGATTGCAGTGACCCAGAATAGATCTCATTACATTTTGGGAAAATTAGGTCAAAGTTACAATTTTTATGAATTTGTCATTCCCCCCCCATTTTCTTATAATGGGTGAAATTTCAAATGTCTTTAGCAGCAAAACTGTTGATTAAATTCTTATCAAATCGACTTCATAGATTGCCAGTGACCCAGAATGGATCTCATTGCATTTTGGGAACAGTAGGTCAAAGTTCAAATCTTTTATGAATCTTCCTATTTACTTATAATGGGCAAAATATATGAGAGGGGCGGGGTTTGTTGTGCTTGGCACCACCTGTTCATAGGATTAATGATGCAAAAGTTATTAAAATGTTCACAACAGTAGATACTTGTGACCTCTTGTGGCTGTTCAGGTTTTTCAGCCACTAAAAGCAAAAGTGCAAAACACATGGGTTGATTTCTTCACCGTCTTCATCCAATCTTCTGTTGTTTTTCAGCTGTGAATGTGATACAACAGTACAGAGTGGACAGCACAGACGGTACAGCACGAGTGCAGTGCTCAATCCAGCCCCAGCCCTCCAAAAACCAGGTGCAAACATCCTTGGATGACACCCCACCATATCCCTATCCAGACCCTGAGGAGCTCCGTGTGATTCTGCTGAAAGGCCTCCATGGAAGGCAGGAACTCTGCTCATCCATCCTCAACATCACAGGACAGACAGAAGTTGGCAGGAAGACAAAGGGACATGTAAGTCTCATCTGAAAATGTATCAGTAGACAGAGAATGGGATATAAGTCAGCACACACACTTTGTTCCTGTGCCTCAGAGAAGTGTGTAGGTCTTGAATGCTTATTTTTCTGTAAACGGATGCTTATACTATCAACACTTTCACACATATAAGGAAGAGTGGGTATGGCTGCAACATGTGGAGAGGTGTAATAGCACCCATGATCGAGTTATATGATCATTTCAGTGTTTCCCCTCTTCTGCCCTGGTCAGTATGTCATGTACACGTGCAGATTCGACTGAGCAGAAATGTAAAACTACATCTTGTGTAATGCTTAGATAATTGCAGTGAACATTATACATCATATTTTAGATGGAATGGTCATTTCTTAGGCAAAATGTACCTGCTGATTTCAGAACACTATGCCAATACATTCAGAGCTTCAGTGGGGTGCTGTGGATTATAGCACATCTTTAAAAAGTGGGACAACCATCCCCTCACAAACAGCTGAGTGCACTTTCTTTATACTCAGTGCCTTCACACATAAACACAATTCCCTTCTGATACAACCAGGAGATCTCACTTGATATAAAATAAAATGACCCTCCACATCTGTGTTTCATAGAAGAAGAATGACAGAATGCCTTTATTGTCATTATACATATGTACAATGAAATTAAGAGATTGTGGTGCGCAGTGCAAAAAGGTTTAATAGAAAAAAGTGTAAATATATATACACAGACGACTTGTCCAGGGTGTACCCAGCCTTTGCCCTTAAGTAGCTGGGATAGGCTCCATGCGACCCTTGTGACCCTAGTGAGGATAAAATGGGTATAGAAAATGGATGGATGCATGGATATAAATAAAAGAAGCAACCATGTCAACCAACCAAGAACCAGTAGAGATAAATATATATTGCACTTGATATAATAATAATGGATTAGATTTTCATAGCACTTTTCAAGTCACCCAAAGTGCTTTACATGTTAATCCATTATTCATTCACTCTCACAGTCTCCCTCTGGTGGTGGTAAACTACATTTGTAGGCCCTCCTGGGGCAGGCTGACATTTTGTGCCTACGGTCCCTCCGACCACCACCAAACATTCAAACCCCAGTGTGAGTGACACTGGAGGCAAGGAGGGTGTCTTGCCCAAGGACACATGCCCAAGGAGAGTGGGATTTGAACCACCAACCTTTTAGATATTGGACGACCCACTCTACCACCTGAGCCATAGCCGCCCCTATATACTTATCTCTACTGCAGTTTAACTTGACATTAAAAATTTTATCACAGTTAACCTATCTGCAGAGAAAAATTACTGTGACTGCCTCCAGCAGTGCATTCTGGGCAGTTTGTCCAAGTAGAGTTATTGTCACATATGTGTAAAAAGGCGGTTAATCCAGTAGAGACAGGCAGTAGAACCAACCCATACAGATGGAAGACACTAAACAGCACATTGGCCCTCTGGATGGAAATATGAAGACAAAAAAAAAAAAAAAAACCTAAGATGGAACAGTCTACAGACATAAAGTATTATCCACGCACACTATGCAGGAAGGAGTTTTCTTTTCACTGAAGCCCTTCCAGCTTAAAATACATACATATTAATGCAAAGCATACATTAGTTAAGGATTCTGCTAGCACTTCACCTAGCAACAAACATATTATCCATCTATATTCCCTTCTTTTTGAGTATCGTTGCTCATGCAAAGTAATTGATATAGATTAAAAATTATATATATATATATTTATTTTTTAATGTATTAATCTGCAGCAACCCTGTGATTAATCTGATTAAACATCTGTATTGTTTGACAGCACTAGTCAGGGCTAATAGGCTACCACTTAAAATGCCAAGTCTTTGACAGGACAGGATGATGTTCTGCACCACGTGCTTCAGTTTCTTTAAAAGAACAAACTTTCAAAAGGTGATGAGATGGACGTTTGCATGATAGCATGTAGAACACAAACCTCCATCTCTCCACCTTTTGAGTTTTTTTCTTTTCTACCAGTGGGTCTCATGACATGAGCCTCCTTAATCTCCACCCAAAATAATTTGAACACTTATTTATTCAATTCCAGTGCACCTCTATACATTTTAACCAGAAAGGAAGGGGTATGAGTGTGTAAAGGAACCAAAAAACATTGAAAATCACCCCAAATCACAAAGATGTTGCTTCACACAGGACTAATGTCATAACATGACCCCTGTGTTTGAGGAAATTGGGTAATTTACATTGACATTTTATCCCATTATCCCAGATTATCCCATTGGATTACAATCTCAGACCACTTTAACATTTATTACAAACCATCAGAAGTAACACTAGTCCCATATAAGTAGTACTTTGGACTCACATACTGCAGTTTTATAGGTTACAAGTATCACAACATATCACTGTAAATGAAGGATCTTGGAGCCCCAGACTACAAACAATTAACTTCTTTGCTTTAGCTTTATTTAGCATTGACTATCAGCTGTTGTAAGTATATTATTACTTAAATTAAAACCACATCCTTAAACAAACAGAATCATAAGAAACTGAGAAATTGTCAAGAGAAAGATGAGTAACTGATTTTATGTGTGTTTTAGGTGCAGTGTAACCCTCAGGTGAAAGAGGGCGCTGTGGAGGTGATGGTGTCTGGACTGAAGCCCACAGACACAGACGTCTATCGCTGTGAGATCCAGATCTTCTACCCTCCACCCTTCCTGAAGTTCATGGGCAATGGCACACTGATTCATGTTTTAGGTAAAATGCCCATAAGTTGTTAATGTGAGTGTTATTGTACAAATATTTTATCATTGGTTTGACTGTACTTTCATTCTTTTTCCTCTCACAGGCAGCTCTGACTGTTCTGTCGCTGAGAGACAGATCACACACCAGAGCAATGATGATGAGGATGAGAGGAGGAAGGACCAAGTCAGTCTTCCAGTGGCAGTGTTGATGACACTGGTGATACTTGTGCTCTTCATCATCATTTATTTACAGGTCAGTGTCTTTTTGAATAGCTTATATTAGTTTTAGAATAGTTTTGATACTAAAAAGGACTATTATCGCTGTAAATAATTACAGTTTGTACAATTGCAGTTCATTATACTGGTACTGTTTAATATTTAATTATCTTGAGATTCGAAGGAATTTAGTGGTTTGAGCCATCTTTGGTGGTTTGTACCCTCTCCTCCCCAACCTATCCTTCATATAAACATCCCTGCATTCAAATTTGATGATGCCCATTTTTAGAGGTAGACAGATGTATAGATTTTTTTCAATATCAGGCATAGGCCTTCATTTTATTATTATTATTTTTTTGAAAGCTAATATTTGAGTAGTACTAAAAATGTTATGAGAAATTTGATCAGGCACCTGTGTGGGCAGCACTTGAAGTTCAATAAATGTTAAAAGAGTACTATGTGTATGTGTGTTAATAATTTCATTTATATTTCTGCATAAAAATCTTAATTATCTAAGTGTTTCCGGTTTCCTCCCACAATCCAAAGACATGCACTGATAGGTTAATGGGCTAATCTAAATTGCCCATAGGTGT
>JAQQZY010000015.1:22790812-22800989 GCA_030068375.1 Ostorhinchus rueppellii
GTTTCCCTCTTCCAACACACCTGATGGTTGTTATCAGGCTCCTGCAGAGCTTGTTGATAAGCTGATCATTTGAATCAGGTGTGTTGGAAGAGAGACACATCTACAACATGCAGGATTGCGGCCCTCTAGGACCAGGGTTGAGTACCCCTGAATTAGAGTATACAAAAATCCTTGGATCATTTTTGCCTCATGTATGGTGGCCGAGAAGTGCAAAACAGATTTACATTTCAAAAACTCATGAACAAATTTACAAGTGATCAAAACACAAAATACAACTCCCGAAACAAATTAACAAACTGCAGCTCTTATGGAAAGGGAATGTCCTAACACTGGAAGAGAGAACACAAACTGTTGTGATTGGTCCAGTCAAGCAACCAAAACAGAGCAGACATGGAAGAAGTAAGCGTTAAGTGGCTAACAGTATGCTAACTAACGCTAACTGTACTAACTGTGTTTATCACAGGAAGGTAAGTTTATTTTCTTGTGAAATAATAGTAAGTGCTCAGTTAACAAGAAAAGTTAGAGTAAATTTTCGTGTGTATTCATGTTGTTTACTCTGTAGCATGCCTACTAATGCTGATACCGTTAGTTTAAGCATAGTTCTGTATGATCATTATCACTAGCTAGCTAGCACCAAGTAGCAGTGCTAGTTATGACTAGCTAGCTAGCACCAACCTGAGGTAGGGTCATCAATTCATAAGGTAGTAATTATGTCCGAGGGCATTTGATAGTCATTTGGTAGCCCATGTTTTTCCCCACAGAATCACTACATCTGTACCTTTTTTAATGCAACTGTAGTAGTAGTAGTAGTAGTAGTAGTAGTAGTAGTAGTAGTAGTAGTAGTACTATTATATATAGTAGCCTTTTCAGAAAAAAATGTCATTGTGAAGGCTTTGATGGTTCTTGTCTGTATTTATACATTTATCTCATGTTGCTAATATGTTCATTTTTCATTAAAAGCCGCAAAGACTAGAAAGGCTTACATTTTACCCATGATGCATTTCATTACACTCAACATACTATTTAAATATATTTTATGAATGTCAATATACATTTGCAGGGAGACCCTGGGACAACTCTTGGCTGCTATGGAGGCCGATTCGACAATCTATGACCTGACCACTGATGGCTTAACTCCACAGATCTTGAAGGGCATCTTCGCTCTTGACAATTTCATTGCTAAAAAAAAAAATTCAACTGATCAAGGGCCAAATATAGTTTTCTGGAAAATCAACTCAATGTCATTTTTATTTTGATTATTTTGTTGTCATGTTATAAGCACATCATGTGATCTGGACTGGACGAATGATGCACAAATTTCTTTGAATATTATTTAGGCTGGAGATAAAAGATCCAACCAATGCTCCGAGGAGTTTATTCTCTTCTCATCTCTCTCTGATGATGGAATCCTTAGATGAACCCGAGCTCTGCTTTCCATCATTAAACAACTCCTGTAGGAAGATGAGTCGCTCTCAGTTGGAAGATGCAATCATCTACACCCTGCTCTCCTCTATTGCTCTGATCACTGTGGTTCTGAACCTGCTGGTCATCATCTCTATCTACCATTTCAGGCAGAGAAACTTCTCTGTATGGTCTATACAATATGTATTACTGATAAAAAACAAAGAAAAGGTTTAGGGCAAAGTAACAGTTATTTCTGATGACAGCTAGACAGTCAAATATTCAGTGGAATTATTTTCGTACTTGTATGATGAATTAAGATGATAATTAAGATATTGAGAACTCTTCTTATTCATGATCTTTTTCTCATCATCTTTTTCCCATTTCTTCAGTAGATACATAGGACTCATGGATAATGTGTGTTTTCACAGGGCTTCAGTGAATGTGTTTACTTTACATGTCATGTTTTTATATCGTGTCTGACCATTTCTGCTCCTAGTTAACAATACTTAATACTATGTTATAAATGTCGTTGTCTAACTTTGGGTTGAATGATACTGTTTTTCCATTTCAGGCAGCTCCACACCACCACCAATCTCCTCCTCCTCTCTCTGGCTGTTGCGGACCTCCTTATGGGTTGTCCTCAGATGCTTTTCCAGATTTTCCAAACGCGTGGATGTTGGATCCTTGGTGACATTGCATGCTCAGTGTATTATTTTTGGGGTTTTCTTGTTGTCAGTGTGTCAGTCGGATGTATGGTTCTCATATCAATTGACCGCTATGTGGCTATTTGTGACCCCATGTTGTATCCTACAAAAGTCACTATGAAAAGAGTTCAGTTCAGCATTTATCTGTGTTGGATATTTTCTGCTCTTCATGCCAGTTGGATACTGAGGGATATACTCAAACAACCAGGCAGGTATAGTTCCTGTTATGGAGAATGTCTAGTTATCATTAATTTTGCTGAGGGAGTTGTTGACCTTATTGCAACATTTTTTGCCCCCTTTCTTATCATCACAGTTTTATATATGAGAGTATTTGTGGTGGCTGTGTCTCAGGCTCGTGCCATGAGATCCCATGTTACATCAGTCACACAGCAGCGTCCAACAGTAACTGCACAGAAATCTGAGATAAAAGCAGCCAAGACACTTGGTATTCTTGTGGTTGTGTTTATTTTATCTTCTTGTCCATATTACTGTTTCACTGTTGCAGCTGAAAGTAACTTATTGACCTCTTCATCTGGAATTTTTGAAATTTGGCTCATGTATTTTAACTCCTGTCTGAACCCTGTCATCTATGCATTTTGTTATCCCTGGTTCAGAAAGTCTGTAAAACTTATAGTCACACTTCGGATACTGCAGCCTGACTCCCGTGAGGCCAATATACTATAGAAAGCAGTGAATTGATAGTATGTATGTTGAATTAAAAAAGACTTTATAGTTACACTACATGTATACCAATTAACCTTGTAAACTTTATTTATGACATCATAACTGTATCTTATCATGGTAGCAACTCTGTCTTGAGTTAAACTGTGCTCCCATGGATATTCACTTCATTATTTCACTAATAATCAAAGATTTTGTTTTGCTGGGACACCAATAAATAAATATATAAATAAACCCTGCATACTTTTCTGCTGCTATATTCAGGTCCAAAGAGCATGCATTTCATTTGCGATGGTCCCCACATAGTATTAAAAACTGAAGTACATCAGCTACATGTAGATGCTGAGGCCTCACTTCACCACATCAACAATCTCTTTTCTTCACATCAGATGAGACTTCGTTAAATGGTGTTCATCACTTAAAGCTTGAGGGGTTACTGGTTGGAAATTAGAAGTTCTATTTCTGACTTGAAGTTGAAAAAGAATGCATAGTTCAAACAGATGCACCTATTACCCTTTCATCATTATCTGTTCTGTCCATAACAAGCAGCTATGGCCCAGAATGTGACATAATATTGATAAAATTGCACAGATTTTTCTTTGGAAATTTCAGATGGTTCATGTTATTTACATGTTTAAAAGGATTGTAGATGTAAACATTTTCATGATACACTTTTATCTCTGGAAATCTTTTGGAGTTGACATTGCTTAGAGGTTATGTTTTTATTTTTCAGGTTCCACTCACTTGAATTCAAATTCATGTGAACATCTGCTGTTGTGTGGATTTGGTACTGGTATTATTTGTGCTGTTGTTATTTATGAAATTTTGTTCATGTTTTCTGCTCATATCTCTCATTTAACATGTCTTATTTTGTTTTGTAGTAATTTCTTTCTTTGTCCAGCTTACTCAGTTCTGGTTCTAGTAATTCTTCCCATTATAGTTATCACCATGGTTGTTATTGCTAGTATTGTTCATATTCTCTTGTGAGTGTCTTCACCACTTCCTTCCTCCTTTCCCCTTCTCTCCTTCCTTCTCCCCTCCCCCTCTTCTCCTCTCCCATCTCTTCATGCCAGCTCCAGCATCGAAATGTGGTTCAACAAAACTCATAATAAAGACAGTAGAATATCAAGGAAAGCCTCACATATTTTATGAAGTTTCCCTTGGATAAGTAAATTTGTTTAGCATCAAAAGGCAGCCAATGACTATGAGTACCAAAAGGCAGACTACCATTCTGCTGTCAGAATGCTGGATAAAACAAGTTAGAAAAAATACATAAATAAAAAACTAAATTGTTACAGCTCAAGGTTGAACCCAGATGCAGATCAGACTCAGGCAAAGTAGTTTTACACAGTTTATTGGTCTCTACAGGAGAACCACAGAGAATACAGAATAACAGAAGTGCAAAGCACAGTCCAATACAGAATACTTCTGTACCGCTCCTCCTGAAGCGGTACTCAGGGTCCGAAACCAGGGGGGCAGGCTGAGGCTTGGTCAGGGTCGGTCCGAAGTTGATCACCATGTGGTTGCGGGTCCTTATCAGGATATCCGAGGCGTCCAAGACAAGAGGGGCAGGCTAAGGCTTGGTCAGGGTCAGTCCGGGGTCTATTACCATGAGGTCATGGGGCAGAGGCAGGATCGGAGGTCGGGGAACGGAACCAGGGTCGATACACGAGGAGAGGCATGGATCTCAGTGGTCAGACGAAGGCATTTCAAACACAGGAGGATTCAGGCTGGAGGAGTTGTCAGGTAAGCAGGGGTCAAACACGGAGGCTGGCAGGCAGGAGTCAGGAACAGAACAGATCAAAACACGAACAGGGCAGAACTTCAGGAATTGCTGGATCTCAGAGCTAGTCTTGACAATCTGGCACTGGAAACAGAACTGAGACAGGTTTATATAGACCACACCTGATGAGTCCCAGCTGCCTCAAACAGGTGTGGCGAATCACTAATTAGTGAACAGAGAACTGGGGCAAAGGTGAGGAGGAGACAAGAGAACAGCATAGATATGACATAAATAAATAAATAATCTAATTTTACTGTATGTGGCCATTTTGGTTCTACGCTGTTTATGTAGTATTTTTCTCTGTGGAACTCCCCCTACAGTTTTTAAGTACATAGTCACTGTCATAAAACCCACACTTAACCTTCCTCCTTCAACCATGTGCATTTGTTTTCAATAAAGCCGGTGATGAGAAGGCAAGAAATAGTCACAGGGTGACATGTGGAGAGGAACCCCCTGGCCATTCAGGTGGATGGGTCACATTGACACGCATGTCATCTACAGCCACTAGCACCGCGCTGCTAATGTTAGTCACACAGTTCAAGAGCTAATGGGCTAACAAACATCAGCAGCTCTCACCTATTACCGCGTCCTGGCCCTGTTAGTGACTAGCATGCTGTCATCCCAGATAACATTTATAACAACAACAATCATCTAGGCCTTGATCTGTATCAAGTGTCATACAATACCAGGTATGATCAGACATCAAGGCTATTTGTTATCCCAGTTGCTATTCAGACGGGGAAAAAAAATTAGGTCATGCAATGAGTTACATACTACATCTCATAAAACCTACACAAACTGATAAATTCGATGGCTAGTCATAAAAATGCACTCCTGAGCTAGTCAAAGAGCAGTCTAGTAAACTGACCGACATACACTTCTGTGACACAAGCAACCATGATAACTAGTGTGTATGCTAACATCTCCATTAGCGAGTAAGCACTTGGGCATCATTCATAAAATGAGTTCATAAATGAATAAACGTTACAACCAGAGACAGGAAATCCCAGCTTCATAGAGTAAAAGTCCTGCCATGTATTTGTTCCAAGCATTCACTGAACTAGCCCATTTGGATGAGCACAACTCCTCATCTAGGTAGATGGGATCATCAATGGAATCCCCTGTGTGAAGTGAACTGGTAGAACCAATATATGGTAGGACATTTACTCTATGGAGCTGGGATTTCCCGCCTCTGTTTACAACCAACAGCATCATCAGTAGCACAAATCCACTGAAATACATATAGTGTAGAGAATTTATCTCAGTGATATTTACAAGTGCAGCAGCAACAACGCCAAGTGTGCATCCATTCAGTGTTTATTTTTCATTAAGCTTTAACCATTCTGCTTAAGCTGGACCAAAGCAGACTGTTGTCTTGTTCTTCGTTTAGTCACTCACTCTTTTCTTCTTCCTCCATCCTCTGACAATAGCCACCTCTTACTTTTCTCTGCTGGCTCTGCCCTAGTAAACTTAAGTGTTTACAGTAGTGATGGAAATTCTGTCTCTTTTTAGAGAGTCGGTTCTTTTGGCTCAGCTCACTAAAAAGAGCCGGCTCTTTAGGCTCCCAAGTGGCTCTCCAGATTTTTTTGATCCTCTTATCTTGGCGATGTTCACTTTAAACCCAAAGATGTCAGGAACGTACTATGACACCTGGACCCAGGAAAGGCCTCAGCACCTGATGAAATTCCAACAAGGGTCCTTAAAGAATGTGCAGCAGAATTGGCCAGTCCCCTCAGCTGTCTCTTCCAACTGTTTTTGTCCCATGGCTTGTTCCCTGACCAATGGAAAACTGCAAGAGTGATCCCAATTCACAAAAGGGACTCTAAATCAGATCCATCAAAGTACCGTCCCATATCCCTGCTCTCTGTCATCAGTAAAGTGATGGAATCCTCTGTCCACAAACAACTACAGAAATATCTCCTTCACCATGACCTTATCTCCAATAAACAATTCAGATTCAGAACAAACCACAGCACAGCCGACCTCCTTACAGTCTTGTCCCAGACGTGGAACAACATCCTTGACAAAGGTGGAGAAGTGTATGTTGTTGCACTGGACATTAAGGGTGCATCTGACCAGGTGTAGCACAATGGCCTATGTGCCAAGCTCTTTTCAAAGGGCATAACTAGAAGACTGCATGCCTGACTTCAGAACTACCTCCAAGAAAGATCCATCAACAGTGTGCTCTCTGGTCAGTCATCGTTACCACGTCCCATCAACGCATCCGTACCTCAGGGATCCATTCTCGGGCCACTATTATTCTCCATCTTCATAGGTGATGTTGTGGAACAGTGTGAAAACAACATATTTTTGTATGCGGATGGTTCCACCATTTTCGCATCTGTCACATCATCAAATGGGCCTGAGGTGGCTGCATCCCTAACTAAAGACCTGGAAAACATCAGAAAGTGGGCTGATGCCTAGAAGGTCACCTTCGAACCCAGCAAATGCAAGGCTATAGTCCTGTCTAGGAAAAGGAGACCATCCCGCCCAGATCTCTTTTTTGGGAATACCAAAATCCAGCTCAGTGAGCAGATGGAGGTTCTGGGTCTTTCCATAGACAATAAGATCACGTGGACCAGCCATTTGTCCAACATCTGTAAACGTGCCGGACAACATCTTGGAGCACTGCGTAGGCTGGCGAACAAGCTGGATGCTAAAGGCAGAGCCAACATCTACAAAACCCAAGTCAGGAGTATCATTGAGAATTCCTGCCTAGCCTGGATGAATGCCTCTCAGACCACCCTCCGTCAGCTAGACATCATCCAAAGAAAGGCCCTGAAAATCATTGGGGTGGATGAGGACCACCTTGCAGCAGTATGCCATCAGCAAGCTGAGCCATCGTCGAATAGTTGCAGCAACAACTGTTCTTTACAAGATGCACACTCTCAGCTGTCCAGCGGATCTCAAAGCATTGCCACCCCAAGTTCGCCCCCAGGTCGAATCAACCGGAGGGCACCAACAAGCCACGCCCTGGTAATCCCTAAGTCAAACACCAAATGCCTTGATAGAAGCTTTCTCCACTCTGCTTTAACAACATGGAACGGCCTGCCTCCTATGGTTGTTGGAGACATTACACCAAATGGTGTTCAGGCTCAACAAACACCTCCTCAGGAATGTGTGACTGTAATTCCATGCTCAAGGAAATTTTATCATCAAACATTCTGCTTATATATGGCTATGACTGAGTAGCTGCAGATCACTGATAGGTCTTTTGAATAGTTCCTTGAATTTTTTTTCACAAAGCCTGTATCTGCATAAGCCTAATTAAAAAATAAAAATAAAAAAAATCCACATGATGACAGCCCAAAACTACACCATGGTTGGTCGAGGAGATTCAGTCTTTGGTGGCTGACATAAAAATTCAGACAAGACAACATGGAACGAACAGGTTTTCAGTCACTCTGAGCAGAAGACATGGAAATAACATGCTGCACTGGAATACCAAGTCGAGCCGAGCCAGTTCCACGTAGTGGAAATGTGGCATTAGTGTCTTCACAACCTCAGTCTCCCTCCCTCCTGTTCGCATGCTACTTTGTTGTGTTCCGTGTGTGTTTAACCCCTCCCCAAACATTTTTACCATTTGCCCTTAACAGAAAACCAGAAAAAAAGTCGACAGAAAAATAATCAGCTCCCAATTGACTCTCAACAACGGGAGCTGGCTCCTGTAGTTCACCTCAAAGAGCCGGCTCTTAGAGCCAATTCGTTTGTGACCGACACATTAGTTTACAGCTACCCTGCCACACTTGGCTGGGGATGTCTTTGTGTGCTATAAACTGCCCCATTTCTTGCAGGAGATAAGATCTAGGCCCCAGGACAGTGGCAGAGAAGTTGCAAGTGGCATATTTGGCCCGAGAGATGCTACTGGGAAGGAAGAGGGCTTCCATGCGCCCCCCAACAAGCCATTTAACCATCACACTTACTCTGAAGCTGTTGAATTAATTTAAAAATGTTCCATTTTTCCACCTTAACATGGAGACCCCCACCACCTCTGCTTTCCCAATTTCTCTTTTGTACATTGCCACAGTGGATTTGAGATGACAAAGTCATGATGTGGTTGAAATGTGGATTTTCAGCTTTAATTCAAGGGGTTTAACAAAAGTATTGTTTGAACAATTTAAGAATTATAGCCATTTTGGTAATGGAAAAAATGCTAAACTCAAGGCTTCAACGCAGCAGTCTATAATCAAAGAAAGATGCCATGGGAGATAAGGCCTATTACGCTCTGAAAAAAAATAGGGTAGGTAGGTAGGAAAAAATGTATTTTTTTGTAAAATAATTTTATTGTCAAATCTTATCAAATGTACTGTGAAAATCCTTGACGTATATCCAAGTTTATCAATATCTTGATTTGACATCAATGTTTTACTTGTAGGCACTGAAGGTTGCGTGTATTTTACCATTTTTGCAAATCTCAAACTGTTTTCTTATGTAATCTGCACATCTTTTCTCTTTTTTCCAGCACGAATCCTGCCATGTAGAAATCCTCGCTTAACCTACCCACTGCATGTATATTCACTGCTTTGTAGTAGTTGTAGTTGCGACCACTGTCAAGCTAAGTATAGAAAAGTTTTAATCATGTTCACAAGAAGGAATTCATACTATCATTTGCCAGCTCGGTGTAGGGATCCAGCGTCTAGACACTCCACCTCCCCATTCAATCACACAATCAATGCATTGTACATTGACACCACTCTGTCACTCACTCATTCATACATTACAGATAATAAAATATGGTTGTCACCTTAATTGTTTGTACTGTGTTTGCCACTCCACCATGGACCTCTTGGAAGGACTGCCATTGCCAACATGGCCAAGTCTTGTGAGATTCAAGAGATAGAGACTCAAGATGGCGGCCGAATAGCTATTTTAACTCATTTAAATTGCCAATTTCTACTAGAAATTGGCAATTTAAACTGGGTGATTTAAACAAGGTGATTTTTGGCTAAAGCTGAGTAATTTCTGCAGATTTGAGGTATTTTGAAAAAACGTGGAATGGAGGTCATTGTAAAAAGATTAGGGTCGGCTGTTTTTTCTAGAGTAGCTCTGGTAACTGGAAAGAACCTTGTTTTTTTTTTTTAGGCCTAAGAAGTACCATGACATCAGCATTACTGACAGGTTTTTCATAAACTGAAGTACAGACATGAAATGATTCTATTCATGTAGTATAAGTCAAGAAAAAGCTAGAACGGTACTGAAACAGCATGAACTGTTCAGCGGAATTGACAGTTAAAATAGCTGTCTCTCATTTTAATTTTAGTCAAAGTTTTTTTCTTTATTGCTGTTGTCTTTATACTTGATAAGATATAAAAAGATATATACAGCTGCAATTTTGTTTGTTTTTCTTTCAAAACGATTTTGAAGATAAACGGTTGAAAAAGTAGAGTCCAGTCTAATCAGTATGTAATCAGTATGTAGACCGGGTTCAGTTCAGGGAGTGGCTTCTGGACACTGATCCAGAGTATGACGTAAGAGTTTCTTTGAAAATTAATTTGAGTGAAGATAAAATACACAACCATTGCTACTTGGAGTTTATTCTCTTCTCCTCTCTGTCTGATGATGGAAACCTCGGAGGAAGTTGAGCTCTGCTTTCCATCATTTAACA
>JAQQZY010000015.1:22870217-22881545 GCA_030068375.1 Ostorhinchus rueppellii
TATTACTCTTGCTTTGTATATAAATAAAGACACTGTGTTAAATTTGATGATCCTAGTGGTTTTTCATGAGTCTCATTCCAGGGTTCCATGTAATTTAGTGGCTCAGTGATTATTACATTTTGTTTTAATTCTGTAAAAATTTAATAAATGAATGAATGAATGAATGAATTCAGAATTCTGTAAAAAAAAAAATTCAGTGTAAACTAACTCAACTGAACCGGATCCATCACATTTAACATCATACGTTTTTCGTTGTCACTGTTTCCTTATTCACAGGATCAGCTGAATGTCACATAAATGTAAAATGCAGATTCAGTTCAGAAAAAGGCAGGTCATGTCCTCGGAGCTGATTTACTCCTTTACATTCCTGAAGAGGAAGTTGTCATGAGTTTGTATGGATGCATGTGATTTCTAACTGCACAATGCTGCTTGTGAACATAACTAAGTGGATTTTGTGAATGAATTCAGGCGCACCATTAAGAGGTCAGATCAACTCCGCTGCCCGTTCATGAATAAATGCATCATAACCAAACACAATCGCCGGTCATGTCAAGCCTGCCGCTACCAGAAATGCAAGGCCATTGGGATGCGCACAGACAGTAAGTACAGTCCAGACTGAAGAATGAGCTTTTATTATACAAATACATGAGGGGTCGACCGTTATCTGCCTGGTTTATTATCCAAGCTGATATTCTGTATATTCTGCTATTTTTTTAAAAAAAATCCAAAATCCAATAAAATGAATAACTGTGATCTCTGTTCAAGAATCTAATAAAACTCCAATTTTAGTCAATTTTAATAATTTTGATTATATTGGCTTTACATATCAGCGTCCACTGTATTTTATGGTTTAATAATATTTAAAAGTTGTCTTGTTTTGTTGTAAACCGGCTACAAATATCTGCAAATCAAATTGCACAACAAATCTTTTTTTTTTTTTTTTTCTGACAAGTACGTGAACACATATAAGTAATTCTTTGCAGGTAAATGTTGTTTCTCTAGTAGATTTAATACAAATGCAAGAAAAGTAAGATAATAATTTAAAAAAAAAACATTCAGTGTCAGCTCATACTGGAAAAAAATAATTATATGTTTAAAAAAAAAAAAAGCTTTCCTTTGCTTTTTCAGTGAAAATTGGGTATTTTCTGATATTTAACCTCCTGAGATCCAGGAAAGTACACGTTTTGGTTTTAAATTAAATAATTGCCAATATTAGAAACATCATGATGCAACAGTTTTTCAGAAGCATTTTTAAAAATTCTAGTATAATAAATAATTCTAATATAATATTATCAGACCTGTATGAGTAATACACATTTTGTGGAATAACTTATTTAGTTACGAATATCTATTTCTGTATATATCATATGCAAATCTGATACTTCTCCTTTTATTCTGTTGATTCTTCTTTATTCTGATGTCCTGTGAACTGCAGCACTATGGAGCCCAGGAAAAATTTCCCCACAGAGACAATAAAGTCTATTTATCTTATCTTTTATCTATTATCAAATGTTGTTTTCGGTGGACATTTCTTTTTTATAATAATAATAATAATAATAATAATAATAATAATAATAATAATAATAATAATAATAATAATAATATAAAGTGCTTTGGGTATTATTATTATTATTATATTATTGATCCAGTATTCATGTGCTCTATCTGTAGCCATGGCTCATGAGGTAGAGTCTTTGGAGGATAATTCACAGATCATGTAGGTATTCATAAAAGCTCAGAGTGAATTAAAAAATTATTATATCAAAAACAGAGAAAACTGAAGAAAAATTTGCTTTTTTTAAATAAAATATATTATTAACTGAACATAAACCAATGTCTCCATCACCATTAATTATAATATTATCATCTATATTTTGCATTTTTCATTGTAAATCATGTATTTGCCTATATTTAATTTCCTATATTTCATTTAGATATTCATGAAAAGTCAGAAATAATTCAAAGTTTATCAAAACAAAAGAAAAGAAGTAAAAGTGAGTTTTGCAGCAAATCTATCATTAACTGAACATAAATCAAACATCTCCATCCACTGTCATTGATCCAACTCCATGGGTTTTACTGGTGAATTAATGTTGCAGAAGATGACAGTGTTGCCACGGTAACCAGAGAGCCTCTGGATGTCAAAATGCGTCATATCGGATGACTATGAAAAGATGAATAACTGTATTTTACCTCAATTATTTACATGTTTTAGGATTAATGGATCGACAGGTATTTAATATTTCATGTCAGTAGATTCTTCTGGTTGCTGGTGGATGTTTGGGTCTTTGCGGGTTAAGACTGGGTGGTGTTTATTCATTTCTGGTACTGGTATTTTTGTGTCCTTGCAGTGGTCATGTCGGAGGAGGGGGTACAGGAGCGGAGGATCAGAATCAAGAAAAAAAAGTTGCGTAACAGCCTGATGCAGCTTTCTTCCCAACAACAGGAGATGATAGAGGAGCTGCTCAGTGGCCATCGCGGCACATTCGACCCAACCTTTTCACATTTCAGTGGCTTTAGGGTATGTGAATACTTCCAGGCATGTTGACCATACTGACATGTTTGTTGCCTCATATACTCTTTTGTTTTTCTTTAGCCTATGGACAGAAACATCAGCTCTTTGACTGAGTATAACCAGTCTGTAAGTGAGGCCTGTAACCCACTGAGTACCTGCCCTGAAAACACCTGCTCTGCTGCTACTGAACCTGCACGTGATCCCAGAACATGCTCCTATGATCGCTCCTTCTCCTCCTCCTCCTCTTCCTACTCCTTGTCTCACAGTCACCAAAAACAAGAAGCTGCAATGAACAAAAAAGTCTCTGTTTTTACCGCTCTTCCACATGTGACTGACCTCAGCACGTACATGATCCGAAACGTCATTCGTTTCTCCAAAAGTCTCCGGTTCTTCAGGTGAAATTCTGCAGTGGGTATTTATGTGTTGTGTTTGGTTCAGTTTGTTTGATTGTTAGCACTCTAATAGCAAAACTATTGAATTCATACCAGATTTGGTTTATAGATCGCCGGTGACCCAGAATATGTGTGGTTATATTTAGGGAACAATAGATAAAAGATCAAATGTTTTATGAATTTTTTAAATCTTTTTTTTTTTTTTTCATTTACTTATGTGTGAAATTCCACATGTCTGTGGCAGAAAAACTATTGGTTGAATTCATCCCAGATTTAGTTTGTAGATTGCCAGTGACCCAGAATAGAGGTGGTTATATTTCGGGAAGTGTTTTTTTTTTTTTTTTTTTTTAATTCATTTTATTAGGACATATTTTCAGTTTCAGTATACATATCGTTTCAAGACTGATATAAGCAATGTTCAATTTTTCAGCTTTCAAACAAAAACAAACAAGAAAAAGACAAAAACTAACAACTAACAACAAACAGACTTCCGCTAGAGAAACAAAAACAAAAAACCCCAACAACCCCTACCCACATTGGTCCCCATTGTGGTTGCAAAGGGGTGAAAATTTTCTGGTAAATTTCCATAAACTTTCCATGGGAAGTTAAGATGGGGAATTTTGGAAATATTCCAAATTGGAAACTTACCAGCTAGCTACTGTATGAATACATTTTTATTTAATTTCCGCAAGTTAAACAGTAATACCATTATAGATCAAATATATTAAGCCCATAATATTATAAAAAACTTACTTGACTTTATATAATCCACAGGTTCAACTGTGCAGCTTCAATAGTCTGGTGCTTTGGGCTCTAAAGTGTGGCCTCCAGGGTTTAAGCAATCATCTGTGCATGTGATGGAGGAGTGCACAGTGGCTGCAGGGGGCGTGGCCTCAATAACCCTGCAGTAAGCAGTGCTGTGTGCATGTGATTGAGGAGTGTACTTACATTAAATCTGGTTGTTTTAGCCAAGATTATGCTACAATTTCCCCAACTATATTTAAGTACCCTGTTGAGGGCCAACCTTCAATATTGTCAATTTCTTTTTTATTCCCATAAATTCCTGTTAATTTACATAAATTCCCATAAATTCCCATGGAAAGTTTCCAACTTTGAAAATACCCGGAATTTTGCAACCCTGGTCCCCTTTCACTCAATTACAAATGTCCCAGTTGTTCTATTTTGTTATGTTTTCTGTAGGTATTTTATCAAAGTAAAAGAGGAAAGGCTTCACGTTTTGGGAAATGTTTGTCAGAGTTAAAACTTTTGATTAATTTTTAAATCTTTTTTCTTCTCACATTTACTTTTAATGGGTGAAATTTCAAATGTCTGTAAAAACATTAATTTTGTTTCAATTTACTTCAAACTTGGCACATATATAGAGGTGATTGATATGATGACATCAGCACTTGCGTAGACATGATGACATCAGCTGGATCGATGCCAAAATAAGCTACACTACGTGTGAGGGGCGGGGTTTGTTGTGCCTGGTACCACTTGTTTAATTTTGGGAATGATTCACGTGGCCTGAATCATCAAGTCCATGTGTTCATTTGTTGTTAAAGGACTTTAACCATTGAGGACCAAATCTCACTTCTGAAGGGAGCCTCATTTGAGATCACGCAGATCCGCTTCAACATGGTTTTCAACATGAACACGAGCATGTGGGAGTGTGGACCCCTTACCTACTGCATAGATGACGCTGTACGAGGTGAGACCAACTAGTAAAACAAACAAAGCACCAAAAACAGTAGATCTACAGTAGAAGTAGTGTGAACCTGCACAGAAAAATACATACAAAACCTCAGAGGAAGTAAATATTAAAGCACAAGCCTTCATTACTGTATCTAAAGGGGTTTTATGTTGTATTAATATTCCAAATTCTCAACAGCAGGAGGAAGTGAATATACCAGAAAACACTTACAACAACAAAAACCACCAACAAATTAGTGCTATGTGTCTGCAGACTGGATCACACACTGAATAAAGTATGAAACTCGTGTTTATACACATCTGTATTATGGTATCAACATATTTTCTGACAGACAGACCAGGGAAATTGTGGTGTTCCAGCAGCAACAGTAGAAATGTATAATAAAATACAATAAAGGTTAAATATATACAGTAAAGACTTAAAATATACAATAAGGGCTAACAAAGAAAATGAGCTATGACATGTGAAATATATAGATGGTAATTAATCTGAAATACACAGATGGAACTGAAGTATATACGTGATTGTACTAAAACTAAACTAAAAACAGTGTGAATGTATATTAACCTAGGATAAGGAAAACTCTCAGACCTTTACTCACTTAAAACAACAAAGTGTTCCGCATCAGCTGATACATTATAGCTCTGTTTATCTCTGGTTTTAGATGAACAGTCACAATAAAACCACAAAACACCTCTGTTTTCTGTACACTTTGTGTTGTCAATACCTGTACTAAAGACTATAAACAGAACATGCAGTGCACTTTTAACCCCCCTCGGCCAAATATAGTGTAAGATTCTGTCGAAAGTTACTGCCTCGTAATTTAGATTAGATTACCTTTGTGTAAAACATACTATATTTGAAAGTACTCAGATATTATAACTGCATAAGGACATTGGACCGTGAAAAAGTAGCTCATGGTCATTCATTTTCAACGAGCTTCTGCTCCGTGCCAAGACGCACCCACAGTCCGAATTGGGTTTGGACTGTGAATGTTAATGCATTCTTCAGAAAATGAGATTATGTTGTTGAATGGACGGACGGACAGATGACAAAACGATTACAATACCTCTGCGGCCAGAAATTGGGGTTAAAAAAGACTGTTAAACCACCATTTTAACTCATATGAAATAAAATACAATAAAATGTTTTAAAGACAATGAGCATTTATTTTGCTCATATGTCATAATTTACCCCCACCCATTTATTTTTATAATTTTTTTGAATGCCATTTTATTGTTCGGATTACAATTAGAACAGACTTTAATGCCATTGCACACTCATGTGCAACAAAATCAGGGTGCTCAGACAAATACAGTGTGTAAATCCACAGTATAAGAATATAAATAAGAACACAGTTTAAAACAAAAAAAAAACAGAAGAGTCATAGTAGTAATAATAATAATAATAATAATAATGGATTTCTATAGTGCTTTTCTAGGGACCCAAAGTACTTCACATTATTGACCCATTATTCATTCACTCTCATATTCATACATTTATTCACATTCATTTGTAATGTGCATGTGTAAATTATAACTAATTCTTTCTTATGTTTAGTTGCATGTCTTTTTACACACATCATTTCTTCTACTTTTTTGTGTACTTTGCAAAACTAGTATTTGTTTAAACCTGCCTGTACTAAATATGGCTCATATATTAACAGCTAAGCGCAAATGCTTCGAATAAGGAAGTAATTGGGTCATGTGAGGACTGAAGTAACACTTGATTAATCATTTATTGATCAGTTATTCATTAGACAATCTAATAATTCTTATAGAATTGACAGGGAAGTAATAAAGAGCTAGATGCATTGAATAAATTGAGACTAGTTTGGCTTATTAGGCTGATGGATGACCTGGTGCAGATGGAACACAGCACAGATGTATATACTCTGAGGACTTGTGACGCTCAAAGTGCAGCAAAAGTGATCAAAGTCTGATCCTGTCATTCACATGTGACTCAGTGTGAACAGTACAAACATGTGGAATCTGATCTTTTCCATTCAGATCTGGCCCACCTCCATATGTGGGCCTAAATCAGATCTTTTGCAATGTGATATCAATCTGACGACCCAGATAAGGAGTCATGTGACTTTTACAATGCTCTAGATCAGTGTTTCCCAACCTTTTTTGAACCACGGCACATATTTGATATTAGAAAAATCACAAGGGTCTTCCTCAGAGGGTCAACCATGAAGTATTTTAAAACCTGGAACCCTATACTGACTTATTTTGATAAACTTAACGCACTCTCCTCTCCATAGTTAGTGTACTTGGACAGTAAAGTGCAAATTTTACATCATCAACTCTCATGATCAGAGTAACCCCCCCCTTCTTTTTCTTTGTTGTTTCTGGGGGTTTTTTCTCTTGGCAGGAGGGATATTGTGTGTGGGACACGGGTTATAGTGACTTTAAAAGAATTTAATGCTGTACTGTAACTTATACATTCTATAAGACAATAAAAATACATGTAAAAAAAAAAAAAGAAAAATCTCAAGGCACACCAACAAATAAAAATATTTATTATTATTATTATTTTTATTTATACAGACAGACAGACACACACACACACACACACACACACACACACACACACACACACACACATATCAATATATATACATACGTATACACACATACATAAGAACAATAAAACAATCAAGATATAAAAAGTATAAAAGATAATGAATACGGGAATAAAAAAGAACACAATGACATACGCACAACATTCACAACCACAGTCCCTGAACATGTAACACCTTTTACTTGTAGTGAGTGAGTTTTGTTAGTGTTTTACTGAAGTGATCTGAACTGTTCTGTGATGCTTTAGTGCATGTGCTTTAGTTCAGGCCTGGGACACGAGTCTGTGGAGGCATTACTTTATACTGGTTCATTACCGTTATAGTAATATATTGATTGTCAACACTAATGTAAATCCTGAATCTTGTTATGCTTGGTGTTCAACAGTGTGAGACATGTTCTAACTAGTGTGTGTGTGCCTCTTATACGTCTTATCTCATGGTGTTTGTCACATGAGTCTGGCAGGAAGCTTAATGTTATCAAACTGGTGTCATCTGCCTCACGCTGAATGGAAGACGATAAAATGCCGTCAGTTTTCATTCTGCTCTGTACTCGCTGACACCGTGTGCATTGTCTCACAAATTAGCTTTGAGGTATTTGCTGCAGAAGAAGACGAGCATTCTTCGTCTGGATGAATCTTTTGTCCTGATCAGAATCTGTGCAGGTGATGTTTAATGTCGCTGTTGCAGACGTACACAGAAGGTTTGGCAGTGACTCAGGTTTTTACAACTTTTGCTGCTTCAATTTTCTTCTTTTGTAATTTTCCCCAAAAATGTTTTCCACAAGTTCCAAATACTTTTACTGGCAAGTAAATCACATTTAGAGTTCTAAATGCCATCTTTTAACTGGTAGACATGAGCACATTTCTCTGATTTTAGAGTCACTCCATTGGCTGCCTGTCCGTTTTAGAATCCAGTTTAAAATCCTTTTTTTAATCCCTCCATGGTCTTGCACCGCCCTACCTCTTTGAGCTCCTTCACACATATAGTCCCAGTCTGTCTCTCAGATCAGCTGATCAGCTACTTTTGAAGGCACCCAGAACAAGGTACGAGCTCCGAGGAGATCGGGCTTCAGCTGCTGCTGGTCCCAGACTGTGGACCAACCTGCCTCTGAAGATCACACAGACCTCCTCTGTCTGTTTTTAAACCTCATCTTAAAACCCACCTGTTCTCCTTGGCCTTTTAACTCTCATGCAGTGTTGATATTTTGTTCAGTTTTATATTTGAACTTGTTTTGTTTATTTGATTTTATTTGATTTTAATGTTTTTTGATGCTTTTATTTATTTGTATTGTGTTTTTATTGTTCTGTGCAGCACTTTGGTCCACTGTGGTTGTTTTAAAGTGCTTTATAAAGTTGGATTGGATTTACATAAAGAACTAGAAAAGCACTCAGAGTGCGCAGAACTCTGCCAAAGTAGTGTTTATACTTTCCTCCACTCGATGGCACTGAATGACCTCATATGCAACTCCGTGCTGTCATGCCCTATCTCCCAATAATATAGAAATCTTTTTAAAAAAATCCTGGATCTACGCGGTGATCTGGATCACCACCAAAATTTAACCACTTGTTCCTCGTCCCATTTCTAAGTAAAAATGCAGTTTAATTCTCTGCATTCACTTAAACAACATCCACATATGCCAAATAACCCACAGTTCTTCATGGACGTCTGCTGTTCTGTGTCCTGTAGCGGGTTTCCAGTCGGTCCTGGTGGATCCTCTGTTTAAGTTCCACCACACGCTGCGCAAACTGGACCTGCAGGAGGAAGAGTATGTCCTCATACAAGCCATCTCCCTGTTTTCTCCAGGTAACAGCAGATATCAGAGCTATAACTACATATCAGGATCATTTCAGGTCCAATTAAAACATTTAAAACAAACTGATGAGGGGAGAAGATTTTGACCTAAATTTTTTGTGGTTTAGGGTTAGATGAAAGTGATGATGATGATGATGATGAAAGTGATACATTTAACCCTTCATGCATAGTGGTCACTCCAGTGGATAGTTATTCTCCAGCTGTTCTCTTATATATTTATTGGTTTTGTTATTTTAGTTCCATATCAGCCAACACAGTGAACACTTATGCACCATCCCATAATACACTGACATTCATACTATTACTGTAACTTTACTGTTCCTGATAAGCCTGATCTACTGTAACATGTTTGAGTGTAAATCAGTTACTAATTGTTATTAGACTGTAATTAACAGTTTTCTTACACACACAGTTTTTTTTTTTTCATATTATCTCCATGAAGTGAGTAAGAAAAGTTAACCAGAAAAGCACTTGGAGAGCACAGACCTCCACCAAGGTGGTGATTGTACTTTTTTTTTTTTAAGGTACTGTTTGTACTTTCCTCCACTAGATGGTGCTGAATGACCTCAAATGCAGATCTGTGCCCCCATGTCCGATCTCGCAATGATAAAGAATCCTTTAAAAAAATTCCTGGATCCTGACGATGATCCGGATCGCCTCCAAAAGTTAATAATGTCTTCCTTGTCCCAGAGTGGACATATCCTGAAAATTTAATTGAAATCCATCCATAACTTTTTATGTTATGTTGCAAACAAACAAGCACACCTTGGCAAAAACAAAACCTCCTTGGCAGAGGTAATAATGCATTAAAAATGTTTTTACTTCATAGTTTTCACACTGTACATCACTTTCTGATATTACATTTTAAATACATTCAGAAATTAAACACATGGTGTCCAAATGAGTGGACATTTTTGATTGTAAAAAATCAATCAGGTCCTAAAGAGGAATAAAAACACTCATGGAAAAAAAATCTTGACTTAGGTTCTCATAATTCATGTATTAAAGGGTTAAAGGATTTACTTGTCAAGAAAAGTTCACATATTCTCTGAAAATATAAAGCTTTCTGGGAGTCCCTTTTCTCCAAATTTCTCAGATTCTCTGAAAATGTCCTAGACTTTGAATTTGTGTGAACAAACAGCTTCAACAAACACTGGAGAGAAAAAACGATAACAAAAAAGTAAAAAGGAATGAAATGAACGGAACAAAGGAAATAATTTAAAAAATGGCAGTAAATTACGGAGCCCTTCTGGTGACATGTTGGAAAAAAAAATAAATGCGTGGCCACAAGATATTAACTTGTGCCCACTCTTTAATGCCCATGCATTATGTATGTCGTGGGCACGATATACTAATGCGTGGCCATGAGATATTAAAGAGTGGGCACAAGTTAATATCTTGTGGCCCGCATTTTTTTTTTTCCCAACATGTCACCAGAAGGGCTCCGTAGTAAATAACATGAGGATGATAATAACAGTGATCTTACTACAATACTGTAGCTGCTATTGTCATCACCTCTTCCTCTACTAATACTTATTCATGTTATTATTTTTACTATTTAGTCTTCTTCTGTTATTACTATGATATTCTTGTAAGACTTTAAACATTTATTTTCTGTAACGTTGTCTTCCAGCTCACTTTGTTCTTATTTTATTGAAGGTAGTTGTAACATGTTTCATATGATGTACTGTTTTCTCACATGTCTAAAAACTTAAATTCTATCTCAGGTCTTTTCCAGGATTTTTATGATTTTGTTTGAATGTTATTCACTGCAAGGTTAGAAAGTTAGAATTAGACCAGAGGTGTCAAAATTATTGTAGTTCAGGGGCCTCATACAGTCCAGTGTGGTCTCAAGTGGGTCAGACCAGTAAAATAATGACATAATGATAGTTTTTTTGTTGTTGTTGTTTTACTACAAATATATCAGTGTTGGAAAAAAAATGTTTTTCACAAAAAATGTTAACATGAGATTTATTAAGAAAAATAAGTGCAATTTTAACAAATGAGTCGACTTGTCATTTCTGCATGTGCATTACAGATCACAGGGGAGCTATAAAGGAACAAAAGAGTTTAGTAACAGGCCTAATATTGTTAAAACTTTACACCAAGGAATTTGCTGTGTTCATTATTTATAGGTTTGATTATTTTACGTGTCTGAAATCAGTTCAAATCACAAATTGTCGTATACTGTACGTGGCCCTAAAATGAGTCCTTCAGTGTGTGTTTTCCGGGTTGGTGGAGAGTCCTTGCCCCAAGTGGAGGAGTTCAAGTATCTCAGGGTCTTGTTCACGAGTGAGGGAAGGATGGAGCG
>JAQQZY010000015.1:22882814-22894935 GCA_030068375.1 Ostorhinchus rueppellii
ACACACACACACACACACACACACACACACACACACACACACACACACACACACACACACACACACACACACGCGCGGTGTCCCAAAAAACTGACATCATTTGAAATGTCCATATTGGAGTGACTACATGTTTAGGACAAATGACACTTAATAGGATTTTGAAATGTTTTATTCCACAAATTTCAAATGAAAGATTGTGGATGATGTAATGTTATAATGTTCCATCGTTATTAACCCTCACTTCTTTGGACTCGGACTAAAACTTGGTTTACTACCTCTGCTGAAACTTCCAGCTGTCCACATCGTTTTCTTTCTGACACAAACAGCCTTTCTTTAGAAACTTCTTATGCCACTAATGGTGGGTGGATCGATCCAAACATTGATGGTATTGACACCAAGTTGGTATTGGTATCAGGTCGATACTAGCATGGTCAGAGTGATACTTTAGTTTCAGTTTTTTCTTGTACACATTGCTGTAGTTTCATTAAAGTTGCGACACACAGGTTGCCAGACTCTCTGCTTCTGTCTTAGCAGCCACACTTTGCCTCTCCTCCCCACTCTTGTGTTTTGATGTTGTAACGTCATAAAAGCAAACAAGCAAGCTGCCGGCTCAGGTCTTCCCGCCCACCAGCACATGCACAACACATGCACAGATTGAGACATGGAGCAGAGTAATGACATGGAAGAGGAGCACCATGTGGTTAAATTTTCAGGTCGAAAATGAGACAACGGCAAGTTGAATAATTTGTAAAAATGCAATCAGGTACAGATCATTTTTATTGAATTTTTGTATTGCAGTTTCTGAACACTACCTGAAAAACACTTTTTTTTTTTTGTCATTTGTTTTCCAGTGATCATTTTGTGCATTTTGTTAATGTAAGGAAAAAGTAGATGCATGCAACCCATACATGACAGTGTATGGGGAAAAAAATGTTGAGTTACTATTCTATTGTTTCTAAAAAGAAAACCTTATTTTGATAATAAAGTATTTTCTATTTAATTATAAACTTTGCCTTAATTCTGTCCTGGGTTGGAACTATTTAATAAAAAAGGAAAGATCAGAAAACACTTAAAGGAAATGAAAATTAATTAAGATTGAGCAATTTGTTCATCCACCTTAATTGCTGAAACACATTGATATCAGCAATATTGGTCCTGTGTTTACGTGGTATTGGATCGATACCAAAATATGTTGTATTGCACATCACTATATGCATGTCCAAATCTGCTTTCCTGTTGGCACTTATTTATGAAATTTTCTAACAAATTCACATTGCACATTCACATTTGACTGAGTTTGGATGTACTTCAACAAACAGAACACCTTTTCTATTACAGTAAACAGCATGTCTATTCCTAAAAGCAGAACAATAAAAATTATTCCCCTTTTTTGAGCAAAAAGAGCAAACACATTTTAAACAAATTATTAGGTGATGAAATTATGTAAATTTTTTTGGGACACCCTGTACTGTATATACTTACTATAAAAAATTTTTTTTAAAAAGTGAATTTCAGATGCTCGATATTCATAAACTGCACAAATACATGAAGACCTGAAGATGTGTTTATCTCAACCTCAAAGTATAAATTGTCTTTTTTTTTTTGTGGTATTATTTGTATTTGCTGATGGTACCTGTCATGTTTTATTATGTTTCTGGGAATTACTACTGATTGTGTGTTATTTTTGAATATTTCTCTAAAAGTGTATGAGAATTTAAGTAGCTTATTTCCAAAAAACAACACTCTTTACTGTTGATATCTGGCACTGAGGTCACTGCTACTGAGGTCATTGTAAAAGATTTTTTGGACTGAAGTGTTAAAGATGCTCCTGCTCAGACAAACACTGCCTCACTGTGGTCAAACTAACATATAGTGCTGTTTTAAAAGAGCTGAAGCCAGTAGTGAAGGTTTGACATCTGTTTTTGTTTCTGGCTTCAGTGATGCATTGAACTTGTGGTTTACATGTATATTTTCATTTTATGGAAACTTACACTGCTACTCTACAACATCTCAGGCAAATACTGCACATTATCTGCCTCTACATTTGACTGACAGCCTTAGTATTACAGTTTTACTTTGGAAGACCCTCTTGGATTAGACGACAGATGTTTTATTATTTTATTACTGTTTATATGAGCTCAGGAAAATGTAGGTTTTAGAGATTCCCACAGGCCAGGGATGCTACAAACATACCAGTAGAAAGTGCGAAAAATGAATTCATCCTTAAACATCTACAACAAATCACTTAAAGGAACAGTTTTAAGTACTTTTTTTTTTTTGCCTAGGTAGTTAATACCTCCCTATGACACCTCTTATTTAACTGATAAAAAAAAGAAAACAACTGTGCTTATCTGGTCAAATCTGTCACAACATTTCTGTGTGTACTGATGTGATAAAATGAACATACTAGGGGTGCACCAATACCACTTTTTTCCAGACTGAGTACAAGTACTTCCATTTGAGTACTTACCGATACTGAGTACTAATATGAGTACTTAATAATCCCATTACAGTTCTTAGTTCCTTTTATAATGTGCTTAAATGTTCTTTATTGTTATTGACATTGTCATTAGTCTGACTGGAACAAAGTGGTGCTACTAGGGTTTCAAAGGGGTGAAACATTTCTGGTAAATTTCCAGAAACTTTCTGGCAACTTTCCATGGGGAGTTAAGCAGGGGAATTTTGGAAATATTCCAAATTGGAAACTTACCAGCGAGCTAGCTACTGTATGAATACATTTTTATTTAATTGTTGCAAGTTAAACAGTAATACCATTATAGATCAAATATATTTAGCCCATAATAGTAAAAAACTTACTTGACTTTATATAATTCACAGGTTCAACTGTGCCGCTTCAATAGTCTGGTGCTTTGGGCTCAAAACACTACATTACTTACACTTACATTAAAGCTGGTTGTTTTAGCCAAGATTATGCTACAATATATTTTCCCCAACTATATTTAAGTTCCCTGTTGAGGACCAACCTTCAGTTTTGTAACTTTCTTTTCTATTCCCATAAATTCCTGTTAATTCCCACAAATTCTCATTCATTCCCATGGAAAGTTTCCAACTTTGAAAATTCCTGAAACTTTGCAACCCTAGTTGCTACTGATATTTAATGTGTTGGAATGAGCGTTTCTCAATCAATCCACCAGTGGGTGCCACTCTTAATTAACCATACTGAACAAATACGACAAAGAAAAGTAAAGTTTTACGAGAAGAAAATCAGTAATAACGAACATGGAGACGACAGAGGGAACACTAATGTGGATACTAATGTTGCAGCTTAAGGGTTAAAAGTGAAACTTCAGGAGGAGAGGAAAAGATACATGAGTTTTAAGTTTAATTTTCACTTTTGTCACTTCTGTGTGGCGTTAACCAAAAAATATGTCAGTAGTTTTTCATTAACTCACACAGTCGCTCTTTGAACAGATCGTCTACCTCCACATTTCCAGGTGGTATTCTACATAGAGGACGGACGGAACACCCCTTCTGTGTCTTTAATGTTACTTCCAGTCGGCATTACTGTTGTCACCATCATTTATTTTGAAAAATCTCCACACTGCTGATATTAGTACCTGCTGCACTTTACTGTGAATGTCACTCTGCCATAAGTGGTATTGGTGCAGTTGTATCTGAGTACTTTTACGAGTATGAGTACCAGTAAAAGTACTCACGCTCAGTATCGGACCAATACCAATACCAGTACTGGGTATCGTGCATCCCTAGACCATACATACATACATCCTCTCAAAGTTCAACATTTTACATCAAACTTATTTTAGGTGAGGGGTCACAACCAGCTCCATATGATCGCAAATGGGTCAGACCAATAAAATACAATAATAACCTATAAATAATGTCCTGTTTTAGACTGTAAAGCCTTTTCTGATGCAGCATCTAAATAACTGAATGACTATCCTTTGCACCTTAGGCAGGACCCTTCACCTTCCATTTTAAAACTCATCTTAAAACCGATTTTTACTCCTGGACTTTTCCCCCAGAGACTGCTCCTGATTTATTGTTTTCATTGCTTTATATTGTTAGTCTTGCAGTTATGTTTTTATGATATATTGTTCTTAAGGTGCTCTAAAATAAAGTTGAGATGATAAAGTTGATGACAGAATGAAATTGTTAAACTATCTCTTCAAAAATGTGAATAACATCAACAGCCTGAAATCTCTTCAGAGAAATAATGCGATTTTAACAATAATATGCCTCAGTTTATTATTTATATGCATGTGTATTTCAACGCATGCATCACAGTAGCTCTATGAAGGCACAAAACATTCCAGGTTTTTCACTTTTTCTGAAGGATAGTTTGTAAATGTAAACCTTTTCATGTAACTTTTTTTTTTTTTTTTAAATGAAAACAGATATTTGGAGTTGCCATTATTTATTTATAGGTTACTACCTCACCCACTGAAGGGGAAGGAAGGGGTGTTGTTTTTGTTTTGGTTTATTAACACAAAACTGTTGATTGAATTTACCCTAAATTGACTTTATAGATTGCCAGTGACCCAGAATAGATTACATTTTGGGAAAAGTAGGTAAAAAGTTTGAAGTGATTTTTTTAAATCTTATTTTTCTTCCATTTACTGATAATGGGTGAAATTTCTAATGTCTAAAAAAATTAATTTTATTTCAATTTACCTCAAACTTGGCACAGATATGCTGACATCAGCACACGCATAGACATGATGATGTCAGCTGGATCGATGCCATAATAAGCTACAATACATGAGGGGCGGGGTTTGTTGTACCTCCCAACACTTGTTATGCTCTTATTTGACAGGTCTGACCCACTTCAGGTTGAATCAGTCTGTATTTGACCCCGAATTAAAATGATTTTGACCCTTTACTGTTAATATCTTCAGTGTCATTTTTGCCTTTCACATATTCATCCATGGGCTAAATGTTTGACACCCCTGCACTCGACACCTCATCATCACAGAGGTCAGAGGTTTAGATGTTTTTCCTTTTTTAATGCAATACTTTAACTATTATCATTTAATTAAATCTGTGTATTTGTATGTTTGGTCCCTGGTTAATTCTGCTGCTTATCTAGTCTTATAAAAGACATTATTTATCCAGTAAAGACTTCTCAAGATTAAAAAAAAAAGGTTCAGTTAAAAAAAATAAAATGTCTGGTTTTGAATGCAGAACCTGTTATGTAGTATTTTAACTGTACTTTTACTGAGAGGATGTGAACACTTACAAACTATTGATATAAACAGACTCAAGTACACTTAAAAAAGACGAAGCAGACAGACTTTGATCATTTCCAGGCTATCCTACTCTTTATTTAATGCAAATTACAGTACCAGGGAACTATTCCTCAGAGCACGCAGAGGGAATATTTACAGAGGCGCACATTTAGCATACCTTCACAGAACAAAAGAAAAAAAACAAAACAAAAAAAGAAATAAAAATTTCAGTCACAAACAGAGGCATTCAAGTAGTAGTACTGTTATACAGGATGTTTTTGTATTTTCTATGATTTTTCTTTTCTTTAACCCCAGTAAAACTCAGTTAGCAGGTTATACTAGTGCATATGCAAGTACAATCAAATTTACTAGCATATTTTACCAGCATATGTCCGTGCTTTTCATCTTTTTTGGTAACCTTTGTGGTGGTTTTATTGAACTGGAATCAGGGGTAGGGTGAAGTGGTCAAACGTTCTGGTGGAGGATAGCAACACGTTCATGAATGCAAAATTACAGCAAGCAGGAGACAGGAGAAAGGCTACATGACTCGACCCCTTAGGTGCTACTGAATTCCCCCCGGATACACAGACGGGGAGGAGAACAAGCAAGAGGACAAGAAACAGAATAACCAGAGAGAGACAGAATACATTATTGCCTCTGAGGATGGCTCATCACAACTACATCATAGTTTGGCTTTGGTAACAGAACCAACACTGTGAGTAATACAGAAACTGTACTGTATTTTATATACAGTATAAGAGGCCTTTTTTTAACCCCTGCTGCCATCCATAACACTCCCACCCCACCCCAACCACCCCGGCCACTTCATGCCCCGGAGCCTGTGCCAGGACTGTGGTATACATGTTTTGTGCGTGCATGTGTGTCCAAGATAAAACCTTTAACATCTATTAAAATAAACACTGTCTACTGTATCTTCAGCTAAGGAGAATATCCTTATAATTAACAATGTTTGTATATTACATTTAATGTGCAATGACGAAAGGGAAATACATGTGAGTGGAGGGGTCAGAAAATCAGGTGCAACAGTGCGATGTCAGTGTGTGTATGTGTGTTTGTGTGTGTGTTGCAGGAAAGCAGGACATTCAACAGCACCAAAGGGAGAGTCACAATACAAGGGTGAAGAGGGTTGGGTGGGGTGGGGGTGATGAACAAGGCGAAGGTGTATGAAAGCAAAGGCACTCCAAACTATAGTTACACTATACATGACTAGTTCTTGTTACAATAATACAGCTGTCTTCTACTGTACTGTACAGGTAAGATTGAACATATGGCTGGATAAAGCTGATCATCATCATTATCATCATCATCATCATCTACAGTATCCATAAGCAACATCAGTTTTGCCCTGATTGGTTTTTTTTTTGTATCTTTTTTTTTTCATTTCTTTCCCTACCCTTTATCATCTTTGTTTTTGCTCATAAACAGTACATGGGTCTGCATATATACATACCTTGAACACAACATGGAAAAAATAATCAACATAACATAAAAAAAAAAACATACAAGTCAGAATTTTGGTGAGGAGCATTTATACTGTATATACAAATTCAGCTTTTTTCTCTTTTTTTTTTTTTTTTCTTTTAAATGTAGTGAGTATTCTCTGTAAATAAGACGGACTGTACCGAGTGGCTCTATGTGCGGCAGGTGGAGCAGAAAGAAAGAAAGAAAGAAAGAAAGAAAGAAAGAAAGAAAGCTAAGCTAACACTTCAGTCAGTGGTCGCGACAAACGAGAGACAGCGGTCGGCGGTGTGTGGAGACTGCTGCGCCCCTCGCCAAAGACCGCCGCCAGAGACTTGTCGGAGATTCAAGGAAAAAAAAAAGTTAAGAAACATCTTCGGTTCTTCACGGAGACAGACGGAGAGGAAGATCATGACGGGAGGAAGAGGTGGGGGAAGCGTGGAATATGTGTTTTTTTTATGTTTTGTTTTTTGTCAGGACGCTGCACTGTCACAGAAAACACTGTTACAGAGTCAGTACAAAGACAAGGAATAGAGCAATGCCCTAAATCCATCTACAGCCTTAAATACAGACAACGCAATAGAACCAGGAAGTGGATGCTGGAATCTAAACACACTCCAGCAAAACCAAAGAAACAAAACACCACCTTATCTAATTCTATTGTCATTAGGCAGCAGCAAATATTGCCACTGCTCTGCCAGATATGAGCTCACCATAAATGATTTCTGAACCATTGTAGTTAATATACATATATCTATATATACTTTTTATACATAAGGAAAAGTAATATATAAACTGTGTTATGTATGCATGTTTGTTTTGTATTGTATGTATATATTATACAAGCACACAGGACCAGATACATGTCACATCCATCTCACATGGCAATCCAAATCTGCCCAGGAATACAAAAAATAAAAATAAGATGAAATAAAAACAGTTTGCTTACCATTTAAAAACAACCCCAGGCAATCAAAAAAAAAAAAAAAGTGTCCAAACTTTACCCCCGCGAGTGGACTGCTTCTTTCCACATACATCAGGATCATCATGCATCCAGGTGTGTGACTGTGTTTATGAATGTGTATACGCGTGCGTGAGCCTCATGCCTTGTCTGCGGAAAGTGGAGGTGGAAAAAGTGAATGGGTGGGTTGACCCAACGGGTGATCCTAACCATACTCAGGCCATGCACTACAGGAGGAACCAAGAAAGGGGCGAGGAGGGGGCTCGGCCAGGGGACACAGAGGTCAAAGGATGAGGATGCAGAAAAATTGAACACCATAAGGGAAGGGCCAAGGGTTACAGCTTAGGACTTTTTTCTACAGATTGTCCTCTTACAAACATTAGCAGGCTAGCATTGTGTATACATGTACAGTGTACTTGAATCTTTAGTACAGCCGACAACACCTCTGGCCCTGCGCTTTGCTTCCCTGTTGAAAGGGCACGGAAGGACATTTTTGACGGAGGATGAAGAAGAGTTCGAACAGCTGGATGAGGGGCCAGTTGGGGATAAGAAAGGCAGGTGGGGGTGGTTTGTGGTTGTGGCACGGGGCTGTTGGCTAGCTGTTGAACCCGGACTGCGTCAGCATCGCTCCGCTGCTGTCAGGGAGTAGAGCAGGGCAGAGCTCAGCCCCCTGACCGGGGCAATGGAGAGGCCGTGGGCTGGGGCTGAGACCGGGGAGGGGCGGGTAGTCTGCGGGCTCAGGAGGTGGAGTTGGAGGCTGAGGCAGAGGCGGTGGTGGTGCTGGGACCTCGCTCTGTGCTGCTGCCATCTATGGACAAGAAGAGGACATAATCAGACAAATGGGAACAAGTGTTTTTCTGCAGGGTGACGAAGAAATGGCAAAGACTGAAGCCCAGGTCAGACTAACGCTGCGTTCACACTGCAGGTCTCAATGCTCCATTCTGACTTTTTATTTTTGTCAAAACCCAATTTTTTTGCATGATTTTTCACATTATAATTTAAAAGCGACTTATATCAGACTCATGTGTGAACTGTCTACGGTACTGAAGTGACCCACGTGTGCACAAGATGAGACATCACATGCAGCACATTGTGTTTACAGGAGTAAATATGGATGTTACCAACTCCAGAGCTGTAGCATTTGTCGCATTTCAATGACATAAAAGTTGAATGATGCACATCAGTCTGAACGGTAATTTCAGATATGTATCCAATTTAAGATCACACATGTAATTGGCCTGGTTTGTGCTGCTGTGCTGTAGATGTGGGTCACATAAGGGCAAAAAGTCAGATTTGGGCGAACAGTGTGAACAGAGCCTTGGATTCACAAAGACCTCTCAGGATGGTTCAGGGTAAAGCTGCGGTGGTGTGAACTGGCTCTTCTACACTTTAGTCAAACCAGCTGATGGTCTCACTGGTCGTTCAATCATGAGCAGCTGGTTTTAAGGCATAGTTTTATATAGAATGTTTTCTTTAGTATTTATGGGCTGTATCATCTGTCACCCAGACAGTGTTTTTTATCAGCTTTTCTGAGGTGACACAGAGGCTCCGGGAACAGACGAGAGAAATTCTCAACCATCTTGTTTGTTTTTATTTTCACTTTTCCATCAGTACTACAGTTCTAATTATCACTCACATTTTAAATTACTACAGATTACATCCAGCTACAAAGAAGTCTGAAAAGCTGACAACTGTTTCCATGGAAACAACACACCATCTCTGCATCCTGCATTGGTGTGTCGCCACAAGTTTCAACTCCTGTCATTGTGAATCTTCAGTCTGAGCAGGGCTTAAAAGTCTTTTTTTTTTTTTTTTTTTTTTTTTTAAATTTAGCTTTTCTCTACAGCCATGAGTGAAGAAAATGAAGGAAATCCATTCATAAAACTAATAAATAGAGCTGCTAGTTAAACAACCTGTGGTGGCAGAGGCGTTGGTTGGGGTAGAGGTGGTGGCCTGGCTGCGAGCATGGGCAGGGATGAGTATGGAGGCCAAAGAGGGATTACTGGATAATTCTAAAAACAAAACAAAAAAAATAAAAATTAAAAATTAGAGACAGAAGGAAAAAAAAAAAAGGTACTGGCTCATGTCATGACAAAACTACTTGTGACCATAATAAAACCTGCACAGAAGTAATATATGCCACTAAGTACAATGTATATATTTTACTGGAATTTGGTAAAAGTCACTACATGTTAACACTATAGAAAATGTGAATGCTGAGGTGATAATTGTCGGATATATTGTGTCACAAGTTCACTTTAAAGAACTTGTAAGGAGGGCTGGGCGATAAAAGGATAATATATGAATCATGAAATAACTTTTCCTCGATAGAAAAATGAGGCATTTTTGATACAATTGCAAAAGAATTCATTTGTCCATGTTTTAACAGATGTGAGAACAGCCAACCATAATTAAGTAGCACTGCACCAAACCCATCACACTAGAGCCACATCAAGTTAGGTTGACACACACAGCACAAGACTAAGAGCAGCTGCAGCACAGACGCTAATGTTTGGGCTGCAGTAGGAGGTAATGAGTGTTCCCTCTGGAGAAAATCTGACCAAGAACTCAGCTGACCAGGTTACTACAAAGCAGGGTGTGGAATAGAAGCAGGAGTCGGACGTTCAAAGCACGTCAAGTGTCATTTTTGGTTTTATGCCGGTTATGATAGTTACACACCCCTACATATATACTCCCTACATTGTTTGGTGAAGATGGTCATTTTTGTTTGGGTTCTCTTTTAAAACTTGAAAGTTTTTTTCCTGCTGGTCCGACTTTTAGTTTAGTTTTAAATATATGCACCTGTTTTATTTATCTGGAACAGTTGTATGTTCTTCAGCACATCTGTCATCTTCAACCTCTGACAGAAAATAAATCATACTTAAATCAAAAATAACCTCCTGATGTATTCACATGTAACTTATGAGGAACAGAAAACTTAAGCTTGAAAACAATAGTGATTTGATTTGTATTCTAATACAGATCGATATCGTCTGATATGAAAAAAAATATCGTGATATATTTTTTTTTTTCCCCCCCATATCGCCCAGCCCTACTTGTAAGGTTTGTTTTATAAAAACATGTAATCTGTGTTATATAGATTTGGCATGGCTCTGGCTTCTGTTTTTACATTTACCATGTTCTACTGCAGACTAATACGCCAACATATCCACCCCCATATCCTATATTTGATGATTCAAGTGATGTGATTGTACAAAACGTTGTTTTTAATCTTTTCATTTTCTTCGTCCACATTGATACACACAAAAAGTGCTTGCATTCTTCACTTTGGAAGGCATTTACATGTGGATGAGAGGCAAAAATATAACAAAATAAATAAGTATTTGGTTTGCAAACTATCAGTGTTAGTGTGGACAGGGCATGAGAGATGTGTGCACGTCCACTCATTCTTCCATTTCATTTCTAGAACTGCTTTTAATTTGCACATAATTCACTCAACATAAAGTAATTTCTGTTTGCTTTTAACATGTTGAAGTAGAATTTGTGCACACCTTGGGTGGTAAAATTGAAGAGGGAGGGCTTCTCTCTCCCATTGGGCAGTTTGACATTAGGGTCACGCAGTTCGTCGAAGAATGAGTGTGCGCAGGCCTCTAGTGGGGTGAGGCGGGCTGTGGGCGTGTACTCCAGCAGGCGGGAGCACAGGGCGATGGCCTCTGGAGGCGTACGCGGCCGGAACACCTGAAGTGAGATACATGGTCAGACACAAAACAGCAACCATATGAAGATGGACTGGAGACATTTCAGTATAGTTAATCAAATGGAAAATGGCATGGGGTTAGCAGATGAAGAACTGATGTTTAGTGCATCATATGAAACATTTTTCACAGCTTATATGGGTGCGTCTATGAAACAGAGTTCATTTTGGAAAAGCTTTTTTTAGACCCAATAATAACAGACAAATTTCAACATATTTCCCCCAGGAGGCACCTAATGATGGCCACAGACAAATGCAAAAAAAAAATAAGTATACTCTTGCTCTGAGCCATCCCAAAATGAATTAAATTTTTTTTTATAAAATACTGGAGCCAAAAATAGGACCAAAATTGGGAAACTAAAAGCTACCTGGGCATCAGGGAATTTGTTCTAGAAAACATGGCTTGAAATGGTCTTATATACCGCTATAAAGACTGTGTTAGATTTGAGCTCCTAGTGGTTTTTCTCATCCAGACCTGTGGGTTTTTCATTAATCAGCAGTCTCATTCCAGGTTTCGTGTGCAACCCATCGTGTCCACTCGCGTTACTTGTAGAACGTGACCATTTAAACATAAAAATCATGAGTGATTTTGTAATAATGGTCATTTTTGTGAAACTCTGCCTTGCATATTTATTTCAATTCCCAAAATGTGCCTGTGAAAGAATAAAAAGATATTTTAAAAAAACATTCATTCATCTTCTATACCCGCTTTATCCTCACTAGGGTCACGGGGGTCACATGGAGCCTATCCCAGCTACT
>JAQQZY010000015.1:22895066-22907838 GCA_030068375.1 Ostorhinchus rueppellii
AGACACGGGGAGAACATGCAAACTCCACACAGAAAGGTCCCAAGGATCGCCCGGGAATCGAACCCAGGACCTTCTTGTTATGCGGCACGAGTGCTAACCACTGCACCACATTTAAAAAAAAAAAAAAAAAACAGTTGCGGCTAATTATTGTGTTCTTTTTACCATTTTACATGTGGATTTTTTTTGTATAAAAAAATAATCTAAAAATGTGTTTCATCTGAAAATTTGTTTCTCTTCTATCTCGGTAAATGTTTATTTTAAAATGGAGCCAAAGTGCTTCCAAACTTGCTCAGTCTACATCTGCTTTGAATTTTTAGTCCCTCTGTTGTGTTTTTAGGGACCAGTTTCTTAGAAGCACCCATATGTATGAGTAATGACCATGTCCTTGTTAATTGCATTGATTGTACCAGTAACCTAAAAGGGCTCACTGCTGTGTTTTCATTGGTTAACTCTTACTCAATGGAAAGGCTGTGGGAGGAGCCAGGAAGAAGTAATTGTCGTTTACAGCCGCTCCTGTTTCACATTTCATCTGACTTAAAATAAGCACCAGCATATTTCAATGAAATAAACAATGTATGTGAGTGATTGGATGATATACTACAATATGATGCAGGGCAGCTGTGAAAGTTTGTAAATGTGTTATTAAATCCCTGCCTGTTAAACACATCACTCACATATACCAGAGTAATGAACATTTCAACTCATACATGAAGCATCTACAGAAGTGACCCAGCTCTCTTCAGTTTCTATCCTTTGGAAATCAGTTGGAAAAGGCTCAGTCTCTACTCAGATCTTTACAGTCTGTAAAAACTGTGCAGTGCCACAAAACACTGCTTCAATAGTTGTGAATAAGGAGTTAAAATTATATGAGAAACTCATGAAAAACTATTGTTTCTATCTTCATTTGTAAAGAGTTAGTATTTTAGGTGACAAAGCTGGGCAGCTGTGATGCAGGACGTGGCATTTTGGCAACGCAAGCATGGAGGGATGCTGCAGTGATGGATCTTAGAGAAGGAAAAGGGCTCCTGTACCTGTTGACTCACCTTAGTCCAAGGATGTGCCTTGATCTGGGGAAACTTGAACTCGGTGTAGTTGGGGTTCATCTCACGGATCTGCTCTCGAGTCGGGGTGCCAAGAACCTGAAGGGCAGAGGTGGACCATTAAGGAGGACAGAACAAGAACAAGAACATGAACAAGACCGATGACCCTGAGAACAGAACTGATGAAGCAGAAGTAAGACAGGAAACAGGCTGATACGAGGGTTGCAGAGGGACAGACGCCAACAGGGCTGCCAAAGTCCTTCTAGTTCAGAGCCCACAGAGGCCTCGATATGATCAAAAGTGGGCCAGACCTGCAAAATAATTAAATAACAACCTATTAATAATGTCAACTCCAAACTTTTCTTTATGTTTTAGAGTTGAAAAAGTAAAATGATGTTCTAAAAATGTTTACACCCACAAATGATCCTTTAAAAAAAACAAAACAGGAATAACGTGAACAACCTGAGATTTCTTAAGAAAAATAAGCGCAATGTTAATATTATGTCTAATCTTATTTACGCGTGTACAAATTTCAGATCAAAGTGGATCTACAAAGGCACAAAATATTTACTTACAAGTTGCGTTTACTTCTCTTAAGACACTTCAGGTTTTCCACATTTGTTCAGGCTATTCACATTTTTTATGAAAGGATCATTTGTAAAAGTAAACATTTCAATGTCGTTTTACTTCGTTTAGACTGACACGGAGAAACATTTGGAGTTGTCATTTATTTACTGGTTATTATGATAGGATTTTACTGGTCCTACTCACTTGAAATCAAATTGGGATGTATGTGGACCCTGAACTACACACATCCCACAGGCCTGACTGGACTACAACGTTATGTCTTTAAAATGAACTGTGAGTATCGTACATGAGGACCTTGTGGTCACCCCGGTCATCCGATCATTACCTTTATAATTTCAACCAACTGATCCACTCCACTGTCACCGGGGAAGATCGGTTGTCCTAGCAACAGCTCTGCCAGCACACAGCCGGCTGACCACACATCTGAAGGAAAAGACAGGTCAACAAACAGTCAGACAGGTGGCAAAGAAACTAAAAGACCACAAGTGTAGCATTCCTTTCAACTCATTCACAATGATAGAAACAGAGTAGAAACTGCACATTTATCACAATTAAACACATGCTTTTTCATAATTTAAAAAATCCAATCCAACTTTATTTATAAAGCACTTTAAAACAACCACAGTGGACCAAAGTGCTGTGCAGAACACTAAAAACACAATAAAATTGAATAAAAGCATAAAAAAAAAATTCAAATCAAATAATTAGTTAAGTTAAAATGTAAAACTGACTAAAATATCAATCTGTTAATTTTATCAAGTAAGTTAGTAAATTGGATTTATATAGCACTTTTCACAGGTAAAAATCACTAAGTGCTTTATAGTTTAGAATAAAATGTTAATAAAGGCTTCAAATAGTATTTGCAAACTACCTTGTTGGTACAGGGTTCGCACGCATTTTTCAAAGTCAAATTCAAGCACTTTAAGGGTCATTTCCAAATTTTTCCACCACAGCTCCTTCATGCTGGGGCCAAATACATAAACAGAAATACATATACTCAGGATTATTTGTTGCACTTTTCAATCACAATGATGCACATTGTATTATGCTATAAACATTAAAATTATGTTTAATAACAGCAAAAAGTTGAGGAATTAAAGGAGAACACAAAATTTTATCCAAAAAAGGGAAGGCACATGGTGTTCCTCAGACACACTCGCACCGACAAAGATTCAGATAAAAATGTACCTGGATTCTACCCGACAGCACCTGCTAATTTTCTTTTTTGACATAAAGTTTTATTTTTCAACATGTATCACCTCTCTGTAAGCAGCTTTGGCTTGGCATCTAACCTGGCAGAGTGAATATTAAAAATAAATAAGTAAATAAATAAATCACAGTGTTAGAATGGTAAGCACTTAAACTGAAATTCAAGCGCGGTTCAGACCTTGAAAACACATTGAAATTCAGGCATTTTCAAGGATTTCAAGCACCCGTATGAACCCTGTGGTAGTAGTAAATTGTGTAGATATTTTGCTACCTGTTGTGCCAATACATGTACAAGTATGATGTTATATCTGGGAAATGTCCAATACCACCGAGGTGAAATCACAAGCAGTACAAGTTTTTCCACTCAGCTGCTTGTATTGATGATTCCAATGATACAACATGAACGCAGCATTACGCTACACAAAATAGCCTCGGGATCATCAAGTTTCACCACTAAATCTCATTGCCTCATTTTTGGCAGATTGTCAAACGCTTAAAGTAAACTACATTTATCATTCAGAAAAAAAAAAACCAAAACAAAACTTTCCAGCACCCGCTTCAGGTAGGAAAAACCTAAACTGAACACCATGAGCAGTTGAGTTACAATATAAAGTTTCCTCCTGCAGCTCTCTATCCAAATCAAAAGAGTAAATACTGCGTAAAGGCGTGACCTCGAGCCGTCTCACACCACTACGGCCGCTGCCATGTTGCGTTACGACCCACGTCTGAAGGGAGTCTGATGGAATCTGAACAACGATCAGTAATTAAAGCTGTCAGTCATGTTTTTAACCCTCCCTTTACTCATAGGGCTAACTCTGAAAACACCCAAGATTATCCATCAACGTCATCAATCCACCTCATGAGCTTCCATCACTGAATACAATTTACACAGCACTTAAAACGATTCCAAAGATGGTGGACTCCAATCCAACTTTATTTATAAAGCACGTTAAAACAACCACAGTGGACCAAAGTGCTGTACAGAACACTAGAAACACAATACAAATTGATAAAAACATTAAAAAATAATTAAAATAAAATTAATAAAACAAGTTAAAATATAAAACAGAAAAAAATATCAACATTGTACGAGAGTCAATAGGGCAAGGAGAACAGGTGGGTTTTAAGAAGAGATTTAAAAACAACTCATTCTGTTTCCTTTCCAACCACTAGAAGAAGAATATTCTGAAAGGAAATTTGTTCATTTTCATTGCCATACTTATTATTTGAAGTCTATATAGTATGAGAATCACTTGTTGACAGTGTATTTTTCATTGGTACCTGCTGCTGAAGTAGACTTTTCCACAGATTTAAAAGTTATTTGTTAATTTTTTTGAAGTTTTTATTTTGAGTGATGATTTGATTAAAACGAGTTTTAATCAGCTTAGGGTGAGGAGCTCAGACAACCAGAAGGGACTGCCGCTCCTCTAGGTTGAAAGGAACCAGTTGAGGTGGTTCAGGGATCTACTGAGGATCCTTCCTGGACACCTCCCTGGGAAGGTGTTTCAGGGCATGTCCATCTGGGAGGAGACCTCATGGCCGACCCAGGACACACTGGTGGAATTGGATCTCTGGGCTGGCCTGGGAATGTCTCGGAATTCCCCCAGAAGAGCTGGTGGAAGTGGCTTGGGAGTGGGCTGTCTGGGCTTCTGTGCTGAGGCTGCTGACCCCACGACCCGGGCCCGGATAAACGGGTGAAGACGAGTACAAGTAAGAGTAAATGCAGATTTATAAATTCAAGACTTTTAAGACTTTTTAAGACCCTGCAGGAACTCTGTGCTAAATAAAACCTTTTAAAACCTTACATGTAACATGTACTGAAGCTTGAATTTTGTCACTGGGTTTTTGGTCACTGTACGTAGTGTCTCCTGCATTAATGAGCAGAGGTTCAGCTTGTGTTGACAGTCGGACTCAACCTACCTATGCTGGAAGTGTAGTCGGTGGCACCGAAGATGAGCTCAGGAGCCCGATAGTAACGAGAGCAGATGTAGGACACGTTAGGCTCTCCACGGACCAGCTGCTTAGCACTGCACATAAAACCCAAAGCATAATATTATCATCTGTACCACAATCATACACAAACTAGCAAAAGAAAACACTGTGTGATTTAGTGTCAGTGCTTATTCGTATTTATATTGGGTTACAGTGTCAACAAGCTTATGGATTAAACTCTTCAACAGCCAAAAGCCAGATTTTTTTTTTCCAGCTGCACTGCTTCTCACCTGCCAAAATCACAGAGTTTGAGCACAGCAGTCTCTGGATCCAGCAGCAGATTCTGGGGTTTGATGTCCCGATGGCAGATCCCAAACGAGTGGATGTAGGCCAGGCTCCTGAACAGCTGGTACATATACAACTACACAGAGAAACACACAGAACAACACACACACACACACACACACACACACACACACACACACACAGGTTATGTTGGCACAAACAGTGAGCTCAGTTTTTATTGCAGTGTTTAAGCCCGGAAACAAGTACTCAAGGATTGTTTCAGCCCAGTAAAAAGTGTTTTATCAGCAGGTGTTGGGACAATTGCGTCACACATTGTCTCTTCAAACTTGGAAATCTTTTTATAGCTTGGCCACATAGAGATAAATGAAACATTCTTTATCTTTCTCGTGTCAGGAAACATACACTGAGTAAATACTGAACGCGGATCCATTCCTTTGGATGGGTTAATGTAAGCGTACATGATGTTACACACGTTTCATTACACAAAACCACAGTGAAGCCCTGAGGCAAAATATTTGTGCACGCTTCATCTGTGTAATCTAATTTATGTCTTTAAATTCAACAAGCAAATAACATGAGTGGATGAATGTTAAATCAATGTAGCTCTGATGTAATGTTAGGATAATAATGAAATATCAAAACAAAAGACATAAAAAAAAAAAAAATCACATTGCACTAGATTATTTTGTGGAAACTGAAATACAGCCACTTACTGAGGCTATATTATGATGATTTTTTTTTTTAAATTATGGGAAATCTGCTTTCAGTGTTCATTTAGATGAATCTGACACAACTCTGTGTATTTTAAACATAAGCCTGCTAGCTTAGCTTAGCATAAAGTTTACCATTCAGCTAGCAGAAACGCCATGAGGTTACATCACTTTGTACAAAAACAGAGCCTCAGATAGCTGTTGTTTTTAGTCTTAATTAGGGCTGTTAAAATTAACGCGGATTAATCCACCATCGTGATTAATCTGATTACAAATTTTTACACAACTGACCCATCTGCAGCACAGAATGACTCTGAACGTCTCTGCCAACACATTTTGGGCAGTTTGTCCAAATAGAGTTAGTGTTGCGCATGAACATATGGGCAGTTGATCCAGTAGAGACAGGCGGCAGAACCAACCCACGAAGATGGAAAACGATAAACAGCATGTTGGACCTCTCCATGGGAGGACAACCCCACCCCCAAAGATGAAACAGTTGTTTCAAGTTGTTTTGTTGAAAATATTGAAGATGTTTAATAAACATGTTAAGTATATATGAAATGCAATTAATATAGAATAACATATATGATATTTAATTGTGATTAATCAAAATTAATCCACAGCAAACATATGATTAATCTGATTCAAAATTCTAATCCTTTGACAGCACTCGTCTTAATGTTCATATAATGTTAATATCCAGATAAAATAACAGGCGTTACCTCCATATACAGTTTAATTACATCATCCAACTCTGATCTTAACATACCACTGCAACCGTTTTTTCATGTCATGATAATGTATTCCACCTGGAAGGTCAAACTAGAATGACAACACAAAGACAAGCACACGTACCTTAACGTAAACCATAGGCAGGGTCTGTTTGGCTCGGCTGTAGTGTCTGGCCACTCTGTACACAGTCTCAGGAACATAGTCCAGAACCAAATTCAGATAGACTTCATCTTTCTGTTGGAGGAAAAAAAAAAAAAAAAACACAAGAAAACAGAGATTACAAGTTTGCACCACAAGATACTGACTGTGCTTAAAAATATCTCTGCAATTCCCCACAGTAAAACTCTGACACATTAATAAACTGATCTATAAATGCACACGCTCATGCTCGTGGATTTTACTCCAGAGTTCCTCCCTCTCTGTAGTTTCTCTTCTTTGCTGTAATCGCTCTTTCACTGATGAAAGAAACTTTTTTTGCAAACTACTTTGACTTTTTTCCCTTTTTTTCTCAGGCTAACTGGAGAGCCATTGTATAGGTTCTTCCCCGAGGGCAGGAAACACACAAGCATGCGTCATAATGGCCAGTGGCCGCAGACAATGATATCATTTCCTTATTTCCTGGCTGGACAAGGGCTGTGTGGAGAGGGCGGGGTTGTGAATATTCCAATACGGAGCACGCTGACCCCAAAAGGACACCGTAACTGAGGCTTCCCCACCCAATTATTCTAGGACTTCCTTTTCCTTAGATTCTGATTGGAGTTAGCAAACACTGAGTCACTGGGTGTTTCTTTAGAAACCATTGTTTGAAACCTATAAGTTAAGACTCACACCAATAGCTCAGACTGAAGTGCAACCAATGTTAAACATTTTTACACTCAAAGGAACTGACTCAGATGTATGCATTTACAGATAAGCCTCAGTTCATCAGCTGTCACCCAGTGACTCAGCAGACACTGGTTAAAGGGCTCATATTTATCTAAACCCACTTTTATTAGTCTTTGGTTCATTTATTTGTGTATTTGGACCCTAATAGTTCATAAAGTTTGAATTTGAACCCTCCTGGTGCTGCAAAACTATCTTTATAATCATTTAAGCAAAAATCAAGTGGATTTCTACAACCTGTTTTAATTCCTGCTGAATTTGTTATGTTTTGTATGTTAAATAGTTATGTCATGACATTTGCACATACAAGGTCAAAACTTCTGAAGAACATTTCACCAAATACGCCATGATTGTTTATCAGCAGCAGTGGTTGTAGTCCATACTGAAAATATGTCCAAACCTCTAGCCGATTATGTAAAATGGTCAGTTGCTGGTTGAACAGGACAGAGCAGCACAGCCAACAACATGGAAGGGACGGGTATGAAGTGGATCATATGCATTTAAAGGGCCAGCGCTCAAAATGACCTTTCTAGTGTCATTACTCAGAAATAGGGCTGAAGATGGACGTGTGGACCCAAGCAGAGCATTTACAGTTCATGTAGAGCACAGGGAAATGTTTTGAAGTATATAATTCCATTTTAAAAAAGCAAAATATTACTCCTTAAAGTAGTTTTATATACTTGATATTTACTGAATTCAGATTAAATGAACCATCAAGTTAAAGAATAATGTGTCACCATTTATGACCTTTTCATCATTGAGCACCTGCAAAAATGCGCTATAAAGACCATGCTGACGGAGCATCATCAGGCCATCTTTTAAGGGTGATTTATGTGGTATTTAATGCACTGGATGTGTCTGCTATCACTGCTTTAAGAGAAACACCAAGAGGAAACTCCATCCCCACCATCCAACCATATTGTCACCACCCACATTGCATTTTGCATTTTTTCAGTGTACATCATTTATTTTCCTATATTTAATTCAGAGATCATGCAGATGTTCATGAAAGTTCAGGTTAAAGTTGAGGGATATTTTATCAGAAACAGAAAAAACTGAAGAAGGAGTAGGAGTAACGCAAGAGCTTTTCTGCCAAATATCACATCCAATATCCAGCATTTTCATGATTATCATTATTTTTCCATTTTAAGTCAGAAATTGGATGCAGCCGCTCTGTGGTACGCTGAGCAATGCTGCTTTCTGCATCATACGCCCGTGTTGCTAAAGTGGGACTACTTCAGGTTCAAATTTTAGGACAAATTTTCTTCTTTTTGCTTTGTAAAGCTTCAGGAAACTATTTTGTCTGTACATTTAAAATGTCAGGACATATCGAGTCCTCCCTGCACTTCTTGAGTTCTGTTTTCATAAAAAAAAAAAAAAAAAAAAGGTTAAAGACCTTATAATGAAGTTCTGTTGGAGTTTCAGTACAAATATGTGCGTATTTGTTCTAATACAGCAGCGATGTCAAACCCATGTTAGCTCAGGGGCCACATTCAGCTCAATATGATCTAAACTGGGCCGGACCAGTACAATAATATAAATAACAGGATAAGAACTTATAAATAATGTCAACCCCAAAGTTTTCTCTATGTTTTTGAATGAAAAAAGTAAAATTCTATAATAAAAATGTAATGAAAAATCTACGAACATGACATGAACCTAAAAATTTTAAGAAAAATAAGTACAATGTAAACAATATTACGCCTTAGTTTATCATATACACACACACGTGCATCAGAACGGACAGATCACAGTGGAGCTACAAACACACAGATCATTTAGTAACAGGCTGGACATTGGTACATTTCCACATATTTCTCTTAAGACATTTCAGGTTGTTCATAACTGCTCAGGTTCTTCAATGTAAACATTTTTGTGTAATTTTACTTTTGTTACAATAAAACAAAAAGGAAAATTTGCAGTTTTCATGAGTTATAACTTATTATGACAGTATTTGGCTGGTCTGACCCACTTTAGATTGAACTGACCTAAAATGATTTTAACATCCTTGGTTTGTTCAGATCTTCAGTATAATATTTCGCATTTCATAAATTTATCCCACGGGCTGGACTTGACCCTTTGGTGAGCCGGTTTTGGCCCCCGGGCTGCATGTTTGACACCTGTACAATACAGTGCCAGACACCTGACTTCCTGATTAATAACAAATATCAGGGTTCTCCCCAGATGATGGAACAACGGTGCTGTGCCGGTATACTGCTCGCTCAGCACCGCTCACTTTCAAATTTAGGGCATTTTTATTTCTATTTTCCCCCAATAATTTTGCTAAAATCTACCGAAATCCGTCAGTTTTGCAAGCACGCGCTCAATTTTCCAGCGCCATGATGTTTTTCCTTCGAAATCTCACAGAGTTGTGTCTATCACGAGGTTTTAGCGCAAGACTTTCTTCCCATTGGTTGGATGTGATGTAATGCATTAAATCAACCACTCTTACTGGTCGGGATCTGACTGCATGTAAACTCACTTCCTGTTTACATCCGGACAACACGCACCATGACAAAACGGAAGAGTTATACAAAGCCTGATGATCAGAAAAGGATTTATGCATTTTTTTGTTGCATCCTTGGCGGTGACCACGGCCCATGTAGCCAAGGAGGTGTGGCCAGAAACACAACCTCGTGTGCGCCAGGTCACATGGGTGAGTTACTATAAATTTCTGGGGAGAACCCTGAATATGAATCCTGAAAACACAAAAACACACAGCTCAAACCCTAATTTTAATACATTTCAGGCACCCCTCCAGCCTGTTATTTTCCCCATCAGGTTCTTCTGTCACCTCTCTGTACAGACATCAGTAGATACAGGCATGATCAATTCAGTGACCTGCCTGTCCAACACGATCAATGCTGTCTTTATGCGATAAAAAGCACGTTAAAATAATCAAATTATACAGCACTTTCATCCGACTCCATATGCTCTCACATTCATGTCTTATTGGTTCCACACATGCAGTTTTATATCGAACCCAGTAACGTGTCCGCAGAGCTCCATAAGGAGTCTGTGAAGAGCTCCCAGACGGCTCTCTGGTACACTTCTGTCAGCTCAATGCCCTGCTTTGTACTGACTCCTCACGAACTGTCAAATGGACACACGTCAGAGTGAAAAACAAGACCAGGAGGAGACACAACTGACACATTCCTATAAATCTGCCACTAGCGTCACTCTCAACACTCCTGCAATCTCTGCGCCTCTATTTTGCCGGTGTGAGCGGCCATTCCCTTTTCATTGATAACATTTGTGACGACTATAGAGCCCACTCCGCCTCATACTCAAAGCCACCAAAGCTATATTTAGCCTGGCAACAGCGATGACTCACTTCCTGCCTCACTACAAAGCCACTTCCTTGGCTGGTTCCCAGATGGTTAGAAAGGCAGGGATCTGATTGGGCCCCCCCTTCATGACCAGCTAAATAATTCAAGCTCCAATTTACTAAGAAAACTGCTTGTACCTGAATAAATGGCTCATCAACAGCAATCATTCTACTGCAAGCATGTCGTGTTCTGCTGCGTTACTGTCTGCATGACTGGTTCTACAGGTGGAAGTGACATGAGCACATTTACCGTCTACTTTGGCTTAATAACGTCTACAGTTGTTGCATTGTTCAAGTCAGAAATGACATATGATAGATGCTGATAAATTTGATAAGTATTAGTCCAAATGGATGGCGCACATGAATGTTGTACAAGAACACTTTTTGTGGTAACATGCTATGTAACATTTTTTCTTTTAAAAAATTATCACAACATGCTCCTTATTTTTATTTAACACTTATTTAATCCCTTTCTGATGCCGAGGTAAATTCTGTAAGTTCTTAAGATTAATAATGCTGGAGTTATTGTTTGTTTGATTGTCTATTTTGTTTCATTATTATTATTCCCCTGTGTTTTGTATTATGTTTGTGTCTGAAATGATCTAAACTAAACTAAACTAATGGACTAAAGATGATATGGACTGAATCTTAAGCACACTTGAGGCCCTGTTGATGCTCCCTTCCACTTGTGTCCCCTCCGGGAATGTTTGGAAAAGTAACCCTGAACACAAGACACGACTGCTGAAAAGACAAACTGTATTGTGCTTCCCCTGGTGTCCTGTCTGTTCGTCAGTATGTACATTTGTGTTGCTTGTACAAACCAAAATACAAAAATAAAGTTTTAAAAAAAAAAAAAGACATGACATGAAGGAAGATGTACGTAAATCTATATTGTATAGCAATCTCACCAATGCTTCATTTTGTACTTAACAGTATTCAGATGAACCGTTTGCTCTATCCATTCCATAAAATTCAAACGCCATCAGAAACCTGAAATCCTGAGCTTTCTAATACTATATAACACCTTACAGAATTCTATTAAAATTGGAAAAAAAAAAAAAAAAAAAAAAAACTGTTTCAGACTCTTCCACACAGGCCAAAAAAAAAAAAATCAAACACCTGGAACAAAAAATACAAAGATATAATGTGGACACTGAATGTTCAGGTCCAAAAAGCATGTCTGAGCAGATGTAACGCAGTTGAAAATGTATCTTTGCAATCTCAAGAAGTTTCGTTACGGACATTTACAGGTGTTTGTAAAAACAAAAATATGCAAAATAAAATTTCATGTAATCTTTTTTTTTTTTTTTTTTTTACTAAAACAGTTTGAAGCCTTTATTTCATGTAATAATAATAATAATAATAATAAATGACCAAATATTGAAAGTTAAATTGTTCCTGAAAACAAAGGTGCAAAAGAATTGGCAAAAAACAAAACAAAAAACATTTTCTGGCATTTTCATTGTAAAGACAACAGGCTGCCTGTTATAATGGCAGTCTTAAAAGAATTAAGGAAGGGAACACACACAAGAGAGAAAGGGAGGGACATGTCTAGCACGGCACTAAGCATCTGTGAATCAGTGTATAAGTATGTTCAGGGGCCAGAGCCAAAAGACAGTTTATAACTTTGATATAATAAGACCTATCCATCATGCAGAGCTTAACAGTAATATTTATCTTTACACTACCTCACATGTTTTAATCATTCATACAGTACATCTCCATTTTGTACATACTTTTCAATTGCACACGTATCTTCTTATACTTTTTTAGGGAAGGTAAATTTATTTGTATAGCACAGGGCAATTTACAGTGCTTTACAAAAATGGAAAAGATACAAGTTAAAAACAAACAATTACAATTAAAACATAACCAATAAAACATAAATAATAATCAATTAAAAGACAATAAAATAGAAGAAGTCAGATAGAACCCTTTCAGTTGTTCTATGCACAGTTGAACGGAGCCGTTTTCAGCTTGGACTTAAACATTGTCAGAGTAGAGGCCTGTCTCACATCATCAGGAAGACTGTTCCACAGTTTAGC
>JAQQZY010000015.1:22916414-22931597 GCA_030068375.1 Ostorhinchus rueppellii
TGAAGAACATGTAAACTGTCATTCAACCAGCAGCAGTAGCATTATTTCAGTTTATTGGATAGAAAAACTATCATGTTTGAGTGAGAGAGAAAACCACTGTGGTACCCCATGGTGTGGAAAACAGAAAGTTCAGACAAAGAAAATAAGATCAATTATGGCACATCTTTGCGATATGAATATTGCACACTTTATTATTGTGATAATGATATTTTTGCGATATATTGTGCAGCCCTACTCAAGACCACATCAGCCAACAAATTCTCTACCAGTCTAGGGGATAGAACCTGCAACCCTTCAGTCACAAACCGCTTCTCCATGGGTTGTTAGCAAGGTGCAAAAACTCTTTTGATCTAAACCCGACAGATTAGGTTTTATATTGTGCTGCACATGCAAAACTGAAGCACAAATAAGACTGTGTTAACTATGAATATGTACACTGACGATAAGAAGCGTGACTAAACCCCTGAGTCAGAGAGGGAGGGTGTACTAACAAGAACATGGAACCAACAAAACTGTAAAAACACTTTTACTTATTTTGTAAGTAAAAACAGTCACATACTTCATTTCAATGATTTCCATAAGACGCTGGAGCATTCAGAGATGACGTTCACTCAGTTTATTATTAGAGCAATGTCTACATTGTCATTGTGTGGCAGAAACCTTGCAAGTCCATTTTTGGTCTTTTTTTTTTGTCATGAAACGATTCTTTTGGTCAGTCTTTTTTCTTTAGAATATCAAAAAACCCAAAAATGACAAGGAAAAAAAAAAGTTTTAAAAAAACACCCAAACATTCGAAAAGGAATGGGATGAAGTACAGCAAACATACTCCCGCCCCCTAACCCCATCTTTTTCCACTGATCACAAAGTCCCACATAAGTTCCTCAAAGTACATCAACAAATCTTACACGTCACAATAAATTCTAAGCAGTCCTGCACAAAACACAAGAAATATTATACATATAAAAAAATACACTGTCCATTTCATAACAGTGTTTGACATATCAAAATAAACTGCAACCATTTCATTTGTACACAGACTTCACATTAGCCTGATGGTTTCAGAGACATTTAACCAATGAAGTGTTGGAAACAGCTTGTGACTACATCTCTTAAATCCATTCATTTATTTTGAATACACGTTGCTTTAAAAATAACCGTTTTGGATGCAAGAGGTTTCTACCAGACAGGGATGATATATTGATTAAAATTAGGGATGCACCGAAATGAAAATTTGTGGCCGAAGCCGAATAAAATATAAAAGCTTGGCCGAATACCGAATGAAGCTGTTAAGTTTTTCAGTATTTGTTTAAATAGTGTATAAATAGCCTAGAATACATTTTTAGACATATTTTTTTCTCCAAAGCCATGAACTCCATTAATTTCTTTGTAATTCCGTTTGCTTTGGCGCCGTTCGTTGTGAACTTTTTCAGCTTTTCAAAGACGTCGGCCACGGGCGCAGTGGGCGTGGTGGGACAAGAAGCTTTCCTCTAGCTGCTGCAGCCGTCTCTCTCTCTCGTACTCGGCAGCTGTTCAGCTTTTAAATGACAAATTAAAGCAGTCGTGCTAAAGGTCTGTGCAGAGGAACCCCCTCTAGATACTTTGGTTGAACACTCGTTCCAAACTGCAATTCTTTTCTCGCTCTCCAACATTTGAAAATATCTCCACACCGCCAACATTTTACTGGGGGCACGAGGTCACCGCACCACAGCAGGTTGTTTGATTGCGTCATTGCGTCACACGCTACAATTCGGCCTTGCTTTTAACTCACTCCACCGAAAAACGAATGTGGCTTTTTTCCCCAATATTCGGCTGAATATATTTGGTAATCGAATATTCGGTGCATCCGTGTATGTGAGTCAGAGGGACCTTTACCCTTTGGGCGAGGTCCCTAAAAAAAAAAAAAAAACCCACACATTTAATAGTTGCTCGAAAACGCATATTTGAAAGAATTATTTTGGTTGGCTTGAATCCTATGAAAAGAGGTCATGTCTTAATCGCTGCAGAAAAAAGGTGAGATGGGGTCAGAACTAGTGTCTTAGAAAGTATGACTCTTCAAACCTCAGAGGACTGTGGAGCCTTGGTGGAGGTAGTGTGTTGATTACTAACGCTCATAATCTTTTTTGAAAAGTGGAGGAAAAAAACATGTTACTGTACTTGACAAAGTAAAGGTCAAGTGCTTAGTGGATCAACATCCAGTAATTCCAGAGAACCTTTAAGTGCTTTTTCAGGCTCCTCCACAGAACACAGATGGGAAGGGGGGGGGGGTTAAAACAACTTCTCTTTTTCCAGTGAAGAACACAACTGGGAAGGAACTCAGACTGCAGAATTCGCTAAGGCCCTACAGTCCTCTACAATCCATCTCACAATGTTAGGAAGACTGAAAAAACAAAAACCTGCCGGGATAAATAGGATCTTGTGAAGGCTGCAAAATGAGGCTACACTCAATTAATTACACAGAGCACCACAAACAGATGAAGGATAAGAAGTCAACTGACCTTGTCTCCACTGGAGTAGAAGAAGTAGCGCAGGCGGACTATGTTGCAGTGGTCCAACTTCCTCATGATCTGCAGTTCACGGTTCTAAACAAAGCAAGACGACAGAACAGTTTTAGTTTAGTGCATTTTTCACACCAAAAGACAAAAGTAGGTTTGTAGAATTCTGGGAATCCCTTAAAACTTCCCAGTGAGTCCACAGCAGAATGTCATTTTATTTTATTTTGAGTCGTACACTGCAAATTATTTGGTTCTTACCAAGACATAAAAACTAAGATTTATAAGTGTTAGATAATTTATCTTGTTTTAAGAGTTCATTTCTTATTTTAAGTGTTCATACATCTGTAGATTTAACTATTTTAATTTAAGAAATCTTGTCAAGTGAAATTCTCTTGCTGCATGGACATATTTCACTTGTTTTGAGGACCTTTTTCCTCAGATTCAGTGTTTTTATCTTGTTTTTAGACACCCCTTTTTTGCAGCGTATATACCTGAATAAAAGCTGTATGTATCATATTAAAATGTATGAAAGGACTCAGGAGTAATGGTGGCCTGCAGGAACAGATGGGTTAAAATGACCACATCTTATGACACAGAACACACTAATCATCCAGCCACTCATTCAGTTGACAGCCATGGCTTTGTCAGAGTGTGAATGTACCGATATGTAGCAACATGAGTATGCTAAGAAAAAGAGAAGTGGACATCTATTCCTTCACAGGAGGAATTTATCCAACATGATGACACAATCCCATATTGTTTGCCCTTTTTCCCATAAATGCACCAGTAATGAAAAATAAAACTGCAGAAAAACAAGAGCCGTCCTTGGATGGAGATGTGGAAACAGATGTGTTTAAGTTGAAACTGTCACATGGCCACTAGGACAATATGCGAGCACTGAACCTTGCAGAAGCGCTCCATTTATATTCATCTAGAGTATGTCCTGGCAGAAAATGGCTTCACATATGGGCATCAATGTTCTCAAGGGTGGGCAGGAATTCAAGCATATCACAAAGCTTTAACAGCTCCATTAAGGTTCATATTTTCCTCCCATCTCCATTTTGTCGTCCTTCTGCCTCTTTATCGTGGTGCTTTGTCTTGAGCTGATCTAGAGGGTTTGGAGAGTCTGGACTCCAGGGTTGCATGTGGAGGAAGGAGGCTAAATTAACCGCGTAATAATCAGACCTTTGTTTTAGTGGTCATGTGCAGCTTGAGTAACAGGGTAAGGGCTTTTTGGGGGACTTTTTCCTTTTTCTTACCAAGGGTGCAAGGACAGAGAGAGTTGTATGTGGTACAGATTGTGAAATTTGTTGTGATCTGTGATCTTGGACCAGCTCAGGGTTCTCTCTGTTCTCTGTTGGATACCACCTATGGCTGGGTAATGCAGCGTATCACAAAACCAAAGCCATTATTTCATTTGGAAACCTTCTGAATGCAATCTGTTTGCTTGTTGTAGTCTGTTAATTGTAAATATTTTTCTCCAGCCATCATCAGTGGTGCTTTGTTTCGTTTATAATATTTTTAATAAGGATCACCCGTATAATGTACAATTTGACGGTTTCGCGGAGCATGCCTGGACTATTTCTTTTATGTTTATGATGACCATTAATGTCCCTAAGATGTATCTTTTCAATTTTGTAAAACATCCTCTCCACCTTTAATAGGTTTTATGATATTTATTTTAATGTGTATTTGTGTTCTTGTATTTATTTACTTACTTATATATTTACTTATTAATTTTTATTCCCATTTTTTAAAAATCTGTGTATGTTATCTACATAAGCTTGCACATTTTCCTTTCTATCAGTATTTTTGTGTTTTAATTTATGATATTTGAACTGCCCTATGTGTTACTTTGCTCACCTATTCATTTGTTTAAAAAAAAAAAAAAAGTGTATCATTCCTACTTTAAATGTCATTTTGGTTTGCTCAATAAAAATACATGTGAAAAAAAAAAAAGGGGATCACCAGTATATCAACTGGACATCTGTATCAGCTAATAAATTACTGGTAACAACTATTATCACTATAGGCCAACTACAATAACTTACGCACTTACTTATCTCTAATATTATATTAAAGGTTTTTTCCTAAATTTATGTCAGATTGTGTTCATTATAGCGCCGAATGGCTTTTTAAAAATTTATATTGAAATTAAGGGAGTTAAGGGGCCAATACATAATAGAAACAAAAAAAGAAGTTGAATGTAATGTTGGTATGAGCCATGATAGAGATAGAAATTGATGCATCCCTAATTTTTTAACAAATACTGTACACTGATGCTCTTGTGAGTATGACTCTATCATTGTTGGTTAATATTGCATATCTGGTAAAGAGTTAAAGAGGAAGACTGATTTTGGATGTTTTGTGTTTGTTCTGAGATCATGCAGATGAAAAATGAATGTGAATTGTTCATAATATTGACTATGCTTTGGCCCAATCACCACCACCTTTGGCAAATTAAAGTAAAATCAATAAGAAGAGAGCATCAAAACGAACTAAATGATTTTTCTCATAGCTAATGGCTTTAGTTTGTTTTGTCTAGCCATTTTAGTTTTAAAGTTTCTTGGGTTCTTCAATAGCTTTTTTGCACAAAGACATGATAATGGTCCAAAATAATGTTAAATTATACTGTTTTTTGTTCGTTTTGTTTTTGTAAATTGTAAATCCTACACTTACTATTAAAAAACATAACATGCTGTGCACTGTTAATCCCCCTCGGCCAAATAAAGTGTAAGAATCTGTTTAAAGTTACTGCCTTATAATTTAGATTAGATTGTCTTTGTGTAAAACTTAGATTTGAAAGCGCTCAGATATTATAACTGCACAAAGCCACTGGACCTTTAAAAAGTAAGGGACGGTCACCTATTGTCAATGGGCTTCTACTCCATGCCAAGACGCATCCACAGTACAAATTTGGTGCAGATATCTCAATGCATTCTTCAGAAAATGTAATTTTGTCATTCAATGGACAGATGGGTGGACGGTATTGTTGTACTGATATCATGGTGTTATGAATAATCGATATTTTAAGTGTCACAGTTAATTAATCGACAAGGCTGCCATAAACTGTACTTCCTGCATAGAACAAAAGCAAGATTACACAAGCACAAGCACTGCATTCAACATTCCATAAGTGAAACTGACAAGGAAGGGACAAGCTGACCGTCTGTCTCAGGGTGCGGATGTATTTCTGAATTCTCTTGACCATAAATATATTTTCAATGCAGGTTCACTTTTGTTTCCATAGAGTTTGCATCCACTACTGTCATCTACGCAGCTTCAGGCTACCATTGCACAACCCATTCCTAAAATTCTGTCTTCATAGCATTGGTAGAGTAAAGCCATTCTTTCTCCAGCAGTTCAGACTGTCATACAAGCTTCAGGAGGGTTACCTGGTGCAGTAATCACACTGTGTTTGATCACCAGGCAAACTGGATTTAAGATGATCTGATGCATCTGTAGAGCAGGGCCAGTTCAAAAGAGGGGGCAATACCCCTTTAAATGCACATCCTGCCCCCTCAAATGAAAGTTAGCAAAGTTTCAGGATGTAGGGAAAAGGTAAACGAGCTTCACAACAGCAGGAACCCAGTTTTCCCCCAATACTACACAGGCCGTTATCGATATAGGAATTGAAATACAATCATGTTACTTAAGATGAACCAACTACGCATCCTATGATTTGCATGGCAATTTTCATAAAACATGACCAAAAAACAGTGCACAGCTTGGTCAAAGCTGTGCTGAATATCTATATAATTGTGTCTCACCTTGTCAGTTACTAATTTTGGCTAAATCCATCTTTTTTTCACTAAAATCCATCGAAAAATCGTATCAAGTACACAACTAGCAACTGATTTCTGGTTCTACAGTTTGCCAAGAACCACGTGATCTGATTGGAAATTCAATGCCAGCGCTACCCAACCCCCCCAATAAGTGTATGCTCTGATTTTTTTTTAAATTTTTTTTTTGCACATCCAAAACTCTGATTTCTGCCTAAAACAATGAGTGGAAGACAAAGGAATTACTAGAATGTATGAAGTTTCACTTTCACTTTGCAAAGGTACACATGGTCATATGCCCTGCACGTACCCATTGTGAGGTACGCGCGGCATGGACCACATCCCCACATATAAACCCCTGTAAAATAATTGTAGTAATCATGAAACTGATTATTTCTCTGACAATAAATATCACACCAAAATCTCTAATCCTAACATCACTAACAGACTGACAGAGAGACAGATGACAAAACAATTACAATACCCCTTTGGCCTAGGGGTAAAAGCCCACTTGCAACCCTAACCCTAAACAGCCACACACCCTCCTCCTCACACTCTCACTCTCATGTACCTAAAAACCAATAGAAACCCGAGTACAGATCAGACCGATTAGACTAAGAATAGAACAAGGGTTTGGTTAGAAACTGTTGATTTGTTATGCAGGTACCGAGATGTGAATGACTGACAAGCTGGAAAAACTGCAGGAGACTGTGACCAGACTGATCAGGTGACTAGAGAGATCCTGAGATAAGTGGGTCAGAAGTGCGCCGGCTGGCAGATGGACATGTGCTCCTCTTCTTCCACACTACTGTGCCAAATAATGAGCATTTATTAGCTTTCATTCACCAGAGTGAGCCCTCTAAACGAGACCTCAACATCTTTGGGGCAGCAGAACATCTTGTAGCTCAGTCGCCCGGTAGAGACAATCTCGTCGGCCTAATTTACTTAGTGGCAGACAGAGATGATTCCCACAGTCCTTCCCTTGCTTTTTACACATCTCCTACTACACACTCATCCCCCCTCCCCCCAAACATCATAAAGTGACATCATAACGTGTGGGTAAGAGACTAGCCATCCAACCATCAAGCACTGCAGGCAACGCCCTCATATTCTTGCAGGAGCTCAGTGGGATCATTGGAGGGTGTGTCTGTGTGTGTGTGTGTGTGTGTGCGTGCGTGAGTGTATTCTTGTGTGTGACAGTGATGCTACCATATGGAGGAGGAGCAGACAGGCTGTTCAGTACGGCCCTGCCCAGATCTCCAGTTCTACTGCAATGGTTCCTGCTGACCTGTCATCCATCCTCCAGTGTGTCAGCAGCTCAGACAGATGGAGAGAGAAAGAACGCCTCAGATCCAAGGCTGCTAGAAGAGCTACACCTGAGCACGTCTAGCACTGATGTACAGTCACACAAAACCACATCCAGTTTCCAAGAGTGCACAGAGGCGGCACAGCACCCACACAAACACACATGTACTTTCCCTCTTCTTTCTGTTTTTTTAAACCAACACGGCCTAAAAAAAGACCAGGCTTGTGTAAATGTTCGGTTTATAGCGTTCATTTGCGCAATATGACCAAAATCTCATATCCAGCAGGGTTTTTCCAGCTCCCAAATGAAGACCAATTGACTGAATAAACATGCGATGAGAAAGAAAAGGACGATATGTTTAAAAAAAACCCAAAAAACTGTACAATAATTGTCTTTACTGTTCATGAAACACTTCATCGTGGGACCTACTGGTTATCTTCTGTGTCAGGGTTTAGACAGACAGCATTATTTGCAGATCACTGTGGTTCATTGGTTTCACACCTATCAAGAAACTTTAAGTCCTCTATCAACACCATGACATTTCATTTATTTATACATCACATTATATTTTAGTTAAAGCACAGTCTTGTCAATAGAGATGCCTATAGATAAGTCTCCTTTCACTGCGCTCCATGGAACAGCGGTCAATAACTAGAGGAAAATGAATTTTTTTATGCTACCATTTACACACATTATGATTTTCAATTTAAAAGATAATTTTATGATACAAGGGACTCATAGTTTTTGGTAAAGGTAGTAAAGAAACATTGAGGTTTGTGTTAACTAGCTAAATATAGTGCATTTCTCATCATACATGATAAAGGTCACTGATGGCAAAATAGCCCCTACCTCAGTCTACAGTCACAGAAAAACCTATTAGACCACCCTTGTTTTCTTCAATTTCTTGTTCATTTTAATGCCTGCTACAACTGAAGATACATTTGTTTGGACAAACATAATGATAACAACAAAAATAGCTCATAAGAGTTTAATTTCATTGCTGATATCTATCCATTTTTCATGTTTTCTTGATAATAACCAATATCACTTCAGTCCTTACATCAATATCTATGGCATTGTAGTGACAAAAACAGTGCTTTTAGACATTCCATGTTTTCTCTTCTGTCTGCTTTAGTCACATGATACACACAGGAGTTGGGACTTGATTCCATAACCATTGCTTTTTATGTTTGATGGTCTAAAATCTTTTTTTTTTTTTCGCAACTGTATTTTACCTCATTCTTTGAGAGTAGGGTGAAAAAAATATATTATGTTGAAGCTGCAGAGATATCTTCAGCAACACTGAACAGATCATGGACAGAGAAAGTTATGATGCCGTCACCACCTCGACTTTCAGGTGTACAGTTTTTATTTTTTCCCCATGTACGTATTTTTACAGCCTCATAGTTCAAAATGTTTTATAAATTCATCTTTTTTTCCAGAAATAGGAGCACAACCAAAAGCCGTGGGACTTCAGGTCTCTAAAATCAGGCATTTATTAAGACCTGGAAATGGCTGGTAATTTTCCGTGCAGGAGTCTAGATCATGAAAAGGCTTATTTTCTATGATTTCGAAGATAAATTTCTATAAAGTAACAGTATAGAAAGTGTTATTTCACCACAAAACCCAACTTGTGCATATTGCATGTAAGAAAATACCAATAACATATCAATATATATTAAAAAACAACACTTAACTTTTCATATTTAAAGTTATGCATTTATGCAACAGCTCAGTTTTATCTGGGCTGCTTTAGTCATTTGTCATGTGTCACATTCAGTGTCCTCCATGTTTCTTTGTGTTGCTTTCATGCACATTCCCTGCCTGCAACTGTGTGACGTGGAACAATACAAAACAATTTGAAACATAGCAGTAAAACACATCATTTGGGACACAGACAAACAACATAATATCATAATATGAAGCAATAGATGTTTTCTACTGTATCATATTGTGCAGCCCTGATTTAGGAATGAATGTAAACTGGTGTTACACAATATTTTTCATCCAGCTGTAAACGAATAGATTAACCTGCCATGTTTTCTGTCTCAGCTCTAAATGTATTAATTCCTCCTAAAACCTACGTGCTAGGTTTCAATAAACATTTCCACAGTCCTATAAATGTATTCATCTATTAAATCAGCTGCAGATTAACACATTTTGTCTCGACTTAGCGTCTATAACATCAGGACAGTTGTTCTGCTCAAAGTGCCACTATAACCAGACACTCTCAGGCTCTGTTTGTGAGTGAGAATGAGCTACAATGTGAGCATCCATTTTCCAACGGGCTGATATGTGATCCCTCATATGGGAGTGGAGAAGGACATATCCCATAATGCACCAGGAGCAAGACCGTAAGCCCACCAGGATTGTCTGACACATGAATCAGCTACACCCTGAAAACAGAGCCTATTCACATGATCACCCCGTTTGACTTGCATGTGTGTCAGTAAGAGAAAATAAAGCATGTGCACATGGTGGACTGCCTCATTCTGGCTCACTTCACAGCTGAGCACCCAATCAGAAAGGAAAAAAAACACAAGTGTAAAGAAAAGCTTTGGAAGAAGAAGGGGAAAGGCAGGTGTTTGGGTAAGTGTTTGTGTGCAGGAGAACACACACTTGACGGTGTGCGCTTGGCAGTCATGTGAGGAGACTTAGTGCTCATTTGCCTCATTTTTCGTAACAAGCTGTTCACGAGGAAGGACGGGCTCAGCCAGACGGGGTAGTAAGACAAAGACGCAGTAAGACGTACAGGGGGAAAAAACAGCTGAGGCAGATGGTCTGAACTGAAGAGGAAACTGTACATCAAAAAGATGAAAAAACTGTACGTGTGATGTTCAGCTGACCACAGAGCTGTTTATGATTCAACCCGCTAGCGTGTCTTGCGAACCACAGGGCGACCACGGGCTAGAAGGAGGAGCAGGAAATGACTCCATGGTGGTCGTGATGCAGACATCGGCTGTAGACTGCAGGCGTGCGAGTGTGTCCAGAACAAACACTTTTTTACTTGGTGACAGATGGTCTGGCAAAAATAATGACCCCCCCCACACACATCGTCACATGACATCATTTATCTTGGTGCTTCGTTCAAGGAAAGACAGGCACCTGCTGTAAAACTGGGTGAAACTTCCAAAGGTTAAACCCAGGGCACTGAGCTGCTGAGGTATTTTGTTGAACCGGTTGCCTCAACACAGCAGTCCAACACATAAAATGCCACAGGCGAGAACATCTGAGTACACTTCGACACCTAAGCTCGTCTTATTCTTGCATTTTGTTGTCTCTACGCTAAGAACCTCTAACCTACAACCCTGGAAACCAAAAACCTAATCGGACTTTAAAGAGCCTCGACCATCTCTGATCTTTTATCTATGAGCTAACAACAGCCCCCCATCCCCACCCCTGACCAAGGCAGAACAGACAATGACTCCCCGTCTAAGAAGCAACAAGCCATCAGTCAAATCTATTCAAAGCACAGGAGGAGGGTTCCTACAGAGGAAATATGACATTTCCACGGCTGTAAGTGAACAAAGTTGATATGAGACGGAGTATTACGAGGTTAAAGAAAAGACACGTCCTGAAGAGAATATACACATTAAAGCTTTTGTCAGCAGGAAGACACCACAAAACTGGTTGTTTTTTTTTTTTTTGCTTCTCTCTCAGCTCCTCTGATCTCACCTGATTCATTTCCCTCTCACAACCAACAACGTACCAAAAAGAAAAGAACCACTGGGACAAAAGAACAGGAAAGTTTTTAATGTTATTGATTTATGCACACTTTTTGTTTCTAGTTTTTTTTTTTTTGTCAATGGTTGAGACAGCCGGGTAAACAGAAAAGTCCTCTGTGTATATATTTGTGTGTGCATGCTTGTGCATATTTTACCTTAAACCTCTTGTCTTGCAGAACCTTCTTTATGGCCACCAGCTCCCCAGAATCGCAGAGCTTGGCCTGGTAGACGACGCCGAAAGAGCCGTTTCCGATGACTTTAGTGTCCGTGTAGCTCACCTCCTGTGGCCGGTCAGGGCCTTGGCCTGGAGTGGCAACAACTGTCGTTACCTTGCTGCCATCTTTATCTCCTAAACAAAGACAAAGAGAGAGAGCGAGAGAGACGGGTTATTGTTTATGTACAACTTGGATTGTAAAACAGCAAAATAGTAGAAAAGGTTGAATAGTCCAAAGTCCAGTAACAGAAAGCAAATGTTTGGACTTAGTAACCATAACTCAAAGAGGTTTAAAACACGACACATTTATCCTGCCCATATAGGGAAATGAAAGATATAGTTAGGTTGCATTATGGGAAAAATAGAATACACTGGAGTTTTACCTAAGCTTGACAAATACTGCCTTTTCTCGTTCTTTTTATGGAGATGCAACATTCAATTTGTGCTTTAATAAACATGTTTGAGATCTGCTGTTTTGTACCGGTTTTAGCCCAATTCTTCTACATTAATGGTCTGAGGAAAATGTCTAAATTATTCCAGCAGCCAATGATAAATAGCCAGTTTAGAGCTACACATTGTTATTTTTATTTCCAACTTTTTTTATCCAAATCAGTTCATCAAACAGGGTTTAAAGTTCATTTACAGAAGAATATGATAATCAGCTTTACTATCAGTAAAAGTCACAAGTTACTGTAATAACATTCCATCTTCAGGAGGAGAATGTTGTATTGGTGTGAATTTGTTTTTTTACATGTCAGCTGTCCCCTTTGGCCAAACACCTCTGAGATCATGACAGGGAGGCTTTTCTCCAGTTTGAGTGATCTCTCCACGTCACACCCCCCTTCCCCCACAGAAGTGTCAAGGGGCAAAGTTCACATCAGCTGGCAGTTAAAAGGACAACCATGCAAAAGTGAGTGTCGCGTGCCTCAGACATGTGCTACCTTCATGCGGCTCCAAAATTAACCCCAAAACTTCCAGTTTCACACAACATACATGAAAACTCCTACACCTTGTGCATTCCAAATGCCATAGAAGTGGTCAATCACCCATAACAAACCTACAGTTGTGTACAAATTAAAGCAATAATTAATAATTAAGGTGTAATATGTGATATTTACATGCTTACATGAACTTCAGACCTGGCTTTAACATCACTCCTGAGCAATCCAACACATGCAAACAGCTCAATCTAATGCAAGGTATGACCACACACACTGTATGTACTGGGGACAGATTCAATCTGATCTCTCAGAACACATTCAGGGCTGATCTGGAACACATATGTTTGCATTCTGAATAAAAGTATGTCCCAGGGTGGACAGAAAGGCCCAGCCTCAGCTGACACATTCTGTGTAGCATGGTGAGGAGTTGTTCTGAAGTGTGTTACTAATGTTTCATGTATGCAGGAAACACTCAGTTATTTATATCCATGAAGAAATACAACCTTTGTAGTTCACATAATTCCATAAAAATTCATAAACATTTTTTCTGTGCTTTTTCATTTAAGATTAACATGGTGAACTAATGCAAAGGTTAAGAAAATATTCTGCCTGCTCATAGTCAACAAAACACAGCGAATTTCATATGCAAAAAAAATATTCAGTTTGTAATCCAGTCTGTTAAATTGAAATTAAAGCTTTTGTGCTTGATGTGCTTGTTTATTTCCAGGGAATAGAAGTGATCAGTTAAAGTACATTTGGAGACTCATGCTAATGTCAGGTGAGAACAGATACATAGAGCTGTTGGATCTGAATCACATGTTAGCTAATTCCAGCTCTAAACAGGGCCTTAGTGTTGGACTCTGTTTGACCCATTGAGCCATAGGTTTGTTTACATCTAAGCTATGTCCATTGTTGAGTTAACAGTGGGGTTTGGGTAAGACAAAGGCACCGAGATGAATTCAGAGAAAGCACAGAAAATCCAATCTGAGCCCTCCACATACAAGTCAGTCTATGACACAGGTGTCAGTAGTTCAGGGGCCTCATTCAGCCCAGTCTGATCTCAAACAGCCTAGACCAGTAAAATAATAGCATAATAACCTATAATAATGACAACTCCATATTTGATTTTTTTGTTTTAGTGCAAAAAAAGGAAAATTACATTGTGAAAGTGTTCACATTTACAAACTATACTTTCATCCAAAAGGCGAATAATCTGAACAATCAACCTGAACCAAGACAATAAGTAAATTTTAACCTACAGATGTACAGATGTACAAATGTACAAACACATTTGGTAATAGAACTCTGCAAATGAAAAAATATATTTAACTTAATGATCAAAAGAATTTGCCAAGACGCAGTGACTCCCTTAACTGTTAATGTGTATTGTGTATGTAATTTGTGTATTTCAAAAATCCATCACATCTGCTGGACTGGACCTTTTGGCTGGCTGGTTCTGGCCTCCAGGTCATATGTTTGACACCCCTGGTCTACAGGCTCGAAGATTGTTCCAATTTTTAAAAGTATATAACAACCACATTCGAAAGTCATCTCATGCACGCATGTAATTTTTTTTTCATGAATGTCACATATTGCACCATTAATAAACCTGACATGTCTTGCATTGAGCGATCAGTCAGACTGTCCAGAGTGCAGGGATTTACTGATGTTATCCATTTTCAAACTCATTGGCCGACTAGGCTTATTTCCCTTTATCCAGCACAGTTATTGATTTCCACGCAAATAGTATCAACGTGTGTATCTGTCCACTCGGCGCTCAGCTCTACACATGAGCAAAATGAAAATGCAGACGTCAAAGGGGAGAGGGAGAGAGAGAGAGACAGAGAGAGACAGAGAGAGAGTGTGAGAAGAATAAAAGTCTGCCTACATATTCCAGCAGGGCCATTTCTAAAACGCCTCTGCACTTCCTCAAACCGTGAGAAAAGTCTGTGCACACGCAGACACATATACACGCAGACAGCAGTACAACTCATAGTGAGATGTCACACTACTGCAAATAAGGAATGGTCCATCAGACTGCAATAGAAATGGTATTTTAAGTGACTGAAAAGAATGTGAAGCATAACCGTTCATACACTAATCTGGTAGAGCCTAAATCCGTCTTCATGCTGACCACATTCTGCTTTCCACTGGTGGGAAATGGTTAAATTCATTGACAATGACAAGTAAGGATAATTTCTATAATCACAAGGGAAATTAAGCTTTGCCTGAAAGCATCTGCATGCAGTGCTGTGATGGTTACATTGTCAATCTGCACATAAAATGTCACGATATTGCACGAGAGCAGAAGTAGTGTGAGAAACTGCAGATTTCATGAATGTATGAGCTGCAAAGTGACACAGCCCGTGTGACTTTTAGCCGGAGGCATCAACAGTCTATTCAGGTCACCAGACTAGTTCAAGCCACGGCTGAATATGGCCAGTGTGAACTCACTGTGGCAAAACAACACTACTGTTAAGCATTTACACGACTCATGCCTAACTAATATAGGTTATTTATAGGTTATTAGTATTACTGATGCCAAAATGTGTCATGGTGGCTTTCAACAAAGAGGCTGAATCTGTTGTGGTTATATCTTCAACAAGGATCTCCCAGCTTTTCCACAGACAACAGAGATTCACAAATCTAAAATCCCAGATAAACATCATCCACTATTCAACGTGCTTTTTTTTTTTTTTTTTTTTGGGGGGGGGGGGGGGGGT
>JAQQZY010000015.1:22936223-22949804 GCA_030068375.1 Ostorhinchus rueppellii
CATTAGGTACATCCTAGGGGGAAATATGTCTAAATTTCTCTTTTATTATTGGGTCTAACAAGCTGGAAAAGTGCCAGATACCATAATGAACCCAGTTTCATAGAAGCACCCAAATGGAAAAGACTCTACTGTAACTACTGCTGTGATACTAAAACTCTAAGAAACTGACCATATGAGGGCAATTGCTCCCAATTTTATGTATTTTGGGTAAAAACAAACATAGACTACTGTATCAATCACCAACAGGACATCTTATGAATTTACCAATTTGACAGGCTGTCATTGTAAATAAGAATTGTTCTTAATGACTTGCCTGGTTAAATAAAGATTAAATAAAATTTTAAAAAATAAAAGTTGGTTCCAGTGTGGCTGATTGCTAATATCCATCCTGCTGCTTTGATTTACTTACATTTACAGCTAACCATGAGCTTTTGTAACCAAGTTGTTTTTGTGCCTAAACATAACCACACCTTAGCCATTGCATTGTCACACCCTGAATGCAACAAAAATGTTGTATCTCAGGTATTTTGTGTCCACAAATGTAATGTATATTTCTATGGGAGTGACTGAATGGATGCATCTAGAATCAGCTCCAAATGTATTCTATTTACTAATGATGTTCAGTGACATGAATGTGTTTTACAGCACAATTAACCAAACTGAAATCATAATTAAAAGAATTACTCTGTGCAAATACATAATTCCTACAGGCCTTAAAGGTCCAGAATGAGGTGGCTTTAGGGTGATGTAATTGCAAAAATAGAAACACACTTGGTTGTATAATAATGTGGACATTGAGCAGAAAAAGAAATATGCTAAATGAAAATCACTAGTCTAAGTTTGTGTTAAAGTTGATATATATGAATGTGACAAATGTAACAAACAGAGCAGACTTGAATTGAAAATGCAAAACCAATATCCCCAACAATAATTACAGTTTGACTTCTTTACTAAATTGTGCAGCCCAACTTGTATTTGTATCACTTTGACTCAGATTTTGAGTTCAACAGTCAATTGTGTCTCTGATAGTTAAAGAAAATTAATTCCTGAATGAATTAAATTATTTTTCAGGGACAGATATTGGCAGATTTAACAACTAGCAACATTTTTTTTCTACTTCAAACTATCATTATTACATCAGCCTTTGAAAATCCACTATTGGCTGATGCTTCCTGCATATTACTTATAAATATATGTGTTGATCTATCAGCAAATGTCTGCCACAGTCAGTTACACCAACCCAGATCAGATGGGATATGCGATTAGGGTCTGGTCCTTTTTTCCACTTGTGACCTACACTAATTAATATCCTCACTTAACGGCTTCATTAAGTTTAGTCCAGATTCATTTCAAGAAAACAGAATGCTGTGTTCATGTTGGCACCTAAAAAGAAGTTTTCTGTGATTTTGTGTCCACATGGCATGTACATTATAGTCCTTTGGTTGAACTTTGACACTAAGCTGCACTCTGTGGAATTTTAGTTCCTTTGTTTTCAAGTGAACATCTTGCCCTGATTGAGGAACTATAATAATAGGACAGATCATTACATAAAATGTTTCATAAACTAAAGCTGTACTTTCCACTGAGGAGCTTAAAAGCACGGCTTGAATAAGTCAATCTATTTAATACCTAATCAGCCATTAATGACTGATAATAATGTGAAGACTTAGCAGATGAGTCATAGAGACTGACTCCAGCTTAAGAAACATCAGTATAACACTGGTGCAAACCTCATGCAATATTAAGCCCACAAGATCTGTCTTGTATTCACCACTAACTCAGCAGCGTATGCATTCAGTGTCATCCTGTTCTTATTGAGCAGCACAATTGGCAAGAAAAACAACGCCGCTCAAATGTTCATATATGCTGCAAAAGAAAACCTAGTTTTGGAATTGGAAATATGTGTCCACTGGGTGGTTTCTAGTGCCAAGGTCCAGAGGAGAGGCTTGGGACTCACCTCAGCAGCACAAAACATGGTCACAGCCCAGAAGGAACACCTATACCTTGCAGCCTCTTTCTGGTCTCACACCCAAATGAAAGCAACCATGCGATGCAAGCTAGAATGCAGCTAGGTACATGACTTCTGAATGATTCATAAGAAGAAGAAAATCAAAACTGGATTTCTCTAAGGCACAGCTCCCTAGAAGCTCAAATGTGTGCATGTATGTCACTGTATTAGAGAAACCACAGCTACAACGACCTGCAACTTATCCTCACATGCACACGGTGTTATAGGACAGAAGGTCCACAAGACTCTTGATCTCAAGTATGAAACGCCCTCGTAGTAGGACATAATTGGGAACAGGAATATTTAACGGGGGAAAATCGATGAATGGCCCCGGATAGACCTGAGCTCCCCTGTTGAGCAGGTAGGCCCGGTCAGCAGGTCTCAGATCTGTGCGCTGCAGCCTGTCTGGAACCGGGTTCTTCTGTGTCACACTCCATCCAGGCGTCGCGACACTGTCTGATTCCGACACGAGTGTTAGGGATCAGTAACACGGCCCTCTCCGGGATCACGTCAGTTCCAACCCAGTCAACTATGGGCACACCTTCCGCTTTGACAGTTGCGTAATAGACCGGCCCTATCGCTTTAACTGTATTACGCATACCTTCGGTGCTATGTAGTAACACGACTATGTGATCTAATCTACAGTCAAATGGATGATGATCAGATCGGTTCTGCGGGGAAAGAAAAGGCTTGATTTCTGACCTGGGCCGGTGCCAGCTCCACCTTCCTCTAGCCCGGCCCTGCCCGGCGCGGCCTGCTAATGCTGGCCAGGCTGACCGGCGCGTCAGGGCGCATAGACCTGAGCTAACACAGAGGACAGCGGTGTGTGAGCCTCTCAGCACCGCCCAGCCAATCTCAGCCTGTGACACAGATCCATGACAGGGCTACCCGGGACTACCGCCATGCTGGTCTGACACGTTTTCAGCCTGGTTAGTGACAGGATATGTAGCGAGAATGTGTAGCCCACATTGGGCCTGGTGCATGCAGAAAGGTAGGCTGCTCTAGAATTACAGGGGTGTACTTACTGCTGACTTTCATGCTGCCGAAAGCCGAGGGCTGCGGCACTGGTTTGCAGCTCTCCGCGAAGGATGTGGTCCTGGGCCGACCCGACATGATCCGATCCCTTTGATTCTCTCGCCTCGGAGACTATGACTTGCTAAACGGCAGGGCTGTTCGATTCGCCGAACCTTCTCATCCAAAAAGGATGACAGTAAATGAATAATACTATAATTCACAAGGAAGCCAGGCAGAAAGCGATCCCACGATTTGTCCCACGATCCTTCACACGAGTTCGTTTCACCTAATAAAGCTCTTTCCCATCAACAGTCAATCAAAGCATCGTTTCTACCTTATATTCCCTGTTTTCTTTCAACGGGCCTTTGAAGACACGTCTCCGACTAAAATAGTCATGAAGCTGGCCTCTCCCTGTGGCCCCCCGATTAAAACCAATTGCGATTTCTTCCTGGATGAGGATTTGATGTAACAAAAGCGAAGATGTGTTAGATCAGATGGTGAGAGTGCTGATCCGGTGGATCACAGGAAAATGCGGGGTTTTCTTGTCGATTCGGGACACATGCAGTTCCTCTTCATATCCCGATGTGGAGGCTCAATGATCCGACTGCCATGGCGGCTCCCTCGCTATACCCTAGCCTACAGAAACGTCCAACGGAAAATCTGCCAGCTGCCACAGTCTTCCTCCACGATTTCAATGACTCTGCGCTGATCCAAATCTGCCCTAGCTGCCGTCAAAATTCGGTTCTACCACTGACACCTGGGGCAGTGAGCTCCTCCAAAAACGATGTTCTTAAAGTACAGAGTGCGACGATACTGAATTTCTTTTTTTATTCCTTCCCCATAGGTTTCGGGCTCGCTGTCTTTGTCGCTACGCACATCTCATACGCCATTTCCGTACAGTCTTACAGGGATCGCCCCGTCACCACGTAAGAGGGTTCACGCTAGTGACGTAACCCAAAATGCAGAATGGGGTAACTGTGAACGCGCAAACGTGAATCTGGGGTGTCTCGCGTAGCCAATCACAGAGACGATCCTTTAAAAATGGGCGTTCACTGTGCTCTTATTAACCAATGAGGGCACTTCTCTTGAACACCACATGGCATAATTTGGTGGGCCCCGCCCCTTTCGGACTTCAAAGGCTTTTTTCCATGCAGCGGCTGGGGCAGTGGGCGGGTCCGCTTCCGGGATTGATAACTTCATTTACCAATGAGGATCCAAAATCCGACTGTCACTTCAAATGGCCTCGGTTGTCACAGAGCATCGGTGGTCATGCCGCACTGTTGCTATGTTAGTTATAGAAACCCATCCTCTTATCCCCCACACCTCTGGCACCGGGTCGACCGGGTCCCAACAAACCAGATGTGGGCCAGAGATGTGTCACAAATACTGAGAGGTCGACCAGCAAGTCTATCTAACTCAAATAAATGAAAATGACTGCCTTACACTGCTTGATAGTTTCTCATCCTAAGGCTGGAAATACAATAATAATAATAATAATAATAATAATAATAATAATAATAATAATAATAATAATAATAATAATAATAAAGTTTGACGAGAAATCCCATTGCCCACCATCAAATTAAAACGAACAAAATAAATACTAAATTGAAAATATATTCCCTTTGCAACTGAGAAAAGGCCCCTATCATTACTGTACAATATTAGTTTATATGGATAATGGTAATCAAATGTCATATGTTACATTATGTTGGTGTGTTAATTAAAATAGTAAATATATAATAACATTTAAAAAGAGTGATCAGTCATCCACTCCATTTTTACCTCACTGCTTCTAAGAGTCCCATCACCGTAGTGAACACTGGTGTTAATGCTGGTAACACAAGAGCCTTTCATTGGATAATCACTACAGTGGTTAATATCTTTCTCGTAACAAGTTATGTCATTTTAACTGATGCAGTGAGGAGCTTCTCACTTATTAAACAACCATCAGTTTGACAGAGAGCATTAAGATTGGACTATATTTCAATGGGAAAAGGTCATGAGGTCTGATGAGTCCAGATGGATCCTGTTCCAGAGGGTTGAGTACATCAGGGTGAGAGGAGAAGCAGATGAAGTGATTACCCATCATGCCTAGTACATATAGTACAAGCCTACGGGGTCAGTGTTGTAATCTGGGGTTGGTTCAGTGGGTCAGGTCTGGGTTTGAACATCTTTGGAATGGGATGGAGAAGACTTTATAGAGTGGTTCAACTCTTCCATCACCAATACAAACAAGATCATGATGAAAAACTAAAGTTCCTCAGGGTGGAGTCAATGTCATGTCATTTATTGCGACAGTGCATAAGTGTTGCGTGACATAAATGATGTCAGAGCAAATACATCCTGTAATTAAGTGGAGAGGTAGACCAACACATATTGCGTGTGTGTGTGTGTGTGTTTTGTTTGAACAGTTTACCTTTGCGTGCGCTCCTCATGGTACCACTCCCTACAGAAAACTGCCTTTCCAAGATGTAATTACTTTCAAATAATGGTGCATTTTATTTGTTAAATTTATTGTTATAAATGCTATAAACTACTAGTAAGTGCTTAATATTGTCTAAATACATTAATTTTGATAAAACTATGATTAAAAAGACATGATGTTACTTGTTGAACAGAATGGACCCAAAAAAGTTATTTCCTCTCAACACATAATTGACACACTGATATCATAAAAGATAAGTTTTATGGTTTTGGTTTTGTTTTGTTTTTCTTTAGGAAAGCTGCAGTTAATTTAATATCAAGTAAAATAAAAGCATACTTATCTATGATACACTCTGTAGCTTTTGTCACAAATAGAACAATATTTAAAAGCTTATTTACCATCATTTCATCCTGGAGTCATTTGTTTTTCAGGAAATTTAAGAAAAAAAATCAGGATGTTCAAACAAACAATCAATTTGATGTAATCACTTGAGGCCACATAAGTGTATTTGGATGTGTTTGACTGGTGTATTTTTTTGCAAAGCACTAGTTAAACAGACACACAAACAGATAATATGGAGTACACCTCTGGAGTCAGTGGGCTCCTCAGTCTGTAGGAGTTAGTTTTATGGGTTATCTTTAAAGCATTAAAAGATTTGTTATAAAAAATTTCCCAGTGTGCACATCTTACAGAATGCAGGTCAGTCATCTCGGCTTGGTATGAAAGTCTTTCCTCCTGTGCAATGATGCTGCGAGTGGATCTTTTGTGTGGTTTATTTATAATCTGTTGTGGTCGATATCAAAGGGAATTTCTCCCAGGCTGCCCTTCAATGGTTCATACGCAGAAGAAAGAACAGTAGCGTCTTATAAAAAAAAAAAAAAAAAAAAAAAACTGGCAGCAGAGCAGAACTAATGAAAGACACTTTTTTTTCTCTTCACAGTGTCACCTCCTCCGGCAAACACGCATTTTCCCATTGGCAGAGGAAGAAAACGCAGAGGAGATAGTGAGAGGGAGGGAAAGAGAAAGGGCAAGATACAAAAGTAACACAAATATAAAAGCAAAGTATAAAATATCACATTAGCTCCCGAACATGTCCTTATGAAGCATTTGTTGAGGGAATTAAAAGGAAATGTCAGCATAACATCATATCAAGGGCTGAAACCAGATGAGCATAAGTGACCATTTGGATAAAACAGAAATATACTGTATATCACATAAAAGTTGTTATTGTGCTGTTTCAAATGGACATAAGTGAGATTATTAATAATTTAGAGTTAATTGATAATATATATTTTTTTTAAAAAAACACACACACACACAATATTAGTTACAATAAACCAACTGGTGGGACAAATAAAACTTAATTATTTTAACTGGTAAGATATTGAATGTCATTAATCATTCAGTCAATAATATATGCTATTGTTTGTTTATTTTATTATAAACACTTGTGCATTGCTTTGTCACTTAATTAGATGTGAAATGTTTCAGATGTGGCTCAGATGACTAGTTCAGCCCCATTCAACAAATTAACTTTTTGATCATGATTTTTTCAATTTTTTCAATTTTTTTTTTTATGTGATATTTTATTTTGTCACAACAGATTGCCATTTACTTTTAACTCAGTCCTGTAAGGCTTTATTTGTTCCGTCACCTAATGTTCCTGTTTTAAAATCATTGTGGAGGATTGGACATGTTAAGAGTTATATACTGTTCATTTTTAACTACAGATCTACTTGTAATATGCAAATAACCTCTCTGGCATCAATACATAGGTGATCAATTCTTAATTTATAGTTCAGTAAACAAGCAGGGTGTGTTTTATTTAGTTTTTATTCTACTCATTAGCTTAGTTTTATCTACTTTTATCAAGCATTTGGCACAGTGTCGGTTTTTTTAATAATTAAAAAAAATCATCAGATACTTTATTAGTCACTGATTTTGTCTCTAAATAAATGACTGGCATCTTTTTAATGGGTTTAAATTACTGCGCTAATGTTTCCAGTTTCTTTTGTTTCTTTTAAGGTCAGTTGTTTTTTTTGTTTTTTTTACTGTACAGAGAAATGTGAATATTTTATGCATATTGTTTTGGTTGTTAGACTTAGGGTGTTGTTGTTTTTTTTGTTTGTTTTTTTATTAATACCGTTGTCAGATGTTGCATTGGATTGATCCAAAAAAGTATGAAAGGCTTAAAAATATGGAAAACATTTCTTTGATTAAATATAAATGTAATTTATTAGAACACTGAAGTCAGTCGACAACATCAGACCAAACTATGGTCATCTTTCATTTTGGTCCTTCTTTAAATTTAGAGTAATGACGCTTCCGTTCATTTGGTTTCCTGCTTTTATGATCAAGTGGGTTAAAACCTGGATCTTAGACCTTCAGGGGTTTTAAGCTGTGGTTTTCAGGATGTAACAGAAGCATCAACATAACACAGAGTGGACGTTTCTGTCAAAAATAAATAAACATTTTCATGAAGACTCTTAACAAATGAGAACCACAAGTTGTAAGAACTCAGTGAAATGTAAGAAATAAATAGTAGTGACTTCGATGAAAGGGTTGGATTGATCTTAAACCTACATTTAGAGCTCTGCAGGAGATCAATAAATTAAATTAAAAAATCTAACAAAAAGTGTACAGCCCAGTAAAAGTGGAAATGACTGATTTAGAGTTTTGTTCAAGCACATCATTAACTGAAAATAAGGCTTTTTATGATGAGACAACATTCAACGCATATTCTGGTTGTTTCCAGTCTGTTCATGGATTTACCAAACACTTCACTAACAAGCAGCAGCAACATTAACCCATAAAGACCCAGTATCAATTTTGTGGCAGTTTCCAAATGAATTTTTCTCTCTATTTAACCTTTCTGAAGTGATTTATCACCATTTATCATAATACTATCCTCTCCACTTCAATTTTTTTCAGTGAAAATCTGGTATTTTTCTGTGTTTATATGACGGATCATGTTCTTAATTATCATGCTGAAATTACATTTGAGGGTTATCACACCAAAAACAGAGAAAACTTCAGAAAAAGTGACTTTATCAGTAAAATCTATTAATAACTGAACATAAAAACAAGGGTCTCAATCTGCAGTCATTTAGATGCTTTGCATTTAAGATGATGGTGTTTCCACGTTTCCAATATGTATTTTATGTGTGTTTTATGTTTATAAGTTTCGTCTGTTTATTTATTACCTTTTTTTCACATTACAATTTAAAATAAGTACTTAAGTCAATCAACCAATCACTACAGAGCCTCTGAACGTCCAAATGGGTCATATCTGATGACCATGAAAAGATGAAAAACTGTATTTCACACCAATTATTTAGTTGTATTAATAGGATTAGTGGATTAATAGGTATTAAACAGTTTCGATCAGTAGATGCTTTTGGTCACTGGTCTATATTTGGGTCTTTATGGGTTAAACAGTAAAAAGGATAAAGGAAGTAATCCTACACACAAGTACTTTTACAAATAAATATTAAAATAAATATTTGCATAATGGCGATCATAAGGAACATTTATACCATTGTAACCTTGAAACTATGCATTGTGGGTAATGCAGTTGGATTTAGTATTTCTGAGGCTGCCACACACCTTTAAAATAGATGCTAGAGCTTTAAAAAATACATTAATGCCAAGTGGAAAACTACTTATTTTTCTTTCAAATGACAGCAAAATTGTACATCTAATGCCCGAAAGTAGCATCAAAAGCCAACAGCAGTGTGCGCTTTTGTGTTACTGAAGTTTTCACAATGCAAATCATCAGAAGTTAATACTCTCTTCATACAGAATGTGTTACACATCCCAACAAAGCTACAGTTTAGTCATGTAATCTCCCAGTATAGATGCCCGTGGTGAAAATGGTCATGAAAAGTTCAGCAAATGTGTTCATACAAAGGTAGGTTTGAGGTCTTCTTTGAATACCACAGGGTGTGGAGAGCGGTAGAGGCTGGTGAAGCCTTCATACTCGCTGTCAGAGTCTGAGGAGGTGTCTGAGGACGTGATGGAGCCGCATTCACAGTAAGGTCGGTGGTAGTAGCAGTAGTCTGTTGAGCTGCTGGAATCGGAGTCCCAGTATCCACACGAGTCTCTAATGTGTCTATGGTGTCGCTCATTATCACCTCCTGCTTCCACATCAGCTGGAGCTCCGTGGATATGATCTGTGCAAGCAAGAGCTGAACATCTGCGACACCTTGAAGAACACCTCCGACATTTTCTCACCACTTCACGTCCTTCTGCCTCCTCCTCCTCCTCTTCCTCATCACTGTTGAGAACCTGGAGATGAGAACCATCCACAGTGACCTCCTCAGAGGATTTGCAGGAATACTTCCCATGGTTCTTTGGGTTGCAGCGGTGTTTCGCCTTCCCAACTATGTCAGAACCCGTGTAGAAGCAGTGTGGTTCCAAATCTCTTCTGGGGGAGTAGAAGGGTGGTCGGCGTTTCCTCATTGCATATGGGGAGATGCTGGGGTAGCGGAAGAGGGCGGGTACATGAGGGGATAATGGCGTCCGTATGGAGAGTGGAGAAAGAGGGGAGGTCTCAGTACACTTCCTGGAGGTCTGACTGGGAGATCTGAGCACTGTTTCTGTAACTGTGTCCACACTGAGCTCTTGGAGGATCTCCTGGAGCTGTTCACTGCTAACAAACCCAGTCAGCCTCGCTTTAGACCCAGCGTTTGATGTTAGATTGCTCTGGTTGTTCAAAGCTTCAACCAAAGAGGGGTTCAACATTCTACGGTATTGTAAGGAAGTGACAAATTTAGCTGTCTCTTCAGCTGTCCTGAGTAATCCAGAAGACAGGGGTGATACAGGTAGGAGGTCTTCAGCTGTTCCGGGATCAGCTGGGTCAGTAGTAGAGACGTCCTTGTGATTTTCCTCCATATACCTACCACCTGGGGGAGGAGAGGAAGCACTAACAGGGGATGTGACTTTTGGAACAGGGGGATGGTCAGTAGATGTCGATACAGTAGCAGCAGCATCAAGACAGGGGGCGATATCAGAGGGTGAGAGTCTGGATTTACTGTCTTTTTGAGGTAGAGAACAAGACTGGCCATCAGACAGAAGCTCTGTAGTCTGGGTGGAGGAGGAGTTGAGGTTGGTGGTGGATGAGTCCATGTCCTGGTCCTCCATGGGCTGGCTGGCTGACATGAGTCTCAAGAGTTTGTCCTTGGCGTTGCTCACCTGCTCCTGGAGACTGTCAATCACAGCGTTCTTCTGTAAATGACAACAAATGAAAACTTTAATCCAATCCAGCTTTATTTGTAAAGCACTTCAAAACAACCGCAATGGACCAAAGTGCTGTACAGAAAATGAAAAAAAAACAGGAAAATACAGAAATAAAAAAAAAATAAAATAAAGTCTGTACAATTAAAAACAACAACAAATTAAAAATAAGAACAATAAAACCAATAGCAAATAAAACAACTGAATAAGAACGATACATTTAAAACATCTCACATGGTTTCAAAAGCCAAGGAGAAAAAAAAGGGTTTTAAGAAGGGATTTCAAAACAGACGGAGGAGGCCTGTTTGATATGGAGATGGTTCCATAGTTTGGGAGCTGCTGCAGCAAAGGCATGGTCACTGCTGAACTTGTGTTTAGTTTTAGGAACCCTCAAGAGCAGTTGGTCAGCTGACCTGAGAGAGCGGGATGGAGCATAAGGCTGCAGCAGCTTGGAAAGGTAGGGCGGGGCAAGGCCACTGAGGGATTTAAAAGTCAATTTAAAATAAACAGAATTTTAAAACCAATCCTAAAATGTCGGTGCTTTAATGCTTTGAGTTACAAACAGAGAGGGTGTAATGTTGATATGATTATTTAGACAGAACTGTGCTGCGTTTCCACTACATGGAACCGGCTCGATTCGACTCGGCTCTGGTATCAGGTACTATTCCTGGAGACCATTTCCATTACAGGATACTACCTGGTCGTCATAGTGATGCGGCACGTAACTTCTGCGACGTCATCTACAACGCGACATAGCTGGCCGTAAAAAGAAAGAGGAAGAGTAGAAGAAGAAGAGTCGGCCACCAAGGACAGAAATGTCTGAACCTCCTCGACTGACCACAGTGTAGTTTTGTGGACTGACATCATATTGTTTTGCGGACTGATTAACCTACCGCTATATTAACTGTAACCCTTCACATCTAGTTTTTTTGTTTTTTTTTTTAAATGATGGGTCGCACATTGACGCAATAACACAGAAACAACTCAGCCAATCAGCGGTGTAATGTCCACATGCCACGTTTTGGTATCGGTTAACATATTTTGGAACCTCGGCGGAATTGAAGTTAAAAAACTCGTACCGGGGACCAGATTCCAGGTCCTTTTTCGCAATGGAAATGCAAAAAGGCTGAGACGAGTCAAGTCGAGTCAAACCAGTACCACATAGTGGAAATACGGCAATAGAGTGCATGTAAACTAAACCGAGCAGTGAAAAAGACAGCAAAAGTTTTTAAAAACACACCAACTTAAATAAAAAGTACAATCATTGCATTACACACTTTAGACTCTGTTGATGCTTTTAAAAGTCATCTGAAAACCCATCGGTTCCTGGAAGCATTTTAATCTGCAGTAGACTCGGGGTTGTTTTATGACCAACATGTTATTTTTAATCTATTCTTTTTATGACTATATTTTTATCTGTGCTTTTATTTGTATTTTACTGTATTTGTATTTTATTGACCCTTTGTGAAGCACTTTGTGACCTCCTTTGTCTGTGAAAGGTACTATAGAAATAAACCTTACTTATTAATGAATAGCGTATGACGTATCAAAGCAAAATAGAATTACAAATAAAATCAGCTCTGCTTTTGTAATCCTCATTGTTAAGGGTTCATGGTATACAAGAATAAAAACATTTTGCACAATATATGAACTTAAACAATGGTTTTCCAGCTTCTTTAAATCAAGGTTTTCCTCATAACATCTGAAAAACTAAATCAGTCAATTACTCAAAATTTAAAAAATCTAATCCAAACCAAAAATAAACTGACAGTCTGAATAAAAACAAAACCTAATGAAAAGTTTCCTGTGTTTTTTAATGATTTTCACAAACAAAACCTGCTTTATTTGGGACAGTTGGTAACATATTGCTAAAAGACTGTTGTTATTTTGGGATTTTTTTAAAAAAAATTTTTTATCAGAAACATCTTAAATGAATAAGATGCTGATAAGTGTGAGCCAAATATTGAATATGTTTGACAAATTACTGCCTTGTAGAGCACCTTCATTTCCTGCGTGTAAAGTAAATGTTATAAAAAATAACTCAAATGAATGATCTCTGTTGATACATAGATCTTTGTGGATGCTTAGTTATATATTCATTTTCTTATTTTATTTATTTATTCATTTATGGCTTGCTTGAGCTCACGCAAAAATGAACTTCACACTGGAGATTAAGTGTTCCTGTTTCTTTTTATCTGTAACTGAAAAGGCCTCATGTCTGATGAAATTATTTAAGCAAGTCTGAGAACACGTGAATTCTAAAGAACAACGTTTTAAATATTTTCTTATTAAAAGCTGAGTAGTGTGTACTCTGGTGATGCAGTACCTCATTAAGCAGTTTTTTCATGGAGTTGTTTTCCCCCAGCAGGTAGTAGATCTCATCCTGGCTGTACACGGAGGGCTGGCTCTTACTGGGGCTGCTGAAATACTTGGCCATCTGACTGGGGTTGTTCTGATCCTCTTCAAACTGCCGCCACTGGGTCAACTGCATCAAAATAAACACATTAAAAAATATAAATTAAAAAGTGGTGCCAGGCACAACAAACACTGCTCCTTGTATATTTTGTAACTTATTTTGGCATCGTCCAGCTTATGTCATAATGTCTTTGTGTGCGGTAATGTCAGCATATCAGCTGTCTGTATATATGTGCCAAGTTTGAAGTAAATTTAAACAAAATGGATGTTTTTATAGAGATTTTAAATTTCAACCATTATAAATAAATGTAAAAAATAAAAATTAAATTAAAAAATTCATTTAAAAAATTAAACCTTCACCTACTTTTTCCCAAAATGTAATATGTATTCTGGGTCACTGGCAATCTTAGATAGATAGATAGATAGATAGATAGATAGATAGATAGATAGATAGATAGATAGATAGATAGATAGATAGATA
>JAQQZY010000015.1:22999796-23018024 GCA_030068375.1 Ostorhinchus rueppellii
CCAAGGTCCTGCCCGGGAATCGAACCCAGGACCTTCTTGCTGTGAGGCACGAGTGCTAACCACTGCACCACCGTGTCGCCAAAAATTTTATTTACAGAGTCAAATATCACAACAAAGTCGCCTCACAGGACAAAAGAGGAAGTAGAAACATTAAGGGACTACTATGAAATGGTATATGTACATCTACCACACTTTGGATTAAAAAACCTTCAAATACATCTGCTCTTTTGGTTTAATGTTAGATGTTAGACACTAGTGTATGAAGGATCCATCTGTGCAGAACAGAGATCCTTATTACACCGAGCTATAGCTATCCCCTGATGTGTGATCTGCATAATAATAGTTATGATTTATGGTCAGACAGCAGCTGGAGCAGCTTTAAGTATCAAGGTGGCAACATGATTGGGGTTATTCTGTGATCTGAATGGTTTAGGAGCTATGACATGGAGACCGGGTTCACTGTAGATTTCTGAACTCCAATAAAGAAGTGAATCCCACCTTGAAGTATTTGAGCAGGATGTCAGAAAAGTTGGATCCTTTGACAAACCATCCATCTGGGATAACCTCAGTCTGCAGCCACTGGATCACACGACTTCTCAGTTCATTGCGGTCAGCAGCATAGCATACCACTGGAGGGTAGGGACACCATTAGTCTACAGCAGAAATCCATTAATAAATAATCCGATTTTATACATCTGTCCTGCCATATTGTCACAACTGACCCCTAATCTTCATCTAATCTGTCCTAGAGTGCAGACACAAGCATTTACAGGTTCACAGCGGCCTTTCCATTAGACCATAAATATCTAAAGTACAGCACATAATTGATAACCTCAATTGAAGACAGCACATTTGCTGTTTTTCATGAGATTAAAATTGTAAGCACATATATTTACTCACCTGGGCTGGCAGCTGCCTGCTCTGTTTTCTTCTCTAAAGGTGTACAAAACAGGAAAAATAAAACATGTGAGGGAAAATATGAATTGAATAGTGAATAGTGGAGCTAATCTGGCTGTCACAAGCTGCTTGGTCAAAGGTCTAAAGAGGACAATGGACATAATACTTTTCAGTGAGTACTTTTTCTACCACAGTAGATCAATGTTCAGGCTTGCAGGGACACAATGGGTGTCACTGCTGAGTGGGGGACTTGATGTTCACTTCAGATAAGAGCTATTTAGTTGGAGTTAAGAGATAAATTATTAGATACTTTTAAGTGATGACCCAAGGATAAGACACAAAAATGTATCAAGACATTCAATGACACTAAGATAACCATATATGGTTGACTAACAACTCAGTGACCCTTTGTATCAGTTCAGTGAGTATGAGCTTGACCAGAGATCACCCACAGTAATCAGTTCAATTAACTATGATTTATAACTTTATATCGCAAGGTCAGCATTTGCATTATTAACCCATAAAGACCCATATGGCCATTGGCAACCGAAGCATTTACTAATCTAATCTGTTTAATATCTGCTGATCCACTAATCCTATCAATATATAGTGTAAAATACAGTTTGTCATCTTTTCATGGTCATCAGATATGACCCATTGGGACGTTCAGAGGCTCCATAGCTCATAGCTCCATGAACATGGAAACACTGTCATCTTCTACAACATTGATTCACCAGTAAATCTCATGGAGTTGGATCAATGACAGTGGATGGACACACTTGGTTTTATGTTCAGTTCGTGATATCTTTGCTGAAAAAGTCACTTTTTCTTCAGTTTTCTCTATTTCTGATATAATAATCTATGAATTTATTTTGAACTTTAATGAATATCTACATGGTCAGTAAATGAAATAAAGGAAAATGCATGATGTACACTGAAAGGATGCAAAATACAGATGATAAGATTACAATAAATGGTGATAAGTCACGTAACCCTGTAAAGCCTGACCCTTTAAATCATTGACAGAAAATTCCAGTTCTTTGAAACTGGAGCCTTCATTGGTCCTTCTGAACAAACAAACAAACAAAAAAAAAAAAAACTTATGTAAAAACATCATTTGACCTCTCTTATTCTTTGACAATATAATACTTACCAAAACTAACAGACTTTTAACCCATAAAGACTTCAGATCTCCACCATTAACCAAAAGCATCTACTGATCTAAACTGTTTCATACCTGTTGATCCATTAATCCTATTAATCCATTTAAATAATTGGTGTAAAATACAGTTTGTCATCTTTTCATGGTCATCAGATATGACCCATTTGGATGTTCAGAGGCTCAATAGTTACCATGGAAACACCGTCATCTTCTACAATATTGATTCACCAGTAAAACCTATGGAGCTGGATTTTCTTTATCTTTTTTTTGTCTTTTGATATAACAATCACTTTCCATGAATATCTAAATTAAATATAGGAAAATACATGATTTACAGTGAAACATGCTAAATATAGATGATAATATTATAATAAATGGTGATAAATCACTTAAGAAACCTTAAATAAGAGAGAAAAATTCATCTGGGAGCTGCCACAAAAGTAGTACTGGGTGTTTATGGGTTAAAGAAGTTGAGATAATAATCCTTAAGGCTCCCTGTCCTTATTGAGACACGGAAGGTATACAAAATTGTGTTAAGACCCTTCTCTGAACATTTAGGAAGATCCTCGTATCTGTTACACATAATTGTTATATTGCTTTTATGATGGACTTAGTCATGCTCCAAACATTAGTATTAAAAAGTTTACTCCCACCACAGACTTTGAATAACTTTCCACACATTCGATCCTGAGACTGACAGATTTAAAGTCATTTTAACTTGTATTATGTGGGTGTGTGCATTGTCACATGTACCCTGGCAGTGTCCGTCGTGGGCGACCTGGATCTTCAAACCAGTCAGACAGGCATCTCTGTGGAGCTCGCAGTGATTCCTGTAGGTCTTGCCATTGCTTCCACACACTGACCTCTTGTGGGGTTTACAGCTCTAGACAGACAGGTAATGATACAAAGGGAAGACGATGTAAACAGAGCACCGACTACCCTGCGTCTCTGAAGAGCTGTAAAGGCAAACATCCAGTACTCACTTCTATACACAGACAGCTTGGCTCCCCTTTTTCATTGACGGCACATTCCCTGCCAGCGCCACAAAACACATTGGCACACACTTTGCTCTTACTCTGCAGGTCCTGAAAAAAAGCACAAATATCATTTTCTCATGGGTAATTACTTTACGTTCTACATGTTTCACACACAGGGCGGCACTGTTCTACTATTATTACATTACGTATCTGTTTATCAATATTCTCCCTGGAAAGCTCTTCAGCAGTTATATTTTTTACACCGCACCCAGCATTTTCAACATTCCAACTGTGGCACGTCTTTCTATCCAGATGTAGATGATTTGTCTTCACGCATTGTTAAATTGAGGCCTAATATAAAAGATACTTGATGACATTTCCCCTGTAGATGGTGCTGCATCCCCTAGATACATTATAAATTAAAATGGCAACAGTTCACTGGTTGCGTCTCTGACTCACTTGACATTTTACACAATCTGTACATTTTCTGCTGCGGATTGACTGCGTCTGTTCTTGGGAAATCACAGCTCCAACATCTTTCATTGCAGGAATGTCTACAATTAGGGGAATTTTAATGCTGTATATAGTTACATTCTATATAATCTTAACATTTACAGGCTTATTTTTTTGTAATAACTTTCTAATTGCTGATTCGTACTTGTTTTTTTGGTTTTTTTTTTAAAATCACTTGTACTTTGTGTTCCTTTTGAAGGTCTGTGAAGAAAAATGCACTTATGTTACCATGTCAACGGTGCAAAGCAAGAAGAGACATAAACAGAGGTGGAAAAATTAGACTGATATTGAAATCCAAAATTAAACAGGTCTCTGTGAAGTTAAAACAGACTGGATATTGTCTGCATTATTCTGTTATGTGGTGTGTAAGTGCAAACAGGAATAGACTTAATGACTATAACACATAAATGTTCATTGTTCTGCATTCAGTAGCTTTTTCTCCTGTTGACACTGTCTTGCTTTGTTTCTCTTCAGTACATTTTGCTTGCAGGACACAGCTGGTCAACTTGCCAAAAAAAGTTCACATGAGCAGTAAATGAACCAATCACAAGATGCCAAGCGGAGCGCCGAGAGCTGCTTTATGACCCTTATTACCTCCTCCTTTCTCTATGTGTGTACCTTTGTATGTGTGTCTGTGTGCGAGTGTGTATACAGGGTGTTTCCACATCTGGAGTCTGGGTTGTGTTTTCCTTTGGGCCCATTCCCATGCTCTGTGAAATCTTTTCCCCTCCCAGTTTCTCTAGACTCCCCTCCTCCTCTAAGCCCATTTCCTGTACGAGCCAGACAGAAAGTTGGCCTTCTATGTGTGAGTGCACGTGAGCTGGCTTCTAAGCTCCACGGTGTGTTGGCGAGTCTGGGATCTGGAATGTAGGTTAAAATCAAGGTGGATTCTCGTGACTAAACCCTTGTAAACTTACTAATGATAAAACACAACAAGATAGATGGAAGGACCGGGGCATGCACTTTAGTAGAGCTGCTCTGACCCTGGAGGAATGAGAGGATACACTAAGATCAGGGGAAAGGAGAGGGGGTTTAAGACTTTTGGTTCATTTCTATGCATGAGTCAGACATACACACGCTTGCACTCCAAAGTTGAGGTCATGGAAAAGCTTCAAAGCAATTCCTGTGGCCTTGAGCATGTTGGACAACTCAGTGTGTTAGACACAGATGGGCTAGAAGCCTGTTGAAACCTGTAGAAACCTCTGATGAGAACATGAATAATGGATGGGACTCTTAGATGAATCTGGTGTAGCCTTATAGCTCTGTCTGTCCGTCTCCCTTCAAGTAGAACCAGCAGAGGATCCCTGACATTTAGCTAATGAATACAGAGGCAGAAGGCCATTTTTCAGCCGATTCAAGTAGATTGTTGCTATGGTGAGAGCATGCACAGGCTCCTGTTGCCGCTAGATCACAGAGGTGTCAATCAAAGACGGCAAATGGAAACGACAGGCCTATAATGAGATCACAGCGCAGCGTGTCATTCAGATTGTATGACAAAGATATACAGAGCAGAGTAGAAAACAATGTGGTACTGATGTCACGCTATTGGCACTTAAGAAACCAGGGACGGTGAATTGAATACTGGAGCTGCAGATGCCTTATATGTGGTCACGAATCATCATTGCATGTTGTTTTGAGCTATTATTGATGATATGAACAATAAATGCATCAATAATGAATATGTTCCCACCTTGTTTTTGGTATTTGCATTGTGCAAGTCTCAAAATGTGCAATGTGTCATTTTTGGAAAGAGGAAAAACATGTCGCAGCATGTGATTAGAATTAAGTACCGTGGGGCTACAGAGACGAGGCTGGATACAGAACCTTTTTTTGGCACCAACCACACTGCTCCGATATGATCAAGTACCAAAAAAATGCCTGGTATTCCTTGGTGGAGAAAATCTCATCAGTGTCAGCTGATGCATGAATGACTTTAATACGTTCTTACTAATAGTTACGTAAAGTGTCAGGTTTTGGTAAATGATGTGAACTGAGAGATAAAAATCTAACATATGTGTCTTGTTAAATTGGAAGCTGATGCCCTTCCATGATGGGGGTTTAAGGAATCATTCTTGTTTTGTGCAGACCCCAACTAAAACCACATCATCACTTTTAGTTTTTTTTAGTGAAAATGAAATGCAAAAATGAGCATTTAGCTAAAATCAGTCGATCTTCATAGGAAGTATGTCTACATGCACATTAATGTCCCTTTTTTCAGTATTAATATTCAGAACACCATGTAAAATGATTCTTCATCTGCATGTCTGTTACTAAAAAAGCATATAAAAGCATATGAATAACACTATCCAGAGTCACCATCACTGAATCCACGCAAAGATGCAAACACATTCTCCAACAACCCAGTCATAACCCCGGATGATGATGTGCATGTAAACATCCTCATTAACCTAATCACCATCAGAGCAGATATTTAGAAAAAAATGTACAAACTCAGCACAAACAAAAACAAACACACGGCTCTGGGTGTCCTACTTAAATGGCATTAATTTTTCATTGCAGCCAACAAATCCTGCCTTATTTTCCATCACTTCCACTTAAAACTGATCACGCGAACCACGGCTCCAATAACTGAACGATGAATCATAACAGATTAAGTAGAGATGATCATCCCGGAAGACGCCTCTGGCAGATTTCAGATCATGTACACACACACAAATTGTATTTTCCTCATCTTCTGTCCTGTTTTCCAGTTTACTTTCAGACATTTAGTCAGGAGTTTGAAATGATTTAAACATTTTAAGAAGATTAAAACCTCTAAGTGATTTTTCTCAAAATAGCCTCAATGCATCTTCCTGTTTCTGTGCAGAGCCTCACAACTGAAGGCTACTGAACTTTAATTTCTCATCTGCTATAATTCTCAGTCTTGTCATCTTATTCCCAGTGCCATGCCCTTTTACGGCTGCAAGAGATGTGCCAGTGAACTGAGACCGGCCTTGCACAGCTTAATAGAACTCCAAGGAAAGAAAAAAAGTGGACAGACAGAAGAAAAATAAGAAGACAAAGCTGGGGGGAGAGTTATACTTTTAACATGTGGATGTGAAGTTGTGCATTGTCTGAGGTTTATTTCTATTCCAAAACATGTTGAATGGCCCTGTGCTGAGAATAGCAGGAGTTTAAGGTTAATGAAAATGAAAGAAACAAATATGAATAAGAAATAATCAATGGGCTATATGTAGTATTTATACTTTCACACGTTGAAAAATGACCTAAAAGTATCACTACAATGTTCAGAGTAAAGAGCGCTAAAGTTCTGCCCAAAGAAACATCAACATATTAAACAGATATAAACAGAATACATTCGCCACAATAATCCAGTGAATTTATGTGACCACTAGAGGAAGTGTTAAGGCCATGATGTTGAAAATCAAAGCATCAAAATGTGATGAGATGGGATGAGAAGAAGAAGAAGCAAGATCTGACTGTAAAGGGAAAGCAAATGAGGCATGGGATCAGCGTTGGTTGAATCCTTAAAGACCCAAACATTATTCTTCCTTTCTCTGAGATTTTATGAATATCTACAGGATTAGTAAATTAAATGTTGAAAAATACCTGATTTTCACTGAAAGAAAACCCCAATATGCAGAAGACAACATTACAATAAATGGTGATAAAGCACTTCAGGACGGTTAAATATAAAGAAATATTCATTTTGGAAGTGACACATATGACACACTGGGTCCTTATGAGTTAAACTAGAATGGAAAGAATTGACTTACTTATTTTTCTTGTCCTTCATGTCCATTATTTTGTCTTATTGTAGTGTTAAAGGTTGGCTGTCTACTGTTTCTTGTAAATGTTGTGTACTGTGTCTGCTCTATTGTATGCATGCTGCTCTGTTTTGAAAAATGAATAAAATTTTGAATTATAAAAAAAAATATATTAAGCCCTGTTGTTGTTTTCTAGATGAAAAGAATAGAGTTCAATGCTGAAATCGCAGAATTTCTTCTACACGGACATGTTTGATTTTGAAGTTCATGATGGTATGAAGTTAGCATTATCTTTGCTAAATTCCCCATTTGTTCATCCATGGTTCACGTCAATATGTGGCAGTTCTGATCTTGTTGGGATGATTCCAAATAGATCATTAGTGCAGCAACTGACAATATGGCTGTGGGCAGCTGTGGCTCACTTGCTAGAGGGGTTGTCCAATGACCGAAGCGGTTGGCGGTTCAAATCTGGCTCCGGCAGTCCACATATCAAAGTGTCCTTGAGCAAGACACTGAACCCTAAACTGCTCCCAGTAGGTCGGCATCCCCTTGCATGGCAGCAGCCGCCTACTGGTGTATGAGTGTGTTTGTGAATGGGTGAAGGTGAGGCTTTGTAAAGCGCTTTGAGGGTACCATGAAGGTGTGGAAAATGTGCTATATAAATGCAGTCCATTTACCATTTAATGCAAATGTGTGGTTTTAAAAACAGAGCTAAGCTAACAGAGCTATGATGTAAAGTATCAGCTGATGCAGCATATGAAGCTTATAAGACACAGACTGTCAAAATAACTAGCTCTGAGTTTTTTCTAGGAGTAGAAATTATGATGATACCATAATACAAATTACTGTAACAATGGACTTTATACTTTATTCAGTGAGTAATACAGTCTGTGGATACGTAGCATTGATTTGATGGTGATTTTGTTATAAATGTGTCATAAATGTGTTCTGGTACATGACTTCCCTTTGCTTTTGAGAGTTTAATGTATCAATCTGACATATAACCCTTTTAAAACAAGGGTCATACGAAAGAAATAGTTAAATGTATACCTACTCACACATAAAATACACATTGGAATGACTATTTGTATGCTGCTCATCCTCTGGTTTGTATACTGTACATGTCTCAGTGATGCGCCACTGATCTGGGAGGTCAATCAATGCCTCTCTCCAAAGCATGCCACTTTACAGCCACCGGAAATCCATTTCCCACAATGCATCTTGCTCCTCATTAACACAGAAAACATTGATTTACTGATTGTAAAAACCTGGCCGTGGAGGTATCAACAGTATCAAACAACATAAAGAATCTCAACCAAAACTGTCTGATATGTTCAGTTGATGACTTTGATGAACTTCGGTTCAGTTTGTTCAGGCTGGTTGTTGATTGGTTTCATTAACGTTAACACTGCAGTACATGCTAATCATATTCAGACCCTCTTGAGGCACCGTTCAAGAGGTGGTGATTCAGCACTATTGAACTAAATGTGCCGTTGAACTGAACTGCATTATCGAAAGGTAAAAAGCGCTTCAGCCTTGACAATAATTAAAAACCATGAGCTTCATAAATGTATGCATCAAAGCGAGTCTGTGGTATTGGATTGTACAGGATGTAGCTGCCTGATAAAGTGACACAGCTTTGTAGAGTACACAAATATTTTAGTCTTTCCCCTTTGGTACAGTATGTCTTACGTGTTTTCATGAATAAACTATTGTGTTATCTATTTACGTCTTGAAATATTAAAACAAAGTGTTCTGGGAAGGTGAAAGAAGATGGGCAAGTAGTTGTGTTTTAATTCAGCCTGGTTGACGTTGCCCTTTGTTTTGTCCTGATGTGAACTGACTAATTTAAAGAGGAAAACGCTTCCAGACAAACGCAAAAGCAGGCAATTATTAAAACAATACATCAGGAAGAAAAACATTTAAATAATAACTAGTGACAGCAAAAAACAAAACAAAACCGAAGAGTAAATTATTGTATGATGCAAGACACTGCTTAGATGTTGTGTTTGGTAAATTATTCCCCAAAAACATAGTTATTCTTCAAAGACATTGCACTTATAACTCAGTAGGGAGTTACCACAATGATGCTGAGAGAAATAGATGAGGCAGTCAGTTCAAGACAGTCATCAAAGCTCCCAAATGTGGGCTGATGGTACTCATCTGTCTCCATTTAGACCGTTTGCATCTTGTATCTCTTAAACTTAATGCTAAAGACAGGATTATAAAACAAACTATTGCCAGTGGAGAAACTACGCACAAATGAAAAGCCATAAGTTAAGTCTTATCATAACTGAACAAACCTTTAAGTTTGTAAAATAATGGCTTGGCAAAGTGATTAATTTTTCTATAAAGTCATTATTTCTGTCAGGTTTAAAGGCTCATTTATTGTGCTGAAGGAAACAAACGTATAGGAGCCTAAATGCAGCCGACGTAAGATGATGTTGCATCTGAAGAGGTTCAGGTTCATTGGTGTGAGATGATTTGTTGTTTCATGGTTTGGAAGGGTTAAAATGCATTTATATGCTGTGTAGGTTTGGGACAGGACTTCTATTGTGAAGCCTGACGCCACCTATGTGTGTGCTTTTATTTTGATAGGGGAGGGAGGTGAAAGGAGAACAGAAAGGAGATTGGAGCCATATAGTTTTTTGACCTCTTCTCCTCGCTCTTGTAACTCTTAAAGATCTCTGAATGTATGGATGACAGTTTTTGTTTTTGTAATGTTACATTTTATGAGTTCAAGTAAACTGTTAAATACAAAGAAATGGACTTGTGGATTACTTTCAAGTGTTTTTCGGACGAGGAAGTTTGTCGAGCGTCAACTTAAAGCTCCAAAAAGAACCTACAAAACTATTAGTGTTATACAAGTGAAATGTCTCCGGAATCAAATTAGTGAAACTGTACCAAGTTTGAGTCATTACTAAAAAATAAAAATTAAGTCAAAAATGTTGATTGGCTGTCGTTTCTAATATACAGTCTTGGCCAAAAATGGGGAATTCTGAGAATTAATGAGAGAATGGGTTTTACTTTATTAAAGAAAGCTGCCAGACCTACTTCAAAACACTGTGTGCAGATTACAATGCACACACTTTAAAGGTTCTATCCGGCTGAAGATTTATAATTATATGCATAAACTAATATCTGAGTAATAACACTATACTAAATATTGAAAACATTAGCGAACCAGCATTTTTGTCATTTATTTTTCCAATTCATCTTGTTAGATTGCTTTAGCACATTTTATCTCTGAGGCAAAGGATTTCTAAAATAGAAAATATTGAAGACTAGTGTTATTTGTGGTCAAACTAAAGCATGATTAACAAAAAAACTGTAGCTGGAACATTATAATAAAGACCAAATTTTTTTTCTTTTTCAACAGCAGGGGTAAAATAAAATAAAAAATGTTGGTGTTCTACTTGAATGAAGTATTTATAATGACTTAAAAGTACAATAATAACAATACACTGTATGTCATTACTCATATCAATAATTCTCCTTGCTGTATCACGATCTATATCATGAACTTTAACCAGAAACACCCCGACAGATGGACAGACAAATGGACGCACAGCGAGACTGCTTCATCCACACCAGCTTAAAATGCAACCCAGCGTTTTATAAGAATGTATTATTAAAGCCCTGTTCAAGTGAAAAAGGAGATGTAATGAGGAAGCCTGTAGAAGAGACGGATTAAGAAGAATAAAAAAGTAGGGGGTGCATTCCTGAACTATGTTGTGCCTCAGCTGGGGTTCAACACACTTTGTCTTGAGCCAAAATCTCCACAGTATCTAGGTCAGAGAGGTGCCCCTGTTCTCCCCCTTTCAAGCATTTCCCGCTTTCCAGCTCTAGATTGTCCACCACCCTTTGGCTCTGAAACGTAGGATCATGAGGACAAAGAGGGCTCCAACCGAACAGCTGTTCCCCTCTCCCTCTTACTTTTCTTTCCTCTAACCGGGCCCTCCCAGCCAAAGAATCACCACTTTCTCTCCACATACTTTGCGTGAACTATGAACCAATTTCCTCCTTTAAGGAATTTACACGAGTTAAGTCCAACGCACACAGGGAGTAAGATCACAGAGAATGGCTATCGTCGTCTCAGACTGGAGCGTTTGGCCTCAATAATTCATGCATGTACATTCAGAAATCTCGAAGCTTTCCTTCATTGTGAATCGATTTAACTATATCGTCATACATATAAAGTCAGATCCGGCCTCATTTAACTGTGATTGACTCTTGAGATTCCACTTTAAGCGAAGAAAAGCACATTCCACAGAATCCACTGAACTGTCAGCTTAGTTTTATGGATTTATACGACAATGACGCAACAGTGGGATTGGCAGGACGTGTCCTTGGGATAATGAGGTCAAAGTGGGACTAATTTGAGTCTGTTCTAAAGATATGAGTTCTTCCTTACGGCTCTATGGGTGGTCTGAGTCCTTCTCTAGAGCTCCAGGTCTGAGAGTAAACCTGCAGAGACAAAAGGGCCCTGGTAACGACCAGTCGGCACAGATCTGCTGTTGTTCTCTCAGCGTTTCTTATTCAGTGTGAATGGAATGCACCAACGGACTAGATGATGTCATCCCAGACTGCAGCCTCTAATTCAACATCCTCCCGTTAAAAAAAAAAAGCTGACATGTAATGACTACACCCAGAAAGAAAACAAGAAATGAAATGAAGAGAGCAAAGGCAGTGAAAGGAAAAGAAGAAAAAGAGATAAACTGCAAGAAAGTGAAGCAGAGTAGCGGAGAAAAGCAGGAAATAAGTCATGGCTTGGGCAGGGACACATCTGCTAGCAGTTAAAACGTCAGAGAACATAAAATGCCATAAACACACACACACCCCCACCACTCGGTTCAGCCTGTTGTTATGCTGCTGGGACAACAGTGTCCCCTGTCCCCCCTCACCACCTGGTCCACATCAATCCCACTCCCACTTAATTCACCCATTATCTTGCTCTCTCAACATCTATCCATCAGCATCTTCTGCCTCAGGTTTGGACCCATTACTGACCCCGAAACCCCCTCATTTTCTTCAGAACACTTGATCTTTATCTGCCTTATTTTTTGCTACCTTTCTCTCCAACCATGTCCTGTTCAAGGCTTTTTTTTTTTTCAGAAAAGGAGGGAGGGCCTTTGAATGAGCAGATTCCCTGCCCTCATCTCTGCTCCACGGTTGGGGCCAGTATGGGGGCTAACTGCACATTTTACAGTAAAAGAACAATTACAGACCCGAGAAGCATTAGAACTGTGTTGAAGTGTGTAACGGCAGCATTTCAACACAATCCATCACTGCCTCGTCTCACACTGGAAATTAAACATGTAAAAAAAGAGTAACAGTAGCACGTATGTGTTTACTTAATCCATATAAAGCTGAAATTAACCCTTTCATGGATGAATTATGAGAATTTTAATCAAGAGTGTTTTTATTATTTCTCTTTATGCATGAAAAAAACAATGTGATTGAATACTTTTATGAACCTAGTTTTTATGGAGTTACAAAAATGTACACTCAGCTGGACAGCATGGGTTTAATTTCTGAAACAAACCATTTATGGACATACTGAGTGAAAACTATGAAATAAAAACATTTTTATTGCTGCTAATCTGATGTTTTCTCACATTTTAACACACTATAATACTAGTTATGACTCACTCAGTTAATATTTTAAAAAAAACAAAAAAACAAAAACTACTTTCTGTTTTTTAAAAAAAAACCCAACCTAAATTACAGTCTAATAACAATTAGGAATTGATTTACACTCAAATATGTTAGTGCTGATCAGGTTTATCAAGAACAGGTATGAATGTCCGTGTATGGGATGATACATAAACATCCACTGTTTTGGGTGATATACAAATAAAACATCAAAACCCATGAATAAACAGCAGAACAGCTGTAGAATAGATGTCCACTGTCGTGACCACTGTGCATGAAAGGGTTAAAACGTGAAAATTTGACAAAAACACACTTAGCTTTAATGATGCTAATGGGCAGGTTTATCACTGTGACGGGTTAAAATTAACCCTTAAAGACCCAGTGCTACTTTTGTCACAGTTTTCAAATACATTTTTATTTATAGTTAATCTTTTTTAAGTCTTTAAAACCTGATGTGCCATCACTGACACACCTTGCACATATGCAGTTTGGATAGATGTAACTCTTTCACTGTTTGTGCAACTGGAAAAATTCCAACAGTTTCTGAAAATTTAGATGTCGTGCGAAATAGGCTTCTTTGGGTCATTATGGTAATTTCACTCACACCTGTACTAGAAGCTGGAGAATAAGCAATTATATCAGTATTAATAGCATGCACTAAATTGTAAATGGCTGCTAGATTTTGAAATATGGGCAAAAGAATTCACTCACATTCACTCATACAAGAAAAAAAAAAAAAAGTCCAGACAAACCATTTTAGGCTTTGAGTATACAGGGTTAAGAGATTTATCACAATTTATTGTAATTTTATCCTCTTTACTTTTTTTTCAGTGAAAATCAAGAATTTCCTATATTTAATTTACCAATCATGTAGATGTTCATAAAAGCGAAGTTTAAAGGTGAGGTTTATTAAATCAGAAACAGAAAAAACTGAAGAAAAAGTGTCTTTTTCAACAAAATCATTATCATTAACTGAACAGAAAACAAGCATCGCCATCCACTGTCATTTACCAAATTCCATGAGTTTTTCTGGAAGATGACAGTGTTTCCATGTTCACCACGGAGCCTCTGAACGTCCAAAAATGGGTCGTATCTGATGACCATGAAAAGATGATAAACTGTATTTTACACCAATTATTTACATGTATTGTTAGGATTAGTGGATGAACAGATATTAAACATTTTACATCAGTTAATGGTTTTTGTTGCCAGCAGCTGTTTGGGTCTTTATGGATTACGCACTTCTAATTTTTCTATTTGTTTAGCAAAGTTAACGGGAGGTATCACAATTTAAGCAAAACTATTCCTTTAACTTACTTACAATCTGAAATAATATATCAAGCATTGCCTACTTACTTTGTTGCTATAAAAAAAAATCTCTTTAGCCTACATTGAGGCTAGAACAGAGTACAGTCTTTTACATGGAGCTGTAAACTGGTCTGATGAGTCTAAAATGGTGTCTGTCCTTTGGTTCACATCAAAGATCATACACGAAAAGTGAATTATTTATATTAAGTGTTTAACAATTAAAAGGATCCACTGTATTAAGATGTATTAAGGCTGAGCTAATAACTGATGAGAACCATACTAGTACATTTCCCAGTATCATCTTATACATGCAAGGATGGAAGCGAATGGGTTGTCAGTGTTTTTTTTATTATTTTAATAATGCATTATTGTTTGTTTTCAGATCTTTTCAACACTTCACAGTGATGATTTTGATTTATTGCTTGACTGTGAGCTAAAAAGAGGACAACAATGGAAAATTGCTCCTTTTTCATAAGCTGAGTTCAAGAGGCACCAGAGACTCCATTTATCATAGGAAGGGTCTGAATAGGCTTAACTAATGGAGCTACAGTTTATGTTCAGACTTAAAATCACCTTTAACATGTGAGAACAGAGAGCCAAGCTTTCAGTTATGGGATTTTATTTTAGAGTGTGTGCATATATGATTTTTCATACTTTAAGGATCATTTTAAAAGTCAAGAAAGTCACCGTTTATGGTAAAACGGAACTATCAGGCTTTGAAAAGACGTATGTATAAAAACTGCATAATCGAAAGTCATGGAAATGACGATGACAAGTCAAATTAGGATCATAAAGTTTGTAAAAGTATGGTGTTGAAGCTGCAGAGACATCTTCAGTGTTCCAGTTCTGTCTCTGTCCATGATCTGTTCACAGTCACTGAAGATGATTCGGCAGCTTCTGTCGTGACTTTCACCTCTTTTAATACTTTCCCACCTCGCTCTCCAAGATTTAACGTAAAGTGAACCAATGGAGCATCTGGAATGTGGATCTCATGTGACAAGAGATGCAGTCCATTAAGTTATTAACAGATAACTATCTTTACCAGAAACCACAACCTTCTTGGTGCATAAAATGATCTTTTACATTGACAAATATCATATGTGTAAATAGTTGCGTTTTCATTGGCCTTCAAATTGCGCAAATATATCTTGTGCATTAAAATGTACTTAATGGAAAAACGACTATTTCACCAGAACTCTCATTTTTGAATTAGAAGTTTTTGCGTCGGCAAGAGGTGGTTTTTCAAGTGCAATTGGTATATCACACAAAACTGCAATGGAAAGATCTTTTTCTACATCTAAAGTCATCTAAATAAAAATAAATAAATAAATAAATAATAATTAAAAAAAAAAAAAACGGATGTTGATAGACATTACAACAAGTGAAAAGGAAGAGTTTTAAACAAAACATGGTGCGGTATGTGTGGACACACCAGGAAACCAAATCCTATTTTTATTTACTATGGGATAGAGGGGTAATATATAAGAATAATGAATATATGTGTAAATCAACCCTAGTGAGGGTAAAGCGGGTTCAGAAGATGAATGAATGAATGAATGAATGAATGAATATCTGTAAATTAACACCATATTTACATTTGTCACCATGTTTATGGAATGACTTCTCACGTCATGTTGTGATAGTAAATAAACAAATCATCGCATTTGTGATTTAATGGAAAAACTGACATTACACACTTCTGTTTTTTTTTTACATTTAGTAAATATAGGTAAAGTTTTGCACTGATGTCCAATAGCAAAGCAACTAATGAAAAATTGCTTCCATGGACCACTGCTCATATTTTTTCCAAACTTAGGTCCCATGGAGAACAAATGAAAGGGTCTCTACCAAAGGGAATTACACACACAAAAAAAAAAATAGTTGTTGGAATGTGAAGGAATCATGCTTAGGAGAGTGCAAAGAAGGCTGGAATTTTTGATCCAAATTTTTGGTTTTGTAATGCGTTCATTTCATGGAAGGGTATCTTTTTTTTTTTCTAAGAAGCTGAGATCTTGGAGGGGGGGGGGGGTGTTGAATCAAAAGTTGTTGTGCAATGTAATACTGGATGATAAAGTCTATGTGTGAAATGAAAATAAATATAAATATTGTAAAAAAAAAAAAAAAAAAAATTCAAAAACTGTTGTGAAGAGTCATTACTGCAGCTCTACTGTGCTTCTAAGACCCGTAACTTTTCATTTGTACTGTAGTAACTTACATATTAATCATCTCTTCCTGCCAAACCCTTAGAGTAGGCCTCTTTGTCATTAGTGTGTGCACGTTAATTTATGTGCAATGTGCCTCTGAGTACAGAGTGTCAGTAATGATAAGACACCAATACAGCTGGTAAGCTAAATGAGGACTCCTTTTAAGCCAAGCCAAGAGTGAAAAGAACACACTGCAGGGACATGAAACAGTACAACCCCCTTTCGTTCTCCCTACCCCCTGACTACACAGCCAAGTCTTACCTCACCTCCCAATCTCCTTCGCTATAATTGCATGACTGTGGCTGCATTTCCCCTCTGTTTTACATCCCTCTATCTCTATCACAAAGCCTGCACTGGCTCCATGACTAGTTGTTGAGCCACAGTAATTAGAGCAGCCTGATACAGACAGAGGACACAGCGTCCCCTCATGTTCTCTCCACCTGGGCAGATATTTTTAGCCCACCTTGAAAAAGACAGAACAGGCATCAACATGGCAACATGGCGGGGTGCCTACAAGACTGTGGCTCAATCAGAGGCTGATACAGATCTGGGGTCACAACAAGCTCTCTTTAACCTTTAAACTCCTGTAGACCCAAGAAGACTCTTCTGCTTGTCTTGATAGGCTAATTTCCTGTTTGCGTCTGTTTATTTTCAATGTCTGATAACAGTGTCATTCCACTCTGTTACTGGGGAATGATGCGCCGTAATACAATAACACTGCATGCCATAAAAACAGAATAATAAACAGCTCTCTCTGTGCTTTGTGTGTGTTAGTGTGTATGTGCAGATGTCCCCCGAGGCTGTAAACTTTCATGACTTTCTCTTTGCCTGTATCTCGACCTCCTTTGCATATCAAGCTTTGAGTGAAACATCAACATTTTATTCACCCGATGCATATCTGACTCCCACTTGCATACACACCACACATTTCTCGACCCCTACCACCCTGCCACACTACATCTCTGAGCCGCTTATCTTCAAACGGCGCAATTTCTTACCTCAGGAAGCACACGGGTATTCTCCTTCATAATAAATCAGAAGTCAGCGTCCAGATTTTAATAGCCTACACTCACGCCAGGAAATATAAACATCAATTCACACACAAAGATACATGTTTTCATCAGTCTTTCTACCTTTTTATTATGCTCCTGTGTGCATGTGGATAATAATTCTAGTGCACATCCTATCACTTTAAAGCAGAGATAAATATGGGCATAGAAAAATGTGTTATTAACCACCCAGCTAGTGGTTGTCAAACTTTTGAAACCATGTATTACCTTGAAAATATTTTGCTCAGAAAGTGCACACCACTATCATGACCAACATTAACACACTGTCATGCAGATCTACCTTATTCAGATACACACTTTTTACACTGGAGGCAAAGTTATTCCTAAAAATAAAAGAACAAAGAAGAGTATTCCTTATTTTTTGGTCACTGTGTAGCAGTAGTTAGTTTGCTGGTTGCAATAATGCAGGTTTATTAAATCATGAACTTGCACTACCATCAGCTTAATTCAACTTTGCAATGATTTCATGACTTCATTGCAGAGATTACGAACAACAGGCATGTTTCTTTTCTGATTTATGCGGTTTTTTGCCTTTACATCTATAAGTTATTAATGCTTGTGTTTGGCTCACTGTTGTTCATTTCATATTGTACAGGACTGTTTTCAAATATTCTCCTCTTGGACAATGCAATTTTCCTCTGAAGCAACAACAGTGTCCTTTTTTAAATTGTGTAACATTTTAGCTAATTCTGCAATGCCGGATGTCACAGCTCA
>JAQQZY010000015.1:23061506-23072530 GCA_030068375.1 Ostorhinchus rueppellii
TGGTGAAAACAGTTGGAAATTTTTAACCACTGGGGTGGCTAAGAGAGGTCATAGAAACTCATTTTAAGGATCAGAAACCCCGAAAAGTGTAAATTTTATGCCATGGCACCTTTAAACATTTTAGATGTTTGGGTCTTTGAGCCATAATCTACCTCAACTTTGTATTGAAGGTTTTACAGCCTATATGTCAAGAATTAAATGAACTTGAGCAGAAATATTTTACACAAGTACACAGAAGTATGCAAAACCCAAAACAATCTGCAATGAAATACAAATAAAAGTAAATATCACTGCTTTTACTTTTTTATTAGCATTTTTCACACTGTACTAAGGTTTTTTTTTGTTGGATTCAGAGTAAGTGTGAGACCAGTGGGTTTCTGGACATATTCACGTATATAGCCAGGTCCCGCCCCAGGAAACCAGCTCACCTGGCATCTACATGTAGTCTGGGTTTAGGAGAGAGAGACGAGGGTGAGAGACGAGGCATGAATTGTTCTCACCAGTCAAGGAAGAAAGAAGTGGAAGGGCAACTTCCTCTCTGTGTAACACTGGGCTCTACGGGAGGGAGAGGAGAGTCCACATGCAACACAATGGAGAAGGGTTGGGTGGAGGGCAGATGGGTGGCGTTAACACGGGGAGGATGTAAGTGCAGCATGTGACTGGACGTGAGATGCTTGATGAGAAAGACTGAGGTTTTTGATGACTGTTGAGAAGTTGAGATAATGACTGGAGGCAGGCAGGAAGTTAAAGGAACATGTCTGATGCATATTAGTATTGTATTATATTTTTTGTGTCGTTTGGTGGAACCACTTTCCCACAGTCTCACTGCATCCTTCCTCGAATGCAACCAGCCTCCAGACTGACTTGTGTTATCCTGGCTTTTGCAGTAGGTTGAGTTCCAAAAATTGATGGAGCCTACACTTCCCATAATGCATCTGCTCATGCACCAACTTCTTTCAAACTCTACAACTCTGGCTTCTCCTGGGGAAAATCCCACTGCTCATTGTAGTTTTATCTAGTAAGTCTGATTCCTTCAGCACAATAATAGTGTTCTTACATTGGCCCACAGGCCAAAACCGTTTCATTGTCCAGTCCAGCCCATGGGAGGAATACACAAAGTGCAAAATTACATTGAAGACATTAACAGTCAAGGGTGTCGTTAGTTGCTTCTCCGATGACCCTTAAATTTTACAAATATAACTTATGCATAAAAATTTTGCCCAGTGGAAAAAATGACGATTTTGCCAAAATTTGCATTTTTCAATGAAAAGTTTTTGCGCTGGCAAGAGGTGGTTTTTCAGGCATAGTGACATTGACATATCACACAAAACTGCCATGGTAAGACATTTTGCCACAACCAGAGTCACACGAGTAAAAACAACTGGAGGTTTGAGGGATGTTATAACAAGCAAAGAAGAAGAGTTTTAAAAGAAACATCTCACAGTATGTGTGGACACACCAGGAAACCCAATCATTTTTAATTTAGTACAAGATGAAGGGGTAAGATATAATAATAATGAATATATCTGTTAATCAATGCAATATTTATGTTCTTCACAGTGTTTATGGAATGACTTCTATTGAGTCTTTATAAGTTGTTTTGGTTGTAAAGTTAAATACTATGTGTTTCAGTTCCAGATGCCAGTTATTAAATGTGTTTGTGCCTTTGTAGATCCATTGCAATCTGTAAATTGTAATGCATATGTGTTAAGCATAAGCAGAGGCAAAAATATAGTTGAAATTGCATTTATGTTTCTTTTAAAATTTAGGTTGGTCATGGTTGTCAGGTTATTCACATTCTTTGTGAAAGGACAGTTTGTAAATATAAATATTTTCATAATGAAATTGTACTTTTTATCTCTCTTAAGCAGATACATTTGGGGGCGACACAGTGGTGCAGTGGATAGCACTCGTGCTTCACAGCGAGAAGGTCCTGGGTTCAATTCCAATACCCATTGATGGTGGGACCTTTCTGTGTGGAGTTTGCATGTTCTCTCTGCATCTGCATGGGTTCTCTCCAGGTACTCCAGCTTCCTCCAACCATTTTAACACATGCACCGATAGGTTAATCTAAATTGCCCATGGGTGTGAATGTGAGACTGATTGTTTATCTGTATATATCATCCCTGTGATGAACTGGCGATTTGTCCAGGGTGTACCCGCCTTCACCCTTAAGTAGCTGGGATAAGCTCCAAGTGACCCTAGTGAGGATGAAGCAGGTTCAGAAGATGAGTGAGTGAGACGCATTTGGAGTTGTTGTTGCTTATTGGTTATAATGTTATTATTTTAATGGTCTGTCCCACTTGAGATCAAATTAGGCTCTGTGTGGCCCCTGAACTAAAATAAATTTGACACCCCTGCTCTAAATCCTTGAATATGTCATTAAAAAAAATGTTGAGCTGTCCCCTTAGAGACTATGATTGGTTTGTTCAGTCTGAGATTGAAACAGTAGGTAGTACGAATAACATACTATAGCACTGAATGAGAAGTGGAATAGAATCATAATGCTGTTATTTTGACATTATTGTACCATACTGAACAATACTATAATTTTCGCTTCTGTTTGTACAGTTAAATCCCCATACATCTCAGGCTTTAAAGAATATGCTCCAGATTCCTTTCTTTTTTTTTTTTTTTCTGGTTTTGGGATCCATTAATCCCCAGAGTAAATATCTGGCTATTTCTGCTTAATTCTCTCGTTTTTGCCAGTTGTGTTATAAAACAGTAAGATTATCTGCTGTGGCTAAAAATGATGCAAATGAAGCAAAGCAGTACAGTTTGACATTGTAAAACCAAAAGCATTAAGAGTAAACCTTTGTAAAGATGATGGCAAGTTTTATTGCTGGGTAATTAAACTCCTGTCATATATAATATTTGATATGTGCTTGTGTTTATATGTTCAGTAGTGTACCAGTTATGAGGCTCATCTGGTGTCTTATTTTATGGTGTTTACACAGAACACAAAGAAATCTGCTTTTCATGTACCTGTAGACTTGACACACAGTACTATCCTGGTTACTGATCACTGCATCCTGTTTGTACAGGTGCCTGTGATAAGTACAATTTAATCTGATATTCCTGTTACTGTTGTAAATCAATTTTATGGTGGTTATCGAAAATGAAGTTCTTTTTGGGAAACAGTGGACTTCATACCACTGAATGCTGTTGAAGATTTGGCTGATGTGAAAGGTGTGAGACCTTCACTGTCATGATGTAACGCATTGGCAGTGATGTTTTCTTCTTCAATCACAGCCACAGTGAAACTACAATTCAACTGTGTTTTCTGTCTGAATTGTGTTGTCAATAGCTCCACTAAAGGTCTTTTTAGAATTGTCCAAACAAGGTCAAAACTGTCACTGTTTAGTCAGAACTGTGGCTCAACAAACAGCCAATTTAGCAAAGACAATAACATCACACAATAAATTTATACTTTCAAAAGCCTCATAATAAATTCACCAATGTAGAAAAAAACTGCATTTTCAGCATCAAACTACATTCTTTTAATTTAGCAGTGACAACAGCAGTACCTGTATACTATATGTTTACTTTTGCGCATCGTCCCTGTCTTTCTTCTCTAAAAGTTGTTTCTCAGGGGTCTCATCCTCAACTCAGATCGAAAGTGTGACTCACTACTCCCTCTAGTGGCCACATATATTCACAGTGACACATTAATCTGTGGATAAATTCAGTCCATATCTCTGCAATTCACTCCAATATCATCTTTAACATAATGTTTTAAGTTTTTTTATAAGCATTCTATTTTTACCCCGTCCTCCAAAAGGGAGGCAAGGTGTATTGTTTTTGGTTCAGTTTGTTTATTTGTTTGTTTGTTAACACTCTAGCAGCAAACCTATTGGTTGAATTCATACCTAATTAGGTTTATAGATTGCTAGTGACCCAGAATTGATGTGACTACATTCTGAGAAAAGTAGATCAAAGATCAAATGTTGTATGAATAAAATCTTTTTTTCTCCCATTTACTTATGGGTGAAATTTGTCATCAATAAAAACATCAATTTTGCTTCAGTTTACTTCAGTTGATATGCTGATATCAGCAAACGCACAGACATGATGACATCAGCTGGATCGATGCCAAAATAAGCAACAATACGTGCAAGGGGCAGGGTTTGTTGTGCCTGGTACCACTTGATTTTTGTATTTTAAAGTAGAAATACTACAGACTATACCTTTAACGCTGCATTAAGTTGTTGCCTTGTGCTAAAATACTATAAACATTCTTCAGTGGAGCTTTGAGAATCACTAAGAGGTTGATATGGGCTTGAACACTCTTGAGAAAACCAAACAAAAAAGTGGATGAACATCATGTGACTTTTGATTAAGTTACAAAGGTGAGTAAGGTTGCTCAGAAATGTAGTGTAAGAGGGAAGACTGTTGCTCAAGACAGGAAATGCTGCTCTGAGGGCTGGACGGTGGTTCAGAAGGTTTGAGAGGAGGGCAACACCCTCTGTGTCTCTATCAGGGGAACTCATGGCCTGCCACAGGATGATTTCATGCCTCCAGGTCCCCTCAGTCAGCCAGCCGCCCGACACAATGTTATCTACGATAGGAGTGCTGGCACACATGCTCAACCGTCCACTGCCAGACGTCCATATGAGTTTCTCCCACAGTTTCTCGCCGGGTGTGAGAAATGATTCATTATTTGCGTTGCTGTTTCCTCGAATGAAGCTGTACCACTTGAACAATAACCAAGACATAAAGGAAGTCATAAAGTATTTCCCTCATAAAGTCTGCTGGACAGAAAGCACACTTAGGCCACTTAAAATCCAACCAAAATTCCTGATTTTATGTGTTTTTGTTGAAAATAACTTTTATTACCTTTAGTCATTCAATATTTTTTTGGGAGTGTTTGGATGGAAGTTGCCCTCACTGTGATTACATGTTGCATATATTTCATCTGCTGGATCTGATGAATGATGTGGTCCATTGTTCGGTTTCGGGGGTGTATAGTGGCCACATGAGTGCATATGAACCCCTTGCCTTTCTTCAGTCATCAAACACACCTAAAACATATACACAAGACAAAGTCCATCTGTTCACACACAGGCATGTGCAACACACACACACACAACCCGTCTATCCTCATGTCTGCGTTTATTTCTTGTCTCGGTTGAGGGGTCTTGTAGATATCCCTCTTCCTGCGTTTGTTAGGTCGCTCCTCCACCACAACTGCTCTTGGAGATGTTATAACTCTGTAGTTGTGACGGGGCGATGAATATGGTGCTAAGAGTCCAAGTTTCCTCCAGCTCTCTCCATATCTTGATAACCTTGTTCTTAGTAGGGCGGAGGAGGAACTGACAAGAGGGTCTATGGCATAGGTTCTGTTTACTTTCCTTTGACTATACCATCAGTTACTGACTCTGCACAAAGACGCAAAATAATCGTATGAATGCTTTTTGAATAAAAATATTGATATAAGATTTGAACAAGAGTCTGACGCATGCTGGGCTCTTGAATTAATTATTTTGGGTAAAATACGCCTGATATAATGCACATTATATTTCATACCCTCTTTAGAGCCAGGAAAGTAGAAGTATAGGCTTTTTTTTTTTTTACATTAAACAATTGCCTCGATTGGAAACAGCATAATGCAATGTTTTTTCAGATACCTGTTTTTATTTTAAGATTTAGTTTAGTTTCATTTCGTTTCGACACAAACACAATACAAAACTTAGGACAAAAACAAAATAAAACAAAAAGTGTTTTTTCAGATGCCTCTTTTTATTTTAAGGTTTAGTTTAGTTCAGTTTAGTTTATTTTAGACACAAACACAATATAAAACTTGGGACAAACAAAACAAAACGAAAAGAGGGAACAACTGTTGTGCCTGAAAGGGAGTAGGAAGAAGTCACTGCTTATCTATTTTAATTATGTATTTAAAATGTATTTAAGTAAACTTTACAAAGAAGAATGATAAAAGCAGCCAATTACCTGGACCAGTTTTGGTTAAAAACAATATAAATCTACAGTAGTGGGGGGAAAAAATGAACTATTACACAATCGCAAATAATATCACTAAATATTTACAGGAGAAAATTGTGTTTCAATACTGGCTCCTTCAGACAGACACAAACAAATGCAATTCGTTCTTTTCTTTTGGTTTATTGTTAATAAAAAAAATGACAAAATTAAATTTTAAGTTTCAACATGTCATGACCTGGATGTGTTTCATTATTTTGCTGAAACGGAACAGAGCATGTACAGAATGGAACATGTGGGTTTGGAGAATGGAACATTAATGCAATATATCACAAAGGCATGGGGAGTCCAGAAACTTCTTTTCCACCTCTGTATATATTTAAGTGTATATGCATGTGGCTAAGGGGAAACCACTAAAAAATAAAGAAAAAACGTGACAAAAAACTGTGACCTTTGACACATATAGTAAAGCATGTGTGACCCATATATGCATACATGACATATTCATCATCCATGCCTTCAGTTTGCAACAGCAGTGGGGTCAGAGGTCAACTGGTAAGAATAGTATCAGCCTAAATCTGGAGATGGAAACAGACAGAGTCTCGAGTGACAGCAATCCAAAATACATGATGGCTGCCTGCTGCAGTGGATTTTCACAACCCCTCACCTGTTGTCACAAAGCTTTGTCATTCCATAATGAGCAAACAACAGCTAATCGTTTACCGCCCCAACCATGAACTGTTCCGTATGAGTTGGTCTGTCAACAAGGTGTCAGAAGCATCATAATAACTTCACAAATGATGTTGATGGCAAGAGTGTGGCTGGATGGTGTTGTTTTCTACAGTGAGTATGCATTCAAGCAGCAGTAGCTTTATTTTGAAGGTACATATTCTCCGTTAGTGGGTTATCAGTGCAAACATTAGCTGCTCACTGGGACTCTGTCAGTACAAAACACGTATTAATGGCTGATTGTGTATAACCATTTTAACTCTGCATGTTCTTTTTTATTTGACACAAAAAAAATAGATAATGTGAGGAGAATACATATACAACAGTCAAATACAACGGTAAAATTAAATAAAGGTTAAATAATGACTTTATATATTGGCTTTCTATACTAGTAGAAAGTCGATGATCAGCCCCTTTTGGTTATGCCCAATGGGACAAAATGTTAGGAAAAATTTTTTTTTATTATTCTCATTGGTGAGAAACAAGTTATTTGGTTTCATCCACTTTCAATTATTTCATCATTTACATAAATGTTGTTTGTCCATTTAAAAGGTAATTTTACAAGTCAAGAAAGTTACAGTTTTGATATAACTGTTTAACCTACAAAGACCCAGTGGTATGTTTGTGTCAGTTCTCTAATAAGTTTTTCCCTATATTTAACCTTTCTTGAGAGATTTATCACCATTTATTTTAACATTATCCTCTGTATTTTGATCTTTTTTTTCACTGAACATTTGGTATTTTCCTAAATTTAATTTTGTTATCATGTAGATGTTCATAAAAGTCCAGATTAAAGTTGAGGGTTATTATGATATGTTGATCTGTTCCGAGTCGCTGATGTTGTCTCTGCAACTTCGACATGAATACATTTTTAGCCATTTTCACCTCTTTTAATACTTTTTCTCATAGGGTGTGTTCAAATGTGCCCAGACAGTGGCCATTTTGGTTTTGGTGTCATGTATCATTCGTCACAAGAGTTCATTTTGCATTTATTTTTGCAAAAAACTAGATGTTTCTGTACTGCCTTTTCCATGAATTGCAGCTTTTGTGGCTTGTAAAACTATTCTCTAAATTGACAGACGTATGTGTAAAATGAAACAGGATCAAAATATTCTTAATCTCTGATGACCACTGTATTACACTATGATTTTCCCCCCAAAAGTAGGTACAATGGGTTACATTGGTTAACAGAATTTCACAAAAAACAAAAAAAAAAACCTGATTAGGTGCTGGTTAGGATTAGTCAAACACAACACAAGATACTGCTAAATGTGCATTACTAGACAACATTTTTAGCTGTGATTAGCATGACATTCCCTCCTCTTCTGACACTTAATGTGCCTGGAAAAGTCCGTTAGAAATGTATATGTTAGATAATAAATGCTTTTTTGTCGATCTGAGTCCTAGAGAGAAGCCTTTTTTTTTGGGGGGGGGGGGGTCTCAAAAATGTTGCTTAACTATAGCCTCTTAAATTACTATGTATTTATTTTGCTCATTATTATAATATTACAGCCACTTCATAAGATTTAGGTCAGGCTGATGTTTCTTTTAAAGTATTATTAACTTGCAAATGTCTTTATTTACAGTGATAAGTATTTAACTGACCAGTAATTAAATAATCACTGGATCAAGTTTTAATATAAATGTAATGCTTAAATTATACTACCACCAACTTTGTTCTTGATATAGTGGATATCAGATGGAATAAATGGGAAAATGACATAAAAGAATGTCTGCAATTCTAAAGTGTAAGCTTAGAAAAGTACTGATTAAATATTCAAAAGGCCATTAGTTACGTGAATAAAGAGTCTGAATAAAAAATATCTTGTTAAAAAACTGGATTAGCCTCGGTTTTTGGTGGCTCTTAATCATTAATGCTGCTGATACTGCACTTGAAGTTGTCAGTTGAAATTTAAACCAGGACAAAAACAAGATGTTTTAACTAATGAACCTGTGAATATAAAATAATGTAAAATATATTTATGTAATTTACAGCAAGACTTCTACATCAGCATGTTAGATTTATCATGTGCTGAATGTTACGCATTGGGAAGGTTTATTTTGAATATGTAATAGTTTTACCAATTATTTGTCATCCCGATGAACATTTAATTTGTAATGAAGCCTATTACAAGCAGTTACCCAGCTGATAAATGGGAAACAAAGCTTAAAAGTCCTGCAAGCATAGATAATGCATAAACCAACTCTGTAACTGTAAACAAAGTTAAACCCTGGGTCATTTGTTTCCAGTCGGAATCATTTCAACGTAACACAAAATAATGACTTAGCCGATAGCAGAGGCTTCATTTTACATAATTGGAAAAGTAAAGGTAAGACAAAATACTTAGTCATTGCCGTAGCTTAGTGTTAGCTTAGTGCAGTGTTTTTCAACCTTGGGGTGGGGGCCCAATGTGGGGTCACCTGGAATTCAAATGGAGTTCCCTGAAATTTCTAGTAATTGATTAAAAAACAAAAAAAAAAACCTTACTATAAACCTTATATTTAAAAAAAAAAAAAAAAAGGTGAGTTGAGAGAGACAATTCCAACTGTGGTACTGTTTATCTGTCAAATGTTCATTGTGGTCGGTCTCAGATGCTGCTGCTCTTAAATTATTCATAGTTTGAGTTATTGTTTGTTCAGTATTAATTGTCAGCCTCGTAAATATAAGATAGTCTGACTGTACATATCCTGACCTAGGAAAATAAAATTCTCACTTTGTGCAGTAATCTGAATCTGGCTTGTCTGCCTAAGTCCATAATAATATACATTATTTAGCCCAAATGTCATCTAAAATTCATGTTTATTTGCAACATACTATAGCAAACATGATCAAAATCTAATTAATTTTAAATTTATGTTTTGAATGTCTTGGGTCGCCAGAAATTTGTGATGTTAAAATGGGATCAGGAGCCAAAAAAGGTTGGGACCCACTGGCTTAGTGCTTCAAAGTTTGTCACATTGTACTGTTATTTTATTGAATTATTCATGACACACGCTGGTCTCAGACTGTTAACTTGTTAAACATATTTCCCCATTTTAGTGCTTGTTGTTTGGACTGTGTTCTATTGTCTGACAGTTGATTTTGTTGAGCTTTTATTGGATATTCTTCTGGTTATGTGGATGTATAGCATGTATTGCTACAGCCACCATTTAGCATCACCATGGCAACACAGATGGAACAGGAGCTGCCTTAGGTACCAGGGGCAACTGAGCTTAACCCATAAACACCCAGTGCTATTTTTGTGGCAGCTCTCAAATGATCCCCTAGTTTTAATTTTTCTTAAGTGATTTATCACCATTTATTTTAATATCATGCTCAGTAATTTGCATTCTTAAGTGAAAAACAGGAATTTTTCTATATTTAATTCACTGATCATGTAGATATTCATAAAAACTCAGATTAAAGTTGATGGTTATTATATCAAAACAGAGAAAACTGAAGAAAAAGTTACTTTCTCAGTCAAATCTCTCATTAACTGAACATAAACCGAGTGTGTCCATCCACTGTCATTGATCCAACTCCATGGGTTTTACTAGTGAATCAATGTTGTAGAAGATGATGGTGTTTCCATGGTAACTACAGAGCTTCTGAATGTCCAAATGGGTGATATCTGATGACAATGAAAAGTTGACAAACTGTATTTGACACCAATTATTTACATGGACTGACAGGATAAATGGATGAACAGGCATTAAACATTTTATATCAGTGAATTATTTTGATCACCAGTGGAGCTTTGGGTCTTTATGGGTTAAGAGATAACTGCTAAATGCTATTCAGTACCAACTTTTTGTGGAAAATAATATATTTTTATGTAACCGCTTGGTAACCTCCAACATTTTGATCATTAACCATAACAACAACTAATGACAATTACATTTATTTTTATTTTATTTAACAATTTTGACATGTGTTTTTAACCTGAAACCTGAATGAGGTAAAATAAGCAGAAACAATTTTTTTTCTTCTTCTTCTTTTCTTTTCAGCATTATCCTCTCAAAGTTTAAGGCTGCAGTTCACTGTGATATTCTCGGCCCTTACAGACTGCCACTGGTGGATTAAACAGCAGAGTTGAAGGATGTATATGAGGTTGTGATGACCATTCAGAAGCACGTGTCCATCGAGCCTGGATTCCCTCAGATGCTGGGAAGGCATGGCTGAAATGGCTTTGTGTCAAGAGTAAAAAAAGAAAAAAAAAAAAAAAGGCAGGGGTCAGGCTGGCAGGGAGGGTTACACTAATGCACCCTGGCAGCGTGGGCTTTTTCCATCAAGTGCAGACACGCACTCACACACACACACACACACACACACACACACACACACACACACACACACACACACACACACACACACACAC
>JAQQZY010000015.1:23085160-23107548 GCA_030068375.1 Ostorhinchus rueppellii
AGTCACAATGAAACAGATTTGAGTCACATTTGAGTGAAAATATCAGTTTTGGTCCAGTTCAGTTTTCAGTGTGAATGTAGTGTTCCATATGTAGTCCTGAATCAGATATAGGTCTGATTCTATTTTAACCCTTTCATGCATGAGTTATGAGAACCTTAATCAAGATTTTTTTTTTTTCCTGAGTGTTTTTATTCCTTTTTGGGAATGAAAAAAAAAACAAAAAAACAATGTGATTGATTTTTTAAGAAACTATTTACAGTTTATGTGTTTAATATTACAAGCACACAAACATGTATTTCCTGGTATACAATGTGAAAAGTATGAAATAAAAATATCTTTAATGCTGCTAATCTGATGTGTTCTCACATTTTAACATACCTCCATGGAAATAAAATGCAAAAAAACCCACCTTTTTTTTCTTTTTTCTTTTTTTTTTTTTTACACTCAAGCATATCACTGCAGATCAGGTTTATTTAGAACAGCAAAGTTACTGTTATGATATGAATTACTGTGTTTGAGACGATGCATAAGCCTCCACTGTGTTGGCTGATATGGAACTAAAACAATAAAACCAATAAATATACAAGAGAACAGCTTTGAACAGCTGTCCACTATGCATGAAAGGGTTAATGTGACCTCAACATCACTTTAAAAGTCGATTAATCATGACTCTGCACTGGAGGGAGTCATTCACAGACTGTGAAGTAGTTCAAATGAATGAATGTAAGTAAATGTAGCAGTAAAATTATCCAAAACATCATATATATATTAATAAAACACTGGCAGGGACCTTTTTTTCCTGCACAATGAGCATCATTAACTTAGGTTGCAAGGTAATGCTCTTTTGACTTTTGCATGTAGTGGAGTATTTTAACCGTCTTTAGTAAAAAGACAATGATGTGAACACGTTTAAGTCCACTACTTTTGTGCATGTGGCTCACTTCAAGACTGTGAAAAAACCCAAAATGTCAGATCTGAAGTGTAAATCAGCGTAAACACAGATGAAGTAGCTCAGACCAAACTGAAAAAGACCAAACTAGCATGTGTTTTGTGCTGTTTACACCATCAGGAAAAAACAGATATGAGTCACATGAGTGAAAATATCAGACGTCCGTGTTTTCCTGCAGTGTGAACGCAGCCGTACATGTGTCGATCTGAGTGACAGTCTGAGATAGCAGCGTGTAGGAGGGTTTCATGTCAGGACAGCCGACATCCAGCTGCCCTGGTGTTGTTGTGAGTGGAGTCTGCTGGTGATCTGCCATGAGCAATGGAGACCACACAGCCCACGCCGGGTCACAGAGCATTAAAAGGACACAGTCTCCTAGCTTTGACTTGCCCCGTGGTGGCCCTTTACCCTCTCTGTCTGCCATGCATAATTTGGGAAATGGTGGGGAATGTAAACACACATAGTGTAAAAGTGAATCATTTTTCTTAAAACAACTTCAGTATTTACTTTTACATGACTCATGAACTTCCTCTGCCTCTGTCACTGTGCCTTGTCTCTCTCTCTAATGGGAAAATGGATGTTCTCATGCCACAGAGTCCAGTCCTCAAGCAATTCACAGGCACAGACACTATTTTTATGCATATGATGCCACTCATACAGGCAGGTCATTTCATCACCAGGAATATACAGTATAGAAGCTCTACCATCAGGGTGTCAAGTAGGTTCTACTTAAAAAGGCAACAACACGACACATAACACGAATCACTCAAGTTCTTTTAATGTAGCAGAAATATTTAATGTAACCAAAGAAAAGAAGATTTAGATTTACTAAATGTTTCACAGAGACTTCTTTAGATTATAGATCCACTAACATTTTAGGTCAGTGTGACAAAATTGCTAGACCATCAAAAGTCATCAGAAACAATGGTTATGCAAACAAGTGCTAACTCCTGTGTGTGTCATGTGACTAAAACAGACAGAAAAGAAAATATGGAATGCCTAAAAAAAGTGCTGTTTTTGTCAGTACAATACCATAGATAGTGTTGTAAGAACTGAAGTGGTTTTAGTTACTATCCAAAAAACATGGAAAATGGATAGATATCGGTTCTGAAATGAAACTCATATGAGCTATTTTTGTTGTTATCATTATATTTGTCCAAATAAATGTACCTTTAGTTGTACCAGATATTAAAATAAACAAGTAATTGAAGAAAACAAGGGTGATCTAATCATTTTTTCGGGGTCAAGGATGAATTTATAAAGTACAAAAATTACAGACATTAAGTCAAAGGTGTCACTGAGTCTTTAACAAGTTGTTTGGATCATAAAATTAAATGCTATATTTTTCAGTTCCAGGTGCCTGTTATTAAATGTTTTGTGTCTTTGTAGATCCACTGTGTTCTGAAAGTTGTAATGCACACGTGAAATAAACTGAGGCATAATATTGTTAAAATTTAATTTATTTTTCTAAAGAAAATTCTGGTTGTTCGTGGATGTTCATTTTATTCATGTGTTTTGTGAAAGGATGGCTTCTAAATGTAAACAGATGAAAATGGTCATTTTAGTTGTTTTGCACGAAAACAAAGATCAAAATTGAATGTCATTATTTAAAGGTCTGACCCACTTGAGGTCACGTTCAGGTGTATGTGGCCCCTGAACTAAAGTTAGTTTAACATCTATGCTTTAGATGAAGTTTTGTTAGATTGACCTAAATTATCTTTGTGTACTTTAATGAATGTTCAAGAAACTAAATCTAATAATTTTACTCATGAACATCCTTGTTTGCAAGATTTATAGAAACACCAGAAACAATAATAATCATAATCAAAATAACTTTTTATTAATTAAGCAGCGAAAACATGAGTAAAATGAATGTCTTTATTTTTTCATAGTAAGAACTTTCAAAGTATAAAATAATTTGATGTTTCCGACTTGCTTAAAATTCAATCAGTAGCTCATATGAATGTGTTTAATTCCACTTTATATTTGATTGATACTTTTATATTGTTTTGTTAATAAATATGTTTATTTAGTGACTAAGTATTAGTTCAGAGTCCAGGGGAACTTTTAATAAGTTATGAGTTCCCCTGAACTTTAGGAGATCTTTACAATATTTATAATATTTCCTATTTTTATGTATTTTCATCATCATGAATTAGACATGAAATTGGACTACCACTGATGTATGAGACACGTGTGAGTCATGTTTATACAAGTAATCACCAATAAAAGCTAAATAATTTGTCATAATTAAATAAATAAATAAATAAATAAATAAGCATAAATGTTTCTAATGTGTGAGTTCTTTTTCAGAGCAGGAATGAAAACAGGGTCTGATTTGTTTTTTCTTTCAAAACCATAAATGAACAGTTATTTATCATTCATATTCATTAATTTTTCCTTTTGCCTTCATGAAACAAAAAAAAAGGGTTGTATATTTTTTATTAGGAGTATTTTCTATCAGTGGTTAAATGTACTGCTGTTATCATCCTCGCTTCTGTCATGCGTGAAGATGCAAAGCAGCTACTTTTCATTTGTTTTCTTATTCTTATTATTCGGATTTGTACTAATGGGAGTGGTGAATAAAAGCCAAATCAAGTGTTGCATCAAAAAATGTTAACAAATTCAACCCTCTTGAAAGTGCCTGTTTACATGTGTTGATAATGACTGACTGTGCTCTTGTCTCTTGTCTTTTTTCCTTCTGCTCTCTACATCTTCACCTCACTTACTTGACCTTTTCACCTCCTCTGCACCTCCTCTCTGGGCTCCCTCTCTAGTCTCTATCACAGGTGTGTGTTCGGCCTTTGAGTAGTGATGGGGGACTGGAGCCTCCTGGGTAATTTCTTAGAGGAGGTCCAGGAACACTCCACCTCAGTCGGGAAGGTCTGGCTTACTGTGCTCTTCATCTTCCGGATCCTGGTTCTGGGCACAGCGGCCGAGTCCTCCTGGGGGGACGAGCAGAGCGACTTCCTCTGCGATACCCAGCAGCCCGGTTGTACCAACGTGTGTTATGACAGCGCCTTCCCCATCGCCCACATCCGCTACTGGGTGCTGCAGATCGTCTTCGTCTCCACGCCCTCCCTCATCTACATGGGTCACGCCATGCACACGGTGCGCAGGGAGGAGAAGCGACGACGGCGGGAGCAGGAGGAAAGAGAGGAAAGAGGAGAGGGAGGTGGAGATCTGGAGGGGGAGAAGGAGTATCTCCAACAGAGAGAGAATAGGAAGGATGTTTTATCTGAAGTGCCAGGTCGGATTCGCCTCAAAGGGGCACTGCTGCAGACTTACATCCTGAGCATCATGATCCGAACTGTGATGGAGGTGACGTTCGTTGTGGTGCAGTACCTGATTTATGGGGTTTTCCTCAAGGCCCTGTACCTCTGCAAGTCCTGGCCCTGCCCTAACCCTGTCAACTGCTACATGTCCCGTCCCACCGAGAAGAACGTCTTCATCGTCTTCATGCTGGTAGTGGCCGGGGTGTCTCTGTTGCTGTCCGTGTTGGAGCTCTACCACTTGGGCTGGAAGAGCATTAAGAAGTGTGTACGCAATAAAGTGACGCAGAGGAGGAACAGCCACAGAGCTGTGACAGTGTCCGTGTCTGCAGCTTTGGAGCCCAACAGTCCACCGCGGCCCTCGGTCTCCTGCACCCCGCCTCCAGACTTCAGTCAGTGCCTGGCAGACCGGACCTCCATGAACCCCATGACCTCCATGGCCTCTCACCCCTTCAACAACAGGATGGCGCTGCAGCAGAACTCGGTCAACCTGGCCACGGAGCGCCATCACAGCTGCGACAACGTGGAGGATGACGAAGACTTTCTGAGGATTAGGTATGAGCAGGCACCTACAGAGCTGCCCAACAGCTGCTCACCTTCACCTCTGATGCACTCCAGCTACATGAGGGACAAACGGCGCCTGAGCAAAACCAGCGGGACCAGCAGCCGGGCCCGACAAGATGACCTGGCAGTGTAAGACTCTGGACTGGGGGGGTGCAGAGGAGTCAAAAAGGGACAGCTCAGTTTAAGAAGACAAAAACCTGAGACTGAACAAGACTTTTTTGAATGAAGGTATTGAACGTGAGCACAGGTTAACTATGCAAACTCTGGCTTTGCTGCTGGAGACTGGACTGTTGAGGATCAACTACTGTAAATGTCCAAGACAAAAAGAGACTGAGATCTGTGAAAAGAATGAATTCCGTTTCTTTGTGAACCAATCTGTCCCAAAGCTTGAAAAAACGACAATCAAACTGCAAAATCATTTTGAGATCCAAACAGGGTAACAGGTGTGATACCTGACACTTGCACATTTTGTATTTTAGTTAAATAGCAAGCGCTAAACTTCAGAGTGAGACTGTTGAGTGAGAATGATCAAATGTGTGTTTTTGACATGAGAGCACCAACACTGAAGAGTTTTATTGTTAAGCAAATCATGACACACATCTCAATTCTTCAATGAATTATAGATCAGATTGTTTGTAAATAGCACAGACAAATGTAGTTTTAATATGTATTTTGATTTGTAAAACAACATATATAGATTCATCATGCAGTAAACTGTGAAACTTACAATTATATAGTGATCTTTCATAGTAGATTTACAATTTTAAGAAATTAAAATTATGTGCCTTAATAAGAATGGAATTCCCTATAATATGTTTAAATAATTATTTCCTAAAATAGGAAATAAATAGGCCATATGTTGAATTGTTAATGTGATTGTACTGTACCTGCAGCTCAAGAAAGAATGAAAACGTGTGTGACTAAAATCATATTCATTGGACACATAATGATATGAACATTATATGCTGAAGTGATGAAAGAATGTAGCCTGTTTCAGAATTATTTTGAGATCTACTAAGAGGAGGTCCTGCACGGATGCTGAGCATGAAGAGATTTGGCCACTAGGTGGCAACATTGCACTTACTCTTATCAGTGTCTGTCCTAAAGCCATTCTGTAAATAGTGATTTTGTTTCCATGCCATTTATAATTCAGTTGATGTTTTTGAATATTTTTCTTATCATTTTATTTTGATTTCATGTGTCCCAAATGCTACATATTACATAATGTTTGTTATGTCTTCATGTACATCCTTTGCAACTGTAGGTTTGAGTTGTACCTGAGCATCAAATATCTGTAGTAAATCTCCTGTGCATTCTCTGCAGTTTTTTCCCACACTGACCTGTCACAACAAATCCATAACAAATGAATAATAAAAGATCAGCTGTACAACCTGCTCTGTTGTTTTCAAGGCCTGTGCTTCATTTAAACACCATAAATTATTTATAGTGTTCTCAGGTATTTGTTTTTTGGTTTGTTTTAAGGGCAAACAATCAAAATATTAAAATATGTGCATATGTAATTAATAATTTAGTAGTGTATTAACAACTAACTCACAGAAATATTTTCTTAAAAAAATATATGAGAAGTTGAAATCAAGTCTGAAGTTGCACTTTTTTTTTTCATTAGTTTGCTTCAGACATGAGTCACCTTTGGTCAATAAATTAACTAATATCATCATCATCATCATCATCATCATCATCATCATCATCATCATCATCATCATCATCAGTGTTTCTGTTGAATATTACTATGTGAGGCTATCTCCCTTTTCTTTGTAAAGAGCTACTCCACTTGGATAGGGTGCCTGGGGTTAAATAAATAAGTAAATAAAAATGCCCTTGATGTGGATATTAAGAGGGAATTTACCTCTCAAATTTCAGTTTCTTTCTTGATTTAGCCTTCTGCATATCTGAAAAATTACTTGCTTGATGGTTAGAAACCATTAATTATTTGTGGCAGAAGTTCTTATAATGAAAAGTGACATGGAAAATTACCCCACAGTATGGTGTAAAAATACTATATATATAAGCGCCATAATATCATATAAAGTACAGGACAAAAATGCAATGACAAATACAATAATGTAAAATTAATCTTGGCTTCTTAGTAGAAGGAAAACAACAGAAATACTCAAGTAGGAGTGTGTCAAATATGTGGTTACTTTCCAGTGTTATTGTAAATAATCATTGGCAAACTAATGAAAAGTCAACACACATGTGACTTCAGGGTTTTTATGTTGTTAAATATGGGTCATAAGCATGGCAAAAATATAATCAACCAATAAGCTGTAATAAAGTAATCAAGTACCATAAAGATTAAAAACATCTGATGGTTAAAACAATCTAGCAAGTTTTAAAATAACAGGATTTAGATTTAGAATATAGATTTTTATAACAAATCAAACATGGTCTAATGATTTCCAAACCTTTTAATATCTTAGCAAAATAATGAATAATTGTTTACATCTATTGTGTCGCATTAAAGCAGATATATTTACGTCCTGTGGGGGCAGCAGTGAGTTTTAATTTAGTTTATCCACCGAAAATACGATCAAAGAAGAGTAAAGGTAAGTATACTTCTCTCATGTTGGGAATTGAAGTCTTACTTCCACTACCATCAGGATTACTTTAACCGTCTCGGTGCGGTTGCAATCCTACATTTCCCGACATGTCTTGCGGCGTGAACCGGTCACAGGAGTGAGTTACCAAATAACTAGTGAATTTATTATTTTCTGATCGGTTTGTGTCCTTTTTAAAAGGTAAGTTAATGTTTCACTTGTAATAAAGTCGGTGTCGTTGTCTTAGTGAGCTTTGGTGGTAAAACAGATGTAATGTATACTGTTTTCCGTGATGTAGCGAGGGTTTAAAGAGTTAATGCTAGCTTCGTGCCGGTAATGTGATAACGTGCTTCAGGTTTGTTTAGAAAGAAATGAAGCAACGTTTGTCTGTGTTATCCGAAACAAAAGCTTCATCCGTGCAGTATCAATATGGTTATAAAATGTGAATATTTCGGGAATGAGGAAATAGAAAAGCCGTTGTCATAATGCTAAAGTTAACCTATAACCACAACTGTAGCAACAATAGCTCTCTGTTTAACGTAACATCTCTTCAGTTACAGGCATCGTAACAGTTTTCACCCTTGACTTTATTGGATTGTCCAGGACGTTTCATTTTATCACTTGGTAAGGCTTATTTCTATATTATACAAAAGGAGAATTGAGACAATTAAGCCCAGCATTTGGAAGCTAATTCAATCATTGTAGTAATGCAATTTAAGACAGAATGGGGGGGAAATACTTAAGTTCCAGCTTCTCAAATGCTGGTATTGCTGGTCTTTATTTTTTCTAGAGCAATGTTTTATTTTTAGATTTGTAATACAGTATTCACCAGTGACTGACAGTTTGAGTATTTTTAATACCACAGATGTCTCTCCCCCCTGTAAATTTGACTGTCAACCTTCCCCTGTTTCCCTGTTTTTACCAACGACACAGCCATGAGGAAACTTTTGACCAAGGCTGGTGTTTTTGGTTCGGTGTCTGTGGCTTTTGGCTCACTTTGGTGGTCAGAGAAGAAGAAGACTGACTTGGATCAGGCTGACACTGGTTCCAACTCTGACACAAAGCCCACTTCTCCCTATGAACTTAAGCTGGTTCAAGTCATGTTCCGACATGGTGCTCGGACACCACTGAAGTCCATACCTGATGTGATGGAGGTAAAATGCCCTTTCAGTTTTTCATCAACTCACTGAATACAGGGTCTGTAAAGCAGTGACTAGTCATTTAAAATAACAGTAATATATTGTATGTTGTGATATATTTGTCTGTTAATTGCAATTCTCCACATTTCTTTGTCTGGACATATTAAAGGTTCAGTGGGTGCCAAACCTCCTAGAGCCTCCAGCACACACTGACATCAACTATACGGTGACAGATCTTCATGGGGGCCCGAGGCCTCCAGCACCTGTAGAAGATAGCTATCGTAAAAACGTATTGACCGTGAGTAGGTGTGTTTTGTGGTGTTGTATGAAGATAATGGCTGATGCAACAAGTTATGATGGGGTGTGGCTTTCAGTCACATGTGTCTGTATGTGAACAGCCTTGTAACTATAGTATTTATTGTGTCTTTTAGTGTTTGTATTAAATCAAATCTTTAATTTTCATTCAAATTTGCAAAATTAAAGACAAAAAATGACAGGCTCAATTAATAGCATAACAGCATATATTTAGAATGTACAAAAAGCACATGTCATTACAATGTTCTTGATTTTGTGTATGTTTACTTTCCTTATTTAAATCTGTAACAGGGCAGTGTTTGTCATGCATTTGTATTTGTGCTGCTTCAGTAAAGTCAGGTTAAAATTTTAGTTAAAATGGGAAGTGTCTAGCTTTTTACTAATGCAGATTTGTGTGTGGTAAGTGATATTAAATGCTGAATATTGTAAACCGCATCACATGACCCAACTATGATGAAAAGCATCAGTGCTGCATTTTCTAGGTGAAAATGGCTCAATTTGCCACTTCCTGTTTGAAAACCTTCTTGGGCTTTCCCACAGTAATGATAATGTACTGATGTAGAGTACAACTTTACATAATCAAACTTGTTCAATTCATTAGTACTGCCTCCAGGCAGAAGTGTTCAGCCAACCTGTCCTTCAGTCAAACTGTGACAAAACTCATTCATTTTCTGACATGTCAGCCTGAAGCTCTTTTATCATCTGTAACCTCCAGATTTACAAAAAGGCAGTGATTTGGCCAAATGAAACCTTTGCAGTGATCGGCTGAGTTGTTTGTTAGTTTGAATCTTAAGTAATATATTTTAAAAAACACAGTAACACAACAATACAGGCTGTAGAATTTCTCTTTCTTTGTGTGAATTCTGATAGGTTTAAAACATTTCAGTTCCACATGGAAGATGACTGGGTGGCCAGCGGAGCCAGTAGTGGTTGTACGTGTTCATATGTCAGGGTTTTCCTTGTGTGTTTTTCAGTGTTCATGTTCTGGGGTTTGGCACACCTCAGGAAGTTAAAAGGTAAAGGCTGACATCAGATGCTATTTTGTTACACGACAGGCTGTTGCTGCCATGCACAAAGCAGGTTTATTGGGAGAGCAGATAAACACGTCAGCCTTAAATTGTTTCCTTTGCCATTTATGGTTAAAATTAAGCGCAATATGTGACTGTGTGTTTTCTTTATTACTGGGTGCAGTTTGGTCTGAGGTCAGGTACCTGTTCCCGTCACTTGTTACATTATTACATCCTGAGCGTTGCACCCTTGATAGGCAAAAAGAGGTATTTTATGTGGCTTTAAACTTTTGATGTATATTATATTAAGTATGAATTATAAAATGTTAATTTATTTTTGCGATTGTTTTTAGTTTTACAGTACTTAGTGACAAATAGACATACCTGTTGAACTCCATGCTTAATTATTGGATGCCGAGGGCTGCTATAATGACTGAGGGCAAGACAAAGCTGTAAAAATATTCTAGATATAGTTCACAATTAAACAAATATTGACCTTTTAGGGAGGCCTTTCTCAGGTAGTATAATCAGTCGAACCATTTCAGAGTCTCATAGTTTTTGTGATCAGGGAATCCACAGATCCCTAGAAAGTGTTAAATTTGATTGTCCTAAATTAGGGTCACACAATAAATGAATGATGTGTGATTATTGTTTAGTGTTTGTTCATTACAGAGGTGCAAATGAGTGGACCCTCCAACAATCATTCATGGACAGAGGGGTTCAGGTATGAGCTGCAGCAGCCTCAGTGACAGCGGAAACATTAGTCATGGAGAAATGGAACGTTAGCTCAATTTTAAGATTTTTACGACTAGTTTGAGGCAATAACTTTGAGACCTGATGTACAGTTATTTTTGTGAAGGTAAGGTCTTAAACTCGGCCAAATATGCCCTGAAAGATATCTTAAAGTATTACATTTGGCTTTCTCAAACCTGCCAATACCCTGTGTGATTCTGTCATCCAGATTTCCCTGAACGTTCAGACACTGATCCCCACACTATTAGACTGTTTACAAGTTTGTAGTAATTTTCAGATTGATGCAGTGGGTGGATTATTCATTTAGCCAAACTCCCTCTAGTGGCCATTTAATGACATGTCAACACTGACCCAGGTTCATTCATTCACATCATCTCTGTAATACAGCTCAACTGTGCATGTAGCCTCCCAGTGAGATATTGTATTCCATTTGTCAGCATCTGTGTCCATGGAAATGTTTGTTGCATGTGCTGTTTTTGCTACTAAAGAGGTTTACCGTTCTGGATTTAGATTAGATGACTAAATCCTGCAGTGTGGACCCCTGCCATTGGTGCACCACATTCTTTTTCGTTTCCCTACATCTGTTTGCAAGTGTGTGTCTCTTAGGTTACATCTGTGATCAGAACTTGACTGTTTGTCACCTTCGGCAGGGTGGCACTTACCCTGGTCAGCTGACCTCCGTGGGCATGCAGCAGCTGTACGAGCTGGGTGAGAGGCTTAGGAGGAGGTACATCGAGGGGAGTCCCTTCCTCAGCCCCACATTTAGACCAGCTGAGGTCTAGTAAGTGTCGTTCATCACTAGATGTAACAAGAGCCCAAACACATTTCTATACTGTCCAGTTATGATACATTGAGCTTGTGGGTCCACTACAAAGGATATCAACCTAAATGTTTTACTATTTTCAAGTTGGCTGCTTTCCATGACCTATTTTTTTTTTTTTTTTTCTCCATTTTTAGTGTTCGCTCCACTAACATTGTGAGGACCATTGAATCTGCCAAGTGTCTGGTAGCAGGGCTCTTCCAGCAAAAACAAAAAGGTAGGCTACAAATAAATTTGCACATATGTGGTGCTGTCTATTATCTACTACAGGGGTGTCTAACTCCTTTTAGTTCAGGGGCCACTTTCAGCCCAGTCTGATCTCAAACAGACTGGACCAATAAAATAATAACCCAAAATAGTTACTGAAGTTTTTTTTTCTGTTTTTAGTGCAAAAAAGTAAAAGTGCAGTCACAGTGTTGACAGTATTATGCCTAAGCTTCTCGTTTACACATGTGCGTTAAAACTTATAGACAGTGGATCTACGAAGACACAAAACATTCAGTAACAGGCATAATATTGTTAAAATTCTACTTGTGTTTTATAAGAAATTTCAGGTTCATGATTATTTACATTTTATGTGAAAGGATGGTTTGCAAATTTACACGTTTTCACCATCAAATTTGACTTTTTCACCCTAAAAAGATTTTAAAAATGGAGCTGTCATCATTTCTAGGTTATTAGGTTATTTTTCAGCTTGACTTCAAACTGGACTGAATGTGGCCCCTGAACTAAAATGAGTTCAACACCCTGATCTAGTGGATTGCATTTGTTTTTCTAATTTTATTTTCTGTCTCCACTTGAAGAAGTCGTGCCTATAGTAACAACAGAGGCAGAATCTGAAATCCTGTATCCCAACTACCACGGATGCAAGCTACTCAAAACCCTTGGCGGGTATGTGCAGTATAATTTCATACCAGTCAGGAGTCACACCAAACCTAGAACATTCTATGCACTCTACCCAAAAATGAAATCTTGAATAATGTGTTGTGCAAAATTATAAGTAGAGCTGAGATGCCTCTGACAGGTTGTCATCGCGTATCTACGTTCTGCGGCTGACAATGTGTGTGTTGTGTGCAGCCACCGCTGGGCAGAGTCGTCCAGTCTGCCAGACATCGCAGCAGACCTGCAGAGCATCCAGAACGCGTTGGGCATCGCTGCTCACCAGCACGTCGACTTCATCCTCATTAGGGACGACATGGTTGCCAGAGAGGTGACACTGCCACATCATGATTCATGACTTTTATTAGGTCTTTCCACAAGCTATCATAATACATGTGATTATTAAGACTGAGGCTGTAGCCCAGTGAACGACTAGTTATATAAGACATAGAGCTTAGAGTTTTAACTTTCTAAAAAATTTTAACCTGGGAAAACGAACAGTAACAGGACGTTTTGAACTGGAGTATTGATTGGCGTTTGGGATCGGTTTTAACCAAATATGCTGGGCTCATTTTCACTATTGGTACATTAATAATTGTATAGATGGCCATTCTTATAAGACTTATATTTCAGTCAACAGCACAAGACATGAATCTATTTGTAGATATTAAACATGTAGTAATAATAGTAGTAGTAGTACTAATAATAATAATAATAATAATCACATTTGGAAACAGTTGGGATTAATACTTGATTATTTTTCCTGTCTTAGTTCTGATCATGTGTTATTACTTATGACTAATAAATTCACCAACAGAGAAATGTAGTTGTGAAAATAATCCATGTTCAAACATTAAATAAGCCCCCAGTAGATTTTATGGTTGCTTATAAATGGCTTGCCTTATATGGTAATGTAAATATATCGCAGGACTAAATAAGGAGTGCTTTGTAATGTCTAAAAGCCTTAGTTAAGATAGAGATGTTCCCGTGTGATTTATGTCGTACAGCGGCTGATAATGATAATGTTTTTGCGTGTGATCAGACTCATGGCCTTCCCTGCCCGCCAGCGCTGGACACCTGGAGGAATAAAGTGGAGCAGAGAGCAGTCGATATGATTTATCATATCTATGATCCTAGTAAAAGGTTAGAAAAACTCAACAGAGGGGGCCCTCATGGAAAAGTTTTAGTAATCATTAGTTAAGAGTTGCCATTTTTAATATTTCCTGCTTTGTTCGTGGCAGGGAGAACTTGCAGCTGTGTGTGGGTCCCCTCTTGCACACCCTGTTGGACAACATTGACCAGAAACTGCAGGAAACGTCATCAGAACCAAACAGGTTGGGTTCCACTCCACAGAAATGAAACCCACTCTTGTACCACACTGGGACTGCGTTTGGACTTCAGATGACAATGTAAAATTTTCTCGCCCCTCTCCCTCATCCAGGAAATTGTTTTTGTACTCTGCACATGACACCACGTTGATCCCCTGCCTCATGGCCCTGGGGATTTTTGACATGAGATGGCCACCATATGCCGCTGATATCACGGTGGAGCTGCATAAACACCAGCAGACCAACGAGGCGTTTGTTAAAGTGTCGTACATAGGCCAGGTGAGAAGCTGTCTGGTTTATTTCATACACTTTTGCATTGGTATCAATTGCATTTATCCACAGTTGCTTGTTTTTGTTTTGTTTTTTTTGTGCAGGATCAGCTTCTACCTGGATGCAGTGGAGTCTACTGCCCCCTGCAGGAGTTCAAACAGGCCCTTTCAGCCTATTCACTGAGCTCTGAACTCTACCAGTCACTTTGTGAAAGCACAGATCGCTTGACTGAACCCTGACCCGTCGACAGACCGTCACATCTGAACACCGTGCTTCCCAGTCACCATGCATCATGCCTTTGTCCTCAGTCTTCATTCCATCCAGCTACCATCGGTCACTATCCCTCACCTTCTGACTACATCAGCACAAACACTCAGCAAGTTGTGCATTAGTGTCATTAGTTGGAAATATTTGACTTTTCATCACATTTTTATGCTATTTCTCCTTAATCTCATTATTCTTATTTTTGTCATTCTCCTTATTCTTATTAATTTTTGATCAATGAATTGGTTTAACACCAATGGTATATAAGACGAAGGACTTAATTTCATTTTGCTCTCACATACTTAGTGCATTAAGGTCTGTTTGTATTTAATATTTGGCATAAGATCATGGCAGACTATATTTATGATTTTTCAGTGTTGATAAATCCAGAAAAAGACCAAAACCAAGAGTCCCAAGTCCTTCTATCTAGTTTAAGACCTTTTCAGCTCATCTATAAACTCAGCCTGAAACCCATTTATTCCTGCTGAAAATGTAATGAACAGATCACATGTAGTTTCACATTTAAAAATCACTTTGCTAGAGGCAGTTACTTATAACTTTGCTTATAAATTTGCTGATGGCTTTGGTCTTTTCATTGGATTTTAAAGGAATGGGAAGAATTTCAGCAGTCCTACCCTCGTGAATTTAACCTATTGCAACAATTACGCTTCTCACTGAATTAGGGATAACATAAATGATGGACAAAGTGGCATTGTTAGTGCCTGAATGATTGCCGAGTCATATGCCAGTTTGGTTGTTTTCACAACCAAATCTTACATATTCCGTCATTTTGTTCCTCAGGGGTATATTAAGCATCATGCTTCATGTACTGTATCTAATATTTACTAACAGGGTGCAGAAAGCTTCTTTCACAAGTGAAATGTACATTAATGTGCAGGTGAATGTCTTCATAATCAGGTAGAACCTGCAGAAAAACATTTATGCTGATAAAGTATTTATAAAGAGTGAAACATCTTGTTGCCTTCTTGTTAGCAGCATTCGATTAAAGTAAATATTTATCCACCATATGAACTTGTTATTGTGTTAACACATTGTACCTCATCAATGGGACATTTCCCTTTGACCTGCTGCTTTAAATATTAAAGTCTGACTGAGGCATAAATAAAGATTTTGATCACCGTTTTATTTTTTCATGTCACTTAGTGACAGGAAATTAAATTTACAGCAAAACTTTGGAAAGCACATCATTAAAGTTGAAATGCATCAACATTCTTGCAACTATTTGGGAAGTGCTGTGTCTTCTAAAAATAGCACTCAAGTGCTTCATGATAAACTGTCAACTTCTACCAATACTGCTTCTTGGTACGACCCGCTCTCCAAGTTCTAGCTGAATGCTGGTTAGCTGGTTTGACATGTAGACCGACAAAGACAACACATTGCCTACGCAGCTCACATGGACACACGTACGCGCGCACACGCACACACACCAGACAACATGTATATACCAAAACAATATCTTTTATTTGTAGTCCATCACCACAGCCCTGGTAGGCTATTCTGCACCAAAGCCAATGGAGAAACACATGACAAGCTTATACAATAGAGAAAAGAGAGGAAGTCAACTGGATGGTAAGCAGTATGTGTTTACATTTCTGTGTGTCTCACTGACACCATATCTGCCATACTAAATTTAACCAGATCTACCTAGCTCTAGTTCTATACCTGCTGTGGCATTCAGCAATCCTGTCTCATTCTGCAGACCATTGGGGGATTATTGCTGTGGGAATGATTATTACCCAGAGTCAACAAGAGAGTCAAAACAAAACAGGAACACAACAGGAACAAGAAAAACACACATAGCACATCTGGGTATTAGCAGTATTATTCACGCTGGCGAAAGTTGAGTCCTGAAAGTTTTGGAGCACCAAGTCAAATGTCATCCACAACTTGAAATGGACTGGAGATCATTGTGCTGCAAAGCTGCCAGGATCCTCACATTTAATGTGTTGCTCTCAATGATAAAAAATAGAGAAAAAAGACGCTTTCTGCAGACGGTCCATGTTTGTGCTTTTTTAATAATACTATTATCTTAATGAGGTCATAGTTTGGTTTGTTATACACTGGAGTTACAAAGGAAATTAAAATAGACTAAAATTCGAATAGCCCACCAATGGTAAACAGTACAGTATTTTTAGGGGGCATTCCTCCCCCAATGAAAGTTGGGTAAGAGGAGTTGAGAGGTCACTGATAGAATGCCTATACATACAGACACATACATACATACCACACAAACATACAGTCTGTGAAGCCCACACACACACACACACACTCACACGTATATACTGTACAGAAACAGTCAAAACAATGGAGCGAGAGACAAGATGGAGTTCCACTAAATTCTTCACAAAGCACAAATTCTTCTTATTCCTTTCTCTTGTTCCATACCACTTTCAGGACAAATTTGTTTTTTTTTTTAATTTGCAAAAGTAGACATATACTGTAGCATCTCCACGCTGACTTTTAGTTAGGTTGATTCCTCTTTGATGTTGAAGTCATCTTTACAGTCAGATAATCAAAAAACACAAGAACAGTTTTTCGAAATTGATGCACAACAATCCCATACATTCTGAAGTTCATGAGTCAAAATTAAATGTTCTTGTGGCAAAAGTACTCCAATGTGGGCCTGTCCAAGTCTCCAATGGAATAATTCCCACAGAGGACATTACTGCTTTGCTCCACTCTGTTCATTTCTGGGTAAATCCTCTCATTATACTTCTGAGTCCATCAGATTTTTCCAAACACCATCAACATACCGCTATCTTTACTCCGGCCTTGTGTATTGTCCAAGAACATTCTAGATACAAGGTTTCTGTTGGATTAGAACATTCCAGGGCCTGGACTGAACCCCATGTCCATGTCACGGGGCCTCATCTGACCCCCCATCATCATTGTCTGCTGTGGGGGACCACCCATGCCCTGCAGCGACATCATCATGTTGGGTGAGCCGCCAGGGCCTGGGTGGGCCATTTGTCTCCCCTGCATCATCCCACCTGGACCCCCAGGGGACATCATCCGATGCTGGGGGCCCATCATGCCCTGGCCCATGAATCCTGGTGGTCGCATTGAGTTGTGACCAGGGTTGCCCATTGGCATGTCTTGGGGGCCCATTCCCCCACCTGGCCCCCCTGGCATCCCCCCCATTCCCTGCATGGACATTCCCATCCTCAGTGGACCATCACCCATCATGCCCTGCATGGGGAAGCCAGAGGGGTGTGGTGGTTTGCCCCCAGGATTGTCTCCTCCACCTCTGGGAAAGTAAGACAGAGTCTGGCTGGGCTTCTCTGACGGGATTATCCTGGACAGGTCAAACTCAGGAATGCCGGAGGCTCCCGGCCGCATTACTTCATGAAGGTCTGCGTCGCTGAATCCACCTTGCATGTTGTTGAACTCTGGCCCTCCAGGGGTGTTCGGTTTACACATGCCTCCATCATTCCCTCCTCCATGAGGCATGTTCCCCATCCGCCCTCCCATAGGTCCTCCATCTCCCTGGAAACCCATGGGATGGCCAGGGAAACCTTGAGGACCGGGACCATTGTGCGGGGAGAAAGGTCCTTGCTGGGAGGGAGACTGAGTGAGGGGATATCCCTGGTTTCGGTGGGGGTAACCCATGCGTCCCTGGGGTATCATTTGAGGGTTTGCCATACCAGGGTCTTGGGGATTTGGTGGTATCATCATACTATGAGGCATCATGCCTGGGCCCATATTAGGGGCATTGGGAGACGGCATCTGAGGGGGCATGCCATGGGACAGGGGCTGGGATCCCATTGGATTCATACCCAGAGGACTGAGGGCAGGCATAGGACCCGAGTTTCCAGGTCCCATCATCCGAGGATTTCCTTGGTGATTCATTGCCATACCTGCATGTGCAAGACAGAGAAGGGAAAAATTAAATGTATATTTTACAATCACAAGCGTGACCTTTGTAAACCAAACCACATTATTATGAAAACACAAAGAGTAATAGTAAATGACCATTATTGTTCACTGAAGGCAGGTTGGGAGAACGAGCTGGGGGGGAGTCATCATCAGAGCTGGCAACAGTCTTTATGGCATCATGGTACAGAGGGGTGGAGCTGGGCATCGCAAACTTAGACATGCGTGACATCATGATAGAGAGCGGGTTCTGAGATAGTGTTGGCTCAGGGGGTATGGTGTACGGACTGCCAGACGGGACGTTGCCTGGGAGAGACATGGAACCAGATGGAGCCCCTGATGAAGGAGGGGCTGAGGGAGGACCGTTACCACCTAGATGATGACAGGATGAGAGGAGGATCATACAGATGATAAAAGTCAGCAATTAAAGATTTGGATTGTTTTATACTCTACACAGAGACAGTATATCTCTGAGATTAGCAACAGCAACACCACTTTACAAATAGTGTGGTTCCAGCTGTATGGCCACTAGAGGGAGCCACTGGACCATCACCCACCCCACCCAACCTTCCATACAGATGTTTTCACAAGAGTACTACATATAACCTCCAACTTTGTAGCCTCAACATCTTTACTCAGTTTTGAAGGATAATTCAGATACCAAAGCCAAAAACAAGACCACATTTATCTAAGATTAACAGGAGAATGGTCTCAGTCTGATACAGGATTTCTGTGGGATATTGAAGACCTATTTCACACCCAGACTGGTTTAAAAAAAAAAAAAAAAAAAAAAAAAAAAAAAAAAAAATCTGGACATTCAAGATATTACAGTCCCAAAGTAAAGTAGACATTTACCTTATCACTTCTAAAATTGGCTTTATTTTTTTAAACTAACAGGACAAACATTAGTCCACACATCATGAGCATCATGACACACTAGCTGGGTGTGCTCTTACAAAGTTTGGCCGGGATACTCAGTGGTTATTGGTTCCATATTGGTCTGTTTTCTAGTTTAGTTAAAGAATGACCAATTGCATTGTTCTTTACAAGAAACAAATGGACAAGACTGAAGTTAAAGCAACTTGATAAGACTAAAATAACCCCTGAAACATCTAGACATTTTAAGGCCTAAACTGAAATTAATTTTGATTTTAGACTCTGTAAGAGACCTACTAAAATACCAAAATATTGACAACTTAATTGAATTTTAATATATTTATACATTTACTGAGTATCTAAAAGTCCTACTTATCTGTACACCTAAAAGTTCAACCAAAGAAACATTAATAGAATGAAATAAAGAAAAAAAGATTAGTAAATATCAGTTTTCTTTTGTTTTGTATTTGTTAAAAGTTAAACTAAGAGCAGAGATTGAGATGCAGAAAAAGAAACAGAAATTTGTATACCTTGTTCCATGTTGCCCATCATGTTTGGTGAGGTAATACTGAGGGGAGGCTTGCCACCCTGAGGTGGCACACCAGGACTCTGCATGGGTGGTTTTGGTGAGGAGGCCCATCCTGGAGAAGGGTTGGGAAGAGAAGGAGACCTCATATGAACAGGAGAGGCTCCTGCTGATCCCATCATGGAGTGAGGGGACTTCATCGGTGCTGAGGTTGGTGGAGCTGGAGGAGCTGTGGGACCTGTTGGACCAGTGAGCATGCCAGCCAGCTGGGACGGAGTCTGTGGGGATTTGAGGTTTCCAGAGGGGGAACCCATCATGGGGGACTGTACCTGTCTCAGAGGAGGGGATTTGAGTGGGTTAACGCTGGGGGAGTTCCCACCTCCTGCTTGGACATTCAGGTCTGCTGGCTTGCGGCTCCTTTGACCCTGTGAAGGGCCAGGAGCAGAGGGTAGATGGTTAATACGGCCATTACCTCCTGTTGGTGTAGATCTGTGCTCTGGACCAAAGGCTTGGTCTCCATGTGGACCCCTCATTCCTCCGGGACCCCCAGGGAAAGGCCGCCCGGGTCCCATGGGAAAGTCTCCAGGCTGTGACTGCTCAGGAAAGGGTGGCCCCTGCATGGGCCTGCCTTGTGGACCCATGTTCTCCATTGGAGGTCCTCCACCTCCTCTCATCCTCATCATCTCATCTGGACTCATATTCATGGGGGGGTCTCGTAGTTTGGAAGGGTGCATATGGGGTCCTGGCCCAGGTCCAGGTCCCATGCCAAACTCAGGCCCCATGTCTCTGCCCCCCATTCCCTGAAGCCTAGAGGAAGGACTCATAGGACCATCACCAGGCATTCTGGGAAACATACCCATACCATTACCAGGTTCCATTCCACCTCTCTGGTGTCCCATCATCCTCTGCATGTCCATCATCATCCCAGGCGGAAGACCCTTTTCTCCACCCATACCTTGGTGGAACATTGCTTCCTGGACAGACTGGGGATTTGGGAAACGCTCTCCTCGACCTCCTGGACCAGCAAACATCCCCCCTGGTCCGCCAGGGAATCCTCGTCCATCTCCCATCCGGGCAGGGATGTCGTCAGGCCACCCCATTCCAGGTCTTGGTGGTCCCTCCATTTCAGGATTCATCATACCAGAGAAGCCAGGCATCCTCTGCATATGTGGGGGCATTCCCCTAGGGCCAGGACCCATACTCATGCGTTCTTGATAGTGATCCGGTGGTCCACCTGGTCCTCCCCACATCTCTCCTGGGCCCATTTGGTAGGGAGGCGGGGGTCCTCTCATCATGCCCCGTGGACCATGAGGGTGCATCATCATATCAGGTGGAATTGGCCGGTGCTGCATTTCTTGTTTCTTTCTTTTCTCTTCATAAAATTCCTGCTGCAGCTTCAGCCACGCTACCTGCTCAGGGGTCATCTGATCACCTTCTCCACAGCCCCCTGGGCCCCCCATGTGTGCACCCATTTCATCTTGTGGAAATGGAGGCATATCCCTGGGACCATGTGGTGGCCCAAAAGGTGGCCCTTGTGGGCGAGGTCCTCCTGGTCCACCAGGTGGTCCAAGGCTCTGAGACTGTGCAATCATTGCTTGTAGAGGGCCCTGCTCAGACCTCCGGGGTGCACCATCAGGGCCTCCATCATGTGGTCCACCATGGGCTTGTGGAGGCCCAGCTGGAGGGGCATCACGGTCATCAGGGAAAAGCATGCGTTGGATGTCTCGCAAGGTCTGCAGGGAACGTTGACGATGCTCCAGCTGCTCTTGGGACAATCCCTCTGTGTTGGCCTCCATGTTTAACAGCTCCTGAGCCAACTGCTGCTGCTGCTGTTGCTGCTGCTGCTGTGGTGTCAAAACTGTTCCACTAGAACCTCCACCCTGACCTCCTTCACCTGTTGTAGGAGGGTTGAGGCCTGCCTCGGTCTGAGTAACAGGCACCTGGTCAACCGCAACTGTAGAGTTACTGGGACTACCGCCAGGAAGATTTTTAGAGTCCATGCCTGATGAAGATGATCCTTCCTGTGGAAGAACACCAGGTTGGCTTCCTTGGTTTGAAGGCTGGGGTGGGGCTGGCTCTGCCATGCCAGGTAAGGACGGTTTGGATCCAGGCTGGTGGCTCTGATCTTGGGCATGGGCAGGTGGTTGCTGGGGAGGCTTCGAGTCATTTCGAAGAGCGCTTGCTGCATTGTTCTTCAATAGAGAGGAACGGAGAAAAAAAAAAAACCATTACGTCATGAGTCACACCCAAAACACTGTCTGTTATGATATACGTTTCTTTTTTAATATGTCGATCATATTTGTGCTCACCAGGAGGAGGTGAGCTTTATCCTTGCTGTTGGAGATGTTTTTCATGTGGAAGGCAATAATGTTTTCTGTATGGCCTGTTAGAACTGAATCAGCTGCCCTGAGGACACAAAGACAGACGGTCATCAGACACAACAATACAATATGTGTGTGCACATTTGAGTGACAGTGAACTAGATGAATTGGTATTAGATCAAGGTAATGCCAAGGTTAAGAGACCACACAAATTATTGTACAGACACATATTCCACAGAACACCTTTGATTTCCAATTAATTCCCAGAGTGTTAATCTATGCCAAGTGTATACTCCTACTGACAAACATGCATGCTTGTGTAGAAACACCCAGTGAATTTAGGCTGAAAGTAGGAAAGCTGGGGGTAGGAGAATGGTAGAGCGCCAAGCATCTTAGTGCCATACACATAAACAGCTGCAAACAACATCAAAGACAACACCAGCTACTAATGACAGGGGCACAATGATGCACTTGAGGCAATTGACATTGTTAGTAATTCCATTTAATTTTGAAGTGCAATTTTGCAAAGGGTTTCACTGTGGGTGTATGTTGTACTGATGTAAATAAGGACAAGTATTGATATGATGATTTAATTAACTTGCCTAAACAACACAAATGTGAAAGCGATTAGTGGTGGTAGTAGTTTGTTTTTTATA
>JAQQZY010000015.1:23112066-23131287 GCA_030068375.1 Ostorhinchus rueppellii
TATGTATGTGTGTGTGTGTGTGTGTGTGTGTGTGTATGTGTGTGTGTGTGTGTGTGTGTGTGAGAGATGTGTTTAAAAAGTACAACAATAGTGCAGGAGGCTTGTCTTGTTCTGCGTGTATTTATGAAACTCCCCCAAGGGGGCTTTCAACGGCCCTTGGGCACACTGTTGAAAGAGAAAAGAGGAAAAGGGACAGTTAGCAAAAAGGGGCGCAGTCTGACTGAACTTAAAGTGATACTCCACCCAGAATGCCTTTTTGTATCCACCAGCTCATGTGCATATAAATGTAAAGATGACTGTTAGGAGTCAGTAACTTCCTCCACTTCAACAGTAGCTACAATCAGCTTGAACAACTTTTCATAATGTAAAAAATAAAAAATGTTCTTAAAACTTCAGAAACTACTGAAGTTCAGTTGTGAGATTTGACTCAATAAATGACTGAGAATGGATTGCTTAAATCCTGAGATCCATTTTTTAATATCCTGTATAGGTATCGCGTTCGATGTGGGACCATTTTTCCAGACCATGAAAGGAAAAACTTTGCACCTTTTATGCAAGTGGTCCAATATACTTTTTTTTTGTAATAGTAGAGGTGCACAGAGCAAATCGATTCTCTCTTTCTTCCCCTCTCCAGTCCAAATACTAACTGTACAGCCCCTCCACTCCGGTGAGGGGGGATGTAGCAAACGGGGCTGTCAGCTGCACTAACTCTCAACTCCAGAACTAAATATTAGCAACACTGACTAAACTTTTTAACCATGCACCGTTACTGTCCCTTGCTGACAGTCTGCTGTGCTGTCACAGCCTCACACCAGTGGATTCACTGTAGTGAAGTGAGTGAGGTGAAATGGAATTTTTCATAGTCTTAGAGAGCTAAATTGGAAAAAATCATAAGCAACAGTATTCTTAAAAACTAGTAAATGAGTGGATTTAGAAAGCTCAACGGGGTTCAGGCATATTTGTTTACTGCCTCACAGGACTACAAACAGCAGGTAAGAGTTCATCTTCCTTATCAGCCTAAATTTGACACTTTCAAAAAGAGCTGAAATGAAAACTTTTTGCACCCATGCCTTATTATTTCTAATTACAGTACATACACTACAATAAGCGAGATGCCCCTTAGCAAATCGATCAAATCGGTACATCTTTGGTGACACCCAGCCCCAGAAACCACTTAAAAAGAATAAAACAACAGCCACCAATGTGGTTTGCACGTCCAAGTAAAATCTGGTGGCTTCAATTTGCAACTCAAGTAAAGGGCACCAAGTGATGTCAACAGCCAACAACAAGAGCTATAAACAGAAACAGTGCAATTATCTAATAGTCTGAACTATGATAAAACAGCGGATTTTTTTTTTTTAAGCTTAAAGCGGCCCACAGTTTCTAACCTCTTACATAATACTTGATTTTCAGATAAGAATTTGTGCATCTTTACTATACTAGTTTGGGAAAATGACCCCTTTCATTGGACTTGCATTATATTTAAAAGCATACAGTTGCCATCTATACCAACTCTTGTGCATTTCTTTTTTTTCCCCCCTTCTTCTTTTTGTGATTAATGAGTATTGCATGAGAATCCTGTTTGAAAGAGCAGCTCAGTCAGTCAAATTACACTGTCATCCTGAAAATATTTAGGAGCTCTTCCAAAACACTCAACATTGTAACTGGCTCCAGAGTTCCCCCGAGGAGGAGGAGGTGGTGGTGGTGGAGGGGGGTTAGTGTCACTGAGACCCAGACAAATACACCAAGTCCTGCTACTGCAGCAACACTCGTCTCTCACTGGTCTACAGAAATGTGATTTACTACCATTAGACGCACACAAGCAGAGGTTTGCTTCTCCGTGAGGACTAAGAAGGGGGAAGCACAGAGGAGTCTTGTATCTCCAAATTACACAATTAGACTAACCTTTTAACAAAAAAATACACATTGTGACACAAAGTGGAGGCTTTTTAGAGAAGGAGCAAACCCATTACTGCCTGATGAACTTGTGATTTGACAATATTTACAAGTAAATTGCATAAAAGAACCCTTCTTTCAGTGAAATGACATCTTTCCATTTTACCACACAAGCTTTTGATGTATAACTATGGAAACAAGGACCACAAGACACTCTTAAACAGTACTAATCCTGCAGTCTAAATGTGCAACAAAAAACAAGTAGCTGAGATTACACAAGTATTTTTGTTCAAACTACAGATTCAGTAATAATCGTCAGTTTATATTCTGTCTTAGTAATTATACAGTATAAGCAGAATATTTTCTACAAATTAACCTTCTGTTCAGTCTTTTTAGTCATACCTTTCAGTGTATGGTTTGGAAAATAGAAAAGGGTTTGCAAGAATCTTAGGCAAAGCTGTGGCTGACACTTCATCAAATCAATGTATTCATAGACTGAGCCAGAAGTGACCATATTTGGAGAAAAGGGGCAGAGTTGTACGAGTGCGAGTAATTTGAGGCATCTTGAAGACGTATGGGTGAGCTAATGCTAAAGGCTAACTTAGCAACTGAAATTGTAAACTTTATCATGTGCAGCATAACAAACTAATTTAAAAGCTATGTTAATGTAACCTATGAACCACAACTACATTGGAGCTGCAAATGCTGGAAACACAGGTTTTCACACTGCAGACATCAACACTGTCTATTCAGTGCAAGATCTTGAACAGAAAATATATTTGAAGGACCACCAGATCACTTATTAGAGGATCAAAATTAAACAAATAAGACTGTCATAGCATTTTAGTCTAGTGCTTAAAGACAGGTTCAATATAAAACTTCATCTATTTTCACCCAGTGCAGCGCAGTTGCCATTCAGTGGGTTTATAAGACACTTATTACACAGATTTATTGCATTAGTCGGAATAAAATTGAACTTTAAAAGTGCCTGTTAATATATTAGCTCAACTGAAATTTTAATAGCCAGACTAACACACCTAGATAATGTGAATGAAAGTCAATCTACTACTACATGTATATAGACCAGTCGGACTGGAACAGGACCAGGTTTTCTACACAGGCACTAGAGATCTGCGCCAAATCCTGACCTGGATGTCTAGCATCATACATCTCATCTGTTCAAAAAGTACATATACAATAGTATATTTACAAATTGGAAACTTTGTCCATTGTCATGGTAGTTTACCTCTGGGCTGATAACTTGGTAACTGGCTACTGACTATTGTGGTCTCTGACTGCATTGGTTAAAAATAAATGGTGCATATCACCACCTATTACAGCAGACATGATTTCAACAATAAAATCTATTACACTCCCATGTATGTACACTGGAACAGAGACAGCAGTCCAATTAAATGGCTTAATCAAAGTATTGTCAAAGCTTGACTATGGTATGCATGTAACCATACTGACTGAGACTTTAAGTTAGGAATAGTTGCCCGTTGGTGCTGCCACAGTGATTGGCATCATATAAACAATGTTTAGGTCAATTTTATACCTCTCTAGGGACAAACGTAGGATGATTTTCTTTATAAAGCTGAATATTTTTGCTTAAAGGAAGATGTTGAAATGCTAACTCTTGCCAAACCAACTAACAGCATTCAGTGCTACAGTGCAAGTGCTTAACCCATTGATGCCTGATGCTGCGCAGCATCAGGCATCAATGGGTTAAAATTAGTTTGTTGATTTTAAATAAGATACCAGTTAAGAAGTGAGCAATAGTTTTTAGATCCCCGTTATGAGTCACACTCAAAGTTTGGGCAAAAAGCCTGCTGTCAGAAAGGAGTATACTGAAATAAACAAACATTCAAGTGTGGATAATTGACAAATCAGACAATATTTTCTGGGTAAAAACACAAATAACTATATTAGAGAAGTTTGAACCAGGTTTATGATCTTACCTAAATACTGAGCCAACTGCTGCACATTCTAGCAATATTTAATGGTTGTTGGTTTCAGAAAATTGTATAAATTGCCACACAGAGCCTCATCTTTTTAGTATCAGAAAATTGCATATGAAAGTGGTTTTAAGCTGTTCACAACTTGACAACTTTTCTTTGACTAATTTCACAAAGGATGAAGGCTGGAAAACAGCTTCCAGCTGCAGCTGAAGATGGAGGATGGCTCTGCTGTCCTAACTTTAGAAAGGAGTTAATTCCACTGCTGTGAGGCCAAAATGGAGAAGAGCCTTTACCAGGAGTTGAATGACCAGAGGAGCCCCTGAAGGATGAACAGCTAATCAATCAGAAAAAAAACTTCTGCTTAAAAAACCTATTCAGTTGGCAGAGAAATTTCATTTTTCCTTATAAAAGAATCAGCCTCCTACCACATTCAGCTCTAACTAGTAGGTATGCCCTGAAGGGGCGTCAGCTAAACCCAAACCCCAAACACACAAGAACACAAGCACACATAATGTGAGTACATGCACAAACAAACAGTGGGACCTGTCAATCACCTGTTACCTCCAATCGCACACTAATGAGACTCTAATTGGGGAGCTTGCCGACATGATTGTCATAAGGAAAGCACTGACACACAAACACACACACGTAAGAAGACACATTGCAGCCCACTGCACACACACAACAAAGCAACATAAAGGTAATCACAGAGATTTTTCTTCCTCTATCTCCAGTAAAGATGCTGAACTGTCTATCACAGCACACAAGAGGAGCTGCAGTGCATGCAAGTTAATGGGGAAGCAGTATAATGAGGTTCTAAAAATGAGCTTTTTGCCTCCGATATAAATATGAGGTTCCACATGAAAAGACTGCAGAAAATAGTTCAATTCAATTAGATTTGGGTTTTCCAATGCGGGTGGCACTAAAAGGGAGCATTTCATTTCATGCTTATGTAACAGTCATCGTACGCTGGCTGGGCACAGTGTAGAGAGAAGACCCTTCCCAGCTACGTCAACTAAATTTCTCTGAAGAGGGGATAGGATGCTTTATGACAGTATGGTCTCCAAAGAGAAGCAAGGGGGTGGGGGGTTAAAGGTGTTGAATCGGCATCAGGAGAGAAATCTTGACCTTGCTGCCAACCAATTCAACTAGCCTAAATTTTAACGCAACAGTTCTACAAAGGAATTATATGAAAGGTGCAAACACACACACACACACACACACACACACACACACACACACACACACACACTTCCCTCATCTCAGCCCTGCTGTTGGCTGTAAAAGGCCCTGCTGATGTTTCAGCCTTATTTATGCAAATCCCATTTTGCAGTTCCGTCACAATAGAGTATTTCTCTCTCACTCTCGCTCTCTGGCTCCCGTACTCGCTCTCCGTCTGCTCGACCTCCATCTCAAGAATTTCTTTAGACCATTATTTGTTTAGGGCAATATCAGAAACATTATTTCCACCTCTCCTCACAGTTTTTTGCATGAAAATACATGCGAAGCCATCTGCAAATAGTGAGGTAGTCGAAAGGAGAAGCCAGCTCTTCCAAACAAAAAAAGCCTTTCCATCTCCTCATACAAGGATAAAATTTACACACTCCTAAAGTCATTCACATCAAATTATACTGTACAAAGTGTATGTCAAACCTTTGCAGTGACAACTCAAGGTATATCATTGCAAAAGGAAGTTAATATTTTTTTTTCTAAAAATCTCACACCAATGTTACCCATGGTGTTGGGATAAATGAAACTTTATTCTTGTGACAAAACCAGGTTAAATTGTTACATCTTAAAATAGCTCTACTGTGTATTATGCTGAAGGTATGTACTTCAATGCTTAAAAAATTACTTTAAACTTTTACATTACAAGGCTTAATTTAACTTACTAACCGTTAAAGTCCAAACAAATGCCTTAAATATACTTTCATCTTACATATGGCCATTTCTTTTTTCATTTATTTTTTTGCAATATATCAGTAACCCAACCCCAGCTATAAAACATCTACACTCTCACCTGTTGAGGTGAGTTCCTAAGAACAGTTTTCCAGCATGCCACACCCCACCCCAGCATTCATGACTTGTACTCAGCACACACAGAATGTAAGGAATGCAGAGTGTCACTAAAGATAGAGCTCTGACGCCACAGAAGTAACATTTGACATAATACACCTACCACGACAGGAATAAGAGCACTCACAGAAGTATGACCGAGCTCTTATTTCTCCTGCAACCAAGACATGCAAATATTTACAATGAACTTTGAAACTTTTCCATGTTCTCCAAACGTTCAGCTGCTCTAAGAGTAGACTGTCTGCATATCTCCATCCTTCTCTACCAAGGTTGTGTCTTACTCTCACCTTAGTCTGTTTAAGTCTTTAACCAACAGCCTCAGCTGTTTCCCACACGTCTACAACAACCCTCATCACTCCCCCATCCTTTGGTCTGGTCAGCAGACGATGCCCTTCCATCCCCAGGGAGGCGACATGTGTGTAATGTCATATTTTGTCATATCATATTGCCCTGACAGAAGTCTCACTGTGTCCATCACATTGATGGAAGTGGCAATGAAAACAGGGGAAAAGGAAACGGGGTGTGATACACATTTACCCGTAGGAGGAGGGGGTTATTACACAAGTCAGTCTCTTCACAGAGTGGGTGTCTCTGTCTCAGACACACATATAAACATGCACACACACGCACAGAGCTGACTCACTAGTGACACATCTGCTGGCGTAGCCTGGGCATAATGCCATGTGTGGCGGCCAGTTCCAGCAGCAGGACTGGCACTCAGCACTTAAGCCTGCTCTGATCTCTGTCTCACACACTTCACCCTGCACTTCCATCTCTGTCCATCTGCCCTCTGTCTCTGCTTCTTTGGCAAAGTGGGTGTGTCTTCCTTACAGACATTCATCTTCTTACTCAATGCAAGACAAAGAAACTGGCAAACTGGCAATAATCTTGTATTTCTCTGACAGCACAAATGTGGGTGTAGATTATGGGTGTGCTGGCATCAACATTTCACAATATGATTAAAATATAGCCCATTACTACCAAGATGTGTCACAATTTCCTGAAATAGATCAATTTATGCCAAACACTAAACAAAGGCCTGTATATAGCCTAACCTTTTCAACAAAATGCATCAACAAAAAGCTAAAGAATAGCATAAATACAGGAAGGAGACTATAAAAAGACAGGACAAAAACCTGAAGATATACATCATGGTACAGGGGTTTTGATTCAATGCCCTGATATGCAATGTGTGAAAGGTTATATATTCTAAGTTTTTAAATCTATTTGTATGAAAACTGCCACAGCACAAAGAGCAAACCACCAAATACATATAATTTTAGTAAAATAAATAAGATCAGATCTGACATTATTCACTATCTTTGTGGAATCAGGTGGGAAATGCTCAGCGAGTCATTTGACTTGTTTTTCTTTAAATGAATCACAGTAGTCTTGGCCAGCACAGTGCACGATGCAGCAACAGCACCTTTGTAAAATAGGGAGAACTTGTTTTACTGGAACATTTGCATCTTAGGAGAAATGCATGTGGTATTAAAATTAGTAAAGTTCTTCAAAACAAAACGTGCTTTAAAAAAAAAAAAAAAAAAAAAAAAAAAAAAAAAAAAAAAGACATACAACTGTCAAAAAAAACCCACGCTATTTGCCATGTGTGGATAGAATGCAGGGTTGTCGTTTCACAGAGGAATGGAGACTTTGAAAACAGTAATGCACAGATAATGAAAAGGTGGCCAATACTGACCGAATGAACTTTCCATTCGGCAGGAGTACAACCTGTACGTGGAAATTTACCATTTTTAACTAGATAACAGTTGACCTGAATATCTAAGTTGAAACAAAATACACCTAAATCACAATAAATAAATAATTCTGGATGAGTGAAAATCAAGCTCAAAGTAATTTTTGAAAAATCTTGAGGGGAATTTCGGTTAAAACTTGATTCTCTGTGCAATTTTTTTTTTTGCAGTCATTTTTCCTCTGGTCTGCTGATAGCAATAGTTTGTAAAACAGTTAACTCGATTAATTGATCCATCTCTAGTTTAGTTTAATCTGATTAAAACAATCAACATGAGCCATTATCAGTGGGGAAAAAAAAAGACTGCCACTAGTCTTTACAAGTAAACCATTGAGAACCTATACAGCATCCAATAACCTAACACTGAAATAATTAAGAATATCCATCTCTATATATTTTTTCCTCCCTAAAAACCTGACAGTGAATAAAAGACTGAAAATAGAGACTGCAAAACAAGCTTGCTATGCCATTCAGAAATGTGAGTGCAAGTGTAATTAGTGTGTCACATGTTTTCAGTACAGAGTGTGTGACTTTATACCTTTATTAGTGATATTATGTGGATGATACGGACACAGATGAGGAGCAAATGTCTCTACAGTGGACTAAACCTGGAGATGTTGCTGTTAATGGTCTGTACTTTAACAACTAAGCCACAGAGACACCCTGACCATTATTAATTTTCACCACAGTGTATAGTAAACCCACTGTACTGGCACATTCCTACTTCAAACACAGTGTAATCTGTGTTTCTCTCGTGGCGGACATTTGTAGCTCAAATGACAACCATAACAGAAACTCCATTTGCTTAAGAGAAACTCTGCTGCCCTCTGTGTAGACCCCTTCTTTCCTCCCTTCCCTTGACTGTGCTCTCTGGTCCGTGACTCCCTCCCTCCATCCCTACAGTCGCTCCCACACTCTGGCCACATTCCTCCCTTGCTCATGCTGGGAGGACGTCTCCCTGTAGCCACAAGCATTGTGGGAAATCCCAACGGCCAGGCCCTTTTAGAAACCGTACAGACCACTGACGTAAAGCGTAAAGGAGACTCACACTTGCTTGCTGGTCAAAAAAGGCTCTTCTTGCAAGCTGCTTATCAGAATATGACCATATTACCTGCCATGTGACACAGCTCAAGCATCTCTGTGAACCTGGCATAAAAACAAAAAGGCTATTTTATTCCAAGAAGCCCACACAAACATTAAATATACAATACATGTGCCATCTCCGCTCCATTATCATGCAACAAAATTAGCACTGTGAAAAGAATAAGAGCCTGATTTTGTCCCTAAATTACCCCAGCCTGCACTGGTATGTCATTACCATGGAATTTTAAACACACTGGCTAAGACCTGCCCAATTAAATATACAGGCACAGAGCAATATACACGCACATACTCATACCATTGCACGTAGACATAATCACATGCAATACTGATTAGTTGTCTTACCAGTGTCTTCAATGCACTGAAAACTGAGCTACACATTTATAGCATTTCTTGTTCCCATGAGACAAAGCTTGCTCACTTGTGTACTTTTCTCTCTGAGTCTCTGTTTAGGTCCCAAAACAATGAATAGTCTCCACAAAGAAAGGTTTATCTTACTGCTCCTAACAAGGTAAAATGTTCAAAGCGTACAGTATATTTGCGCTGTGTTCTGTTTTGTCTTCATTAACCCGGTAGAAAGTCAAGCTGATTAATTTTGGGACAAAACATTTGCTTCTTTTTTCTTTAATAGGTAAATGAGCAAACCGTCATAATAAAAGACAGTAGGCAAACACAGACACAGCAGGGTGAAATGTGCAAAAGGGGATTTAAACTGTTTGAGTTCAAGGTGTGGCGCTATCTCAGGTGCCACAAAACTTGATCAGACTACAAATATTGGTAAACAAAATTAATTTCTGCAAGACAATCACAAACATGTCGGTGAGTCCGACGGAGGATGATTCAAGTTAAATATTGAGGAAGAAACCTGTTGATTTACCTGCCTTATCAAACATTCTGATAAAAGCTGATTGGATTAAAGATCATCCTAATTAAGTCAACAGCATGACAGCCACAGTTAGTGCCTACCAGGTTATGATAAACATAGCAGCTAGTCACTAACTGTGTCTGTCAGCTAAAGCCAGATATTCCCCTCAGGGAGTCAGCAGAGACCACAAACTGAGCTCCAGCTCTCCATAACAGCTGGAAGTATACGTAAGCAACTGTCTAACAAATTTGTCATATTAGCTCAAAAGTGACATTGTCAGTGCCACAAAAAGACAGACAATTCCACTCATTGAAAGAAGTAAAGGTGAGTTGAGTACAGAGTTTTTGAGGTGAAAGAAATACTTCAACTAAAACAGAAAGCACAGAACACGACGGTTACAGAGTCTCGGGCAACAAGCTGACACTAGAACAGAGCCATCTTGGAGAATAAAGGATGTGACATACCAGAAGCTTTTGAATACAATTACTCTCATTTATACTTGAGTGTAGTCAAAGCACATCTGATAAAGACGATTTGACACAGCTGATGGATGCTTATCACTGGATCGTAAAATTAGCAAACTGATTTCAAATTAAAACCACGCCCTGTGAAATGCATCACATGCACCAAGTTTAATGGTAAATTGGCTCAGTGAAAAATATCAGGAATCTCATCCTCGACTATGAAAACTGTGAGGAAAAAAATCCCATTAAGTTTAGTGTCCGAAACCTCAACTTAACACTTGCGCCTGAGTGCAGTGTACAGTTTTGGATTATTTCTGAGTGCCATCACCCTCCGCTGCTTGTGTCTAGTCTAGTGGCTTGTAAAAACCGATTTTAAAACGCAGTTACTTTTAAAGCTATGATGGTTAGACTGTGTCATTGTTCCATGTTAAATTAAGCAACAAACAGTAACAAAAATCACTCTAGTAGCTGGAGAGGGCTTCAGCCTGGCAGCATTTATCTGGGGGTGACTGCAGGTCATCACAGCCCCCAGCTTCTGCCTCAGAACAGCTCTGTTAGAGAGGACCCTTTCAGGGCAGAAGGATCAGTCTGCCTGTGCCATAACTGTCAATCATAACAGTGAAACATGAAAACAGATTGATAGGTACATTCTGACTCAGCCACATATATCCCTGAGGATCCTGTACGGGCAGCATCCCCACCTACTCAATTACACATACAAACTCACAAAATCACTGAGACGGTCTACACTAGAAAGACAAGAAATGTAGCTACTAGAACAGCATTCATATTTATAGCTCTAACTGGATAAGATTTATTTTAGAAATTTTACAAATAACTGGCTGACGGTGGTTGTTAAATAAAAATCTTAACTCTCAAATAAATGCATATCTACCCAGGAGTGAAAACACTATATAAATGACATTTATAAAATTAGATATTAGGCTCTGAAGGGAAAATGCAAAGGCACACAACAATTTAATTTTCTCTATATTCTAGAAATTTGCCTCAATGTGTTTTTTCATTTGTATAGGTATTTGCATGTAGTACAGATTGATGCCATTTATATACTGAGCGAATTTTCAACGATTGTCCCTGGGCTTTTGTAACACATAAACCCAGACACAACATACATACGGACTGTACAAAATATAAATTCAAGCACAACAATTTAGGGAGGACAACGCACAAGACATAACGCACAGATTATCTGGAATACAGCAAATACTCGAAGCAAGAAGCAGCAAGTTATTCATGATGAGATGACTGGCCCCTTTTTAAAAACTGCAATTGATTTAGTTTCTAATTATTTCAATTAGGATCTAATTGGACTTTTGAAGAAGAGGAGTTCCACGTGAGGAAAAAAGATGCTTGTCCAGGTGAGGATTTATGCTTACATCTTATAGTTTTTGTATTAAAAGCACTTGAACAGTAATAACTCAACAATTTCACCATCCAAAGACACTGTATGTAATCTGCAGGAGGACTGTACATCCATGCTAAATAATTGCTCTCACATATACTAAATACAATTTTTTTCCTTGCTCCTTGGGGAACACAACATAATTACTGTACTATTGCAGCATTAAGAGTCATTATGCAGTTGAACTTGAATTCCTTAATTAATTGTGACTGAATGTCTTAGAACACCAGGTGCATTAATGTTAAACTGACAAAAATGCCACAAGTTTCAATACAGTACAGTTTATTAGTGAACCACTGCAAAATAAGAGACGAGTGAACTTAGAAGCTGACAAAATAAAAATACAGAGACTTAAGCCTAACCTACTCAATTAATGGAAAGGAGAGCCCCCTGCCACATGCTTCAAGGCAAACAGGTCCTCAAACACATCACTCGATCACATACACAAGACAAGTCATGCAAGTTTTAATTAGGAAACCCATGAAGCACACAAATGCATAGAAACACGAGAGGCTTATACACAGAGGAGAAAATAAATCCTTTGCCACTTTACATCAATATCCATTTCTCCGCATCCTTCACCTCACTGTGGTTTTTGGTTAACACTCTTCGGATTAGATAGCAGATAAATAAACTGTGTGGACAGCGTTCTGGAGATGAGCACCCTAAACATGTTGTGTCCTCAGCATGTACAGATCAGAGACTGAGACCAAACACTGCACTGATAGTCCGGAGCAGTTCAGCTCTGCAGGTCTTTCCTTAAGGCGTTGTGTGCTGGTAACTGCTCTACAATTCAAGGCCACTCTAATCACAACCCAGCACTCACTGTATGTAAATCCATAGATAAATGTCAAAGAGATAGTGACAAATTTAAAAAGAACTAGTGCCTTCTTTAATAATGTCACAACAGAATCCCATTTAGCTTTCATGGTATGGCATGAGCTACTGTTCAGCGAAAAAAATTAATGATTGTGAATTGATAATTCCACAAAAGTTACAGACAAACAATACTGCCAGGAGGAAAACACATGAAATGCTAGTCCATGGAAAGCATGTGCATCTTTATTTCTCATTTTACACTATTGAGCCTAATTTTGATGAAACTAAATACTACCGCGACATAATGGATTCTTATTTATTTTACTCATTTACTGGCATTCTAAGATGTACAGTGAAAAGTAAAGCAAAGAAATTCAGGAGGGTAGAACAATATTTACATGCAGTTTGTCAAAAAATGTCAATTTTTGATAAGTTGACTGTGTTAGAAACTGTAACATGACAAATTGATATACAAAGGAAGAGAGAATAAGCTGATTGGGGTTACCTCAGAAGCCCCCCTGCCCTTTCAGCAGGGCCTCATATGGAGAACCAGGCCTCAGGTCCCCTGGGCACTGATGTCTGCTCTCCTCTAGACTCCTCCCAGTCAGCCACGGAGGCTGTGCAGGAACCTGGCCCACTCACGACACGCTACAGCCACAAGTCATTCACACCTGAAACACAGGGAGAGAACTTTGCTCATCAAGTGAAATAGACAAACAAGTAAAATACTGGGCAACACTTGTGTTTAGTACACCTACAGAAGTAGCAAACAGTGACTAGTACAAAGCTTCAGTCATTAGGAACTACAGTAACCCCAGACACTCGCTTAGAGTTCAGTCATCGACCAGTGTACACTTAAGGGACTATAAAAGAAAAGTATGATACTCTAAAAAGAGTACCCTTGAGGATGTCCTCCTTTGTCTGAATTATCAACTACGGGAGAGATAATTTGACTTTTCTTAGACCAAGGCAATGCAAAAAGGTGACCATGGAAAAGAGAAATATGTATCCGCCTGAAGTCTATGCAGACACATGTTCAATGGCAGACAACAGTGTTGCCTAGCAATTGAGGAGACCAAAGTCCTGTAAAGGAAGGTGTACAGTTCAATCCCAGCAACTTGAAAGAGAAACTACAGCCCTTAGTCAGAAGTCACTCTGGACAACAGCATCAGGTAATGCACTAAAATGTCAACAGCAACAACACACAAAGCAGCTGAAGTCCTCATTTTTCAACTACAACATGAGCTCAAATCAGGACGTGAAGGCATTTGTAGTATATCTGAGCCCATGTGAAATGTGTAATAAAGGAGAATAATCCACTTTGGGACACTAGGTTAGATTAGGAGAAGCAACTTTGCTCAGAAATCCTCCCCACGCAGCTGGACGAACCTTTCACTAAAACACATTTACTCTGTAGTACCTGTGGATATTTTCAGTCAAAAGTCATGTCAGGAAAGATTAGAGAACGACAAGCCTGAAAACATTCTTTGCAATGTGTAGCTATCTGGTCCTGGCAAGGTAAGACAACACAATGCCACACAAGTTACTCACAGGCCTACTCGAGGAAGTCGTCCTAAAATATACACAGACATCTTCAAAGCTAAAACTCTGCAAATAAACGTAAAGCACAGAACAACTACACAGACCAGACTTCCCCCTCAAATCTCAGCGCCTCACTGGACAACTCTTGGCGGACAAAGTAATTCCATGGCGCTTGAAACTCCAGGAACTTTTTTTTTCTTTTTCCTAAAAGAAGTTGTTCCTGTTTCGCCAGAGAACTGGGGGGGAAGGGAGGACTTCAGCACTTGCATTCATGGAGCCTCGGCCAGCGCAAACAAAGTCTTCCCCGAAGAGGGAGGCACTGGACGGCGGCTACGAGCGAGAACAACGACGTCGACCCCAAACACATAAAACCGCACACAAAATGAGATTCACACACGGCTTCGGTTTGTAATAAAGCAAATCGGGGCATTGTTAGTTAAACGTTCATGTTGAAGTTATGCTAGCTCCGTTAACAATGTAACAATTAAATCGCTCGGTAGATGATAGGGCTGGTCGAAACAATCACTAGACGAGGCCTATAATCTCAATAGACGCTTATAATTTACATCAAACACATATTAAATAAAGGAAATACAATACCAATAGTCTGGTACTCCTGAAGAATGCAGAACATGCGTGCTGCATTGTATCCTTTTTTCATTTTCACGAAGCACGGGCGGTCCTCCAGTATAATGGGGTAAAAACCAATATTTCTCCGCGGGTTTTATACCATGCCGAAAACATCGTGAATAATCCGCTTTTGTCGCGCTGGAAAAATCGGCATTTACGCTTAAAAGGTGCTCACTGTCTGCCAGGCCAGACACGACGTGGGTTTGCTAGCCAGCCTTCGGGGACAGAGGCAGAGAAGAACGGATACCGGAGTGAGATGTCCCCGGGTAGGAGGACCCGCGTGTGCCCGTTGCCAGGAGGCGAGCCGCGGTACCGACACTTTCCACCTGTGTTTGGGGATAAAAGTGCACTCACCTGGAATGTTAACTTAATTCCCGTCTTCTTCGGACGACGATTAAACGCCGCACGCTTATCAAATCACAACATTATCACGGTAACATTATAAAATAGAAATATGCCTCCCCCCTCTCGCCCGAGCTTTCCAGTGGTCCTACTCCATTACATCCCAGTCAAGATTTCCTGTCGTCTCTCCCCCCCTCCGTTCCAGCGCGATGGTTCAGTCCGAATTCTAAGTAGCAATTCTAGGTCAGGTCTGTGTGCCAGTGAGGATGTTACTGTCGGACAACCGAGAGACACCAATGTCCATCCCAGTCCAGCACAGCGGAGGTGTGAAGGTGTCCAGAAGGGCCAGACACACCGAACTGCACCTCTAATCACCAGGAGATATACCCTCGGCTCAATAATGGCACCTAAAAAAACTGAATCCAGGCGTTGAAGTTCTAACACTGCATCTGTTAGATGGATATCAACTGGTAGATCAGAACAGAAAAGTCACAGCAACCACTTTCTTTATCAGCATCCACAGAATTATATTAAATATAACAACATGTCACCTGAACTACACACTTTTTTAGACTTACATTTAGATTAACCTGTAGCTTTTAGAACAGGGGTGCCAATCTCATTTTAGTTCAGCCCAATTTCATCTCAGGCAGGCAGGACTAGTAAAATAATAGCATGAGAACCTATGAATTACATTTTTTTTGTTGTTGTCTTAGTGCAAAAAAGTAAAATGTTAACAATATCATGCCTCAGCTTCTCATTTACACACATACATTACCACTTACAGATTGCAGTGAATCTACAAAGGTGCAAAACATTTAATAACAGGTATAATACTGTTAAAATTCCACTCAAGACATTTCAGGTTGTTCATGGTTATTTAGAATAGTTATATTTATTTGTAAATATAATCATTTTCATCATATAATTTTACTGTTTTTCACAAATACAGAGGAAAAGTATTTTGAGCTGCCATAATTTATATGTTATTGTGTTTTATTTCAGATCAATTTGGGCTGTATGTGGCACCTGAACTAAAATGATTTTGACACCTTTGACTGATAATATCTTCAGTGTCAGTTTTGCACCTCAAAAATGTATCCTACACCCCTGTTTTAGAATAATAAATATGCAAGCACATTTTGCACATGCAGATGAATTTTTCTTTGTACATTCTACTCAAAATGTATATATTATACATACTTTTTATTTTACTTTTTCAATTGCAATAATGTACAAATGTCTTAAACCACCTCAAGGTTTGTCATTTTTGCAGGACTGTAATGAGCACATTTATTTTTCACTTTCTTATCTTCATATAGGAAATATATGCACAATATTAAAAACAAAAGTCATTATTAAATGCCATTTACAGATTAAAGTTAGTATTTAGCAGCCTAAAAAACAGGGGATATTTGACGTGTTGAATGAAAGCTAAAGCAGTAAATCTCATATTATGGGAAGGTAAGTGCAAATGGAGGCCACACTAAATACGTGCCATGTGGATTAATAGAGGCTGTTTGTTTCCTGGAATGTTTGTTTTTAATGCTGTAGATATTTCCTGTATATCCTAGCTGTATATTAATGCTGAAAAAGGCATATGTATAGTTATAGCTTTGCTAAAACAACAAACCTAATGGTAGCCTGAGACTTTTGCACAGCATAGTCTTGATGGTTTACATAATATTAGCATGTGCAGTACTGTGCAAAAGGCCACCTCTAGATTTGTTGTTTTTGCAGTGTTGAAATGAGCATATGCATTTATTTTTCATTCTCTTTTGTCTTTGGATATAATAAGAAAATACAGGGAAAATCTGCACAGCCTTAAAAGACTGAAATACTGAACTAAATGGGTTCTAAAGGTTAAAGTTACTATTTATTGTGAGTTCTGTCCCCTTGACAGGAAGCAGCACCAACAGTTAGAAACATCTGACATGTGTTGAATAAAACTTGGTATAAAACACCAGAAAATTAATCCCACTAATCACGTATTTGTCTGAATAAATTGGTTAAAGACATGTTAAGTGGAAAAGGATGTCATAGTAAATGCTTTGATTTATAGCAGCTGGTTTTTACCTGGAACCTTTGTTCTTGCTGCTGTACATACTTCCCTTTATCAGATTATATCTTAGTAAAGAGACTGAGAAATGGATATGTGTGGTCATTAGAACTTCACTGGATCAACAAACCTAATGTTGGCCCATGACTCTTACACAGTACTGTATCCCCAATAAAAATATGATAACACCAACTATAATAATAAGGTCAACAATATTCAAATCCATATGGTCCATAACGGATATGAACTGATATAGTGCACATTTATTGTAAAAACGTAAGTCTTGGTGTAAAATTTTAGATTAACTGCCACACAAAACTCTATAATCTGACAAACAAAATAAAAAATTTCAGTATTAGCCGGTGTCTTCTGAGCTTTCACAATGAACTGAAAAATAAGCACTAATAAATAAATCATTGCTCTTTTCTTATTTAAATTTCAATGCATTGTTTTTGTAACACATAACCAGTTTGTTTTTGTGTTTAACCAATAAAAACCAAACACAGCCAAAACCATCTACTGATCTAAAAGGTTTAATAACTATTGATCCACTAAATCTGTCAATACAAGCAAATAATTGGTGTAAAATACAGTTTGTCATCTTTTCACGGTCATCAGATATGACCCATTTGAATGTTCAGAGGCTCTGTAGTTACCATGGAAACACATCAACTTCTACAATATTGATTCACTAGTAAAACCTATGGAGTTGGATCAATGATGGTGGATGGAAACGCTTGGTTTATGTTCAGTTAATGATAGCTTTTTTTTTTTTTTTAAAAAGTCAAGTTTTCCTCAGTTTTCTTTGTTTTTTTTATATAATAACCCTTAACTTTAATCTGAGCTTTTAGAGGCATCTTTATGATCAGTGAGTTAAATATAGGACAATATCTGATTTATACTCAAAAATGCTAAATATAGAATATACTATGAGAATAAATGGTGAGAAATCCATTAAAAAAGGTTAACGATAGAGAAAAATTCACTTTGTAATTGCCACAAAAGTAACACTGGGTCTTTATGAGTAAAGCATTCCATGGCCACTAACCACCCCATGGTTTTGGATAATATATTTAGCTGAATAAGGCTCTCCATGCATCTTCCTGCACAGTTCAGCAAAATCAGGTGCTTTTTAGCTAGGACTAAGAACTTGAACACAAAGGAGATTTAACACTGTCAATATACTGTTTTTGTTACATTTACCAGTCTGTCTTTATAATTAAATAATCAACCACAAGTAACTATTTATGTTTTTGGCCATACATTATGATAAGGACATTTAGCTGAGTAAGGTTCTCTGCACATCCTCCAGTAGAAATCAGCAAAATCAGCCAGGACTTTACACTTGAAGGGAAAAAAATGTAAAAAGCTGGATCACACTCGTAATTTCAGTGTTTATTGAAATCATCAATCCTTTTTTCTTCAGACATGTAGTTATTTTTCTTCTTTCAGGGACTAATGGTACTTACAGTATATATGACCCATCATTTCATTTCCTAAGCAGAGGTTATTTGGGTGAAGTTTTAATGCTGTTCACGGTGAGCAACATAAGTAATGACATTAAAAACAGGCTGATGCCATTTCATAAATAAAATTATATCCAGCTGCAGTGCACACACATAACCCACATACATACACAGTGATCAGTGAGTGACTATCACAAGCCTCAGAGGAAGAGTGAAACATTAAGGACATGAAATGTGAGAGTGGTCCTGCTCAATATTTAATCAAGATACATTTCAAATCTAACCCAAATGTATAATCACGGCAACTGGGGATTGAATGAATTGCTGTTTAAGTGTAGACATTATTAGCGGGTCTGATTGTGTGTGTATGTGTGTGTGTGTGCGTTTCTGTCTTTGTATGAACTGATTTCAAAGTAAGGATGTTTTTGCAAACTGTAGGCATTCTGTTCATTCATTTGCCATTGCTTCAAGAGGCTGTTTGAGGGCCAGAGGCATTTATGTCTTTAAATGTGCAAGGACAGAAATGTAAGTGTATTATATCTTTTAGGCTTTTAAGAGTTCAATCACTGGATTTGAGGTAGCAGCAGAGCTATTGCTGCTCACATTATTTGTAGTGCAAAAACAGACAGAAAATAGGCCACAATACCAGTAGAGCTGAAACTTTATACATAAAAAGTAGGTATAGCTTTAAAAGCGTATGGAATGTTTAGTCAGTTTAAACTTATAGGAAATTTTATGTCCAAAAAGAGCTCTTTCTTTCTTTCTTTCTTTCTTTCTTTCTTTCTTTCTTTCTTTCTTTCTTTCTTTCTTTCTTTCTTTCTTTC
>JAQQZY010000015.1:23161541-23188516 GCA_030068375.1 Ostorhinchus rueppellii
CTATCTATCTATCTATCTATCTATCTATCTATCTATCTATCTATCTATCTATCTATCTATCTATCTATCTATCGGTGAATTGAGGTTGTGGATGTTGGTGTTCACTACAGAGCCTCGGAAAGTTCAAATAGGTCAAATCTGATACCACTGACAAGTTAAGAAACTGCATTTTGCCTTAAGTATTTCAGTGTAGTGACAGGATCAGTGGTGCAAACATTATTACACATTTTAAACATTTTAAATAAGCAGATGATTTCAGTCTCCTGTGGCTGTTTGGGCCTTTAAGGGTTAAACTAATGGTTTAACATCATCCTGCAGCAGTTTGCTAGGAGTTTAACCTCATTCATATTTGCATAGCGATTCTGGTGTTCTGCCTTTCCACACACAGACAGGAATACTGGCATATTGTTACTCATAAATGTATTTTATTTCTGCTTCACACCCACCGCTCTACATCTGGCATTATGTACAAGTAGTTACAGACTTGAATTTATTCTGTTGTTAGAAACTGGCTTTCCCAGACTTCAGGTTAGGATCCAAATTTGGTTGTGGAACTGGTTTTATTGGGTCATTGAGTATTTGAGTGAAATACATGATAATAGTAAAGTACATGATATATGAATTACATTCCATAATTAAAACATGGAAGAGTAGTCTACACAAAAACATGTGAAAACTAGCAATGAAGACATCATAAGATAAAAATTACATTTAAAAAAATGCAACATAATTAAAACCAAGTAAAAAATACAATAAAATGAAAACAACATAGACATGTAACAAGAAAACAATATAAAAAAATTAAAGATGTTCATGAAAATGATGAAATTAACAGAAGATATAAATAAGAAAAGGGGCAACAAGATTATAACCTGATGAAAATTGTGTAAAAACACAAGACAAAAAAGTGCATTTAAGTCGTCATTTTACCATTGAAAGACACAGTAAAAATGTAGACAATGCGGCAATTCATGGCATATTGTTTTTTATAACTTGACTCTTGAGACATGAAATTGTCTTTTGGGTTTCCAGCTGAAACCACAGATCTATACCCTGTATTCAGTACAAGCTGCAAAGTGACCTGAAAGCGTCTGAAACTGGTCTCAATGGACACTTTCAGTGTGGTGTTGGATGATTTAGTGACACGAACATCCAACTGTAGATGTTTCATCTGTTTTATTTATATACTAATGAGATTCTTACTGCCTGTTATGGGTGTTATAGCTCATTAAATTAATTTATACTGTAACAGTGTATATTTTTCAATCTTTTATGAGTGTAATCCTGCAATTTCTCTCGTCTGTCCAAGGTAGTTATTTAAGGTGGAACAATGCATGTTAATGTACATTTAAAACAAAAAATAAATATGCCACATTACAGCCTAAGGTTATGTAAAAGAATAAAGCTGAATTATTTATTCAGAGGTTTCCTTACTCTTATATTTAGCCACTTAATCTAAATTGTCAACTCAAAATAACCTCCCATAGGTATGGCTGTTGTTTCTCAGTGTATTTCATTAACAGGTTGCATATTTGGGCTTTTTATGTTGCTTAAAATTTGCTCTAGAAAAGACTTAAATTCAGTTATTACAATAATAATTAACATAATGTGAAATCTTTTTTAAAAGACAGAACCTTCATTATGGGAAAAGCTTTAAACTCCTCACCCTGTGCGCCCAATTCTTCCACAAAATTACAGATAACACTGTGACCTAAGCGCTCTCCTAAGCCTAAGGATAAATCCTGTCATTAATTCTTCTTCCACTGTTTCTTTACTGTTAACGAAAGCTCCTTTGACCTCTTCTGTCATCCTGACCAGCCTCCACCACTCACTTGACCTTTGTGCAGTGCAAAAACAGAGGCAAAAGCAGGCTTGTGCGCATTACAGAGCAGCATTATCATGGCCTTTGAGGAACAACCACCGTAGTCCTACTAAACCAAACACATGAGACTCACACATTCATTTTATTTATTATTTTTAACAATGTGAATTAAAATGCTTTATTGAGTAACAATGAATATTAGAAATTTTGTACCTTAATTATCCCCATGTAATTTTTATGTTGATAAACACAAGGAAAGACAGAAAATAGAAGGAAATATAAAAATATATTTGACAAACCTTTTTCTAGCCTTGTAAGTCTGCATATACATACTGTATAAATAAAAAGTTTCAACCAACAAGGGAACACAAAGCATGACAACAAAAGAAAAAAAATAAATCTACAAGTGCATTAGATGATGCTTCTTGTCATGATGCCACTTATATTGCTTTTTCTTCAGAAATATCCTCAAAGACATTTTGCATTAGTAACATGAAAAATCAGCTAATGTTTAAAGCAGTGCACGATGAAACGGATACAACAGATTATCTTTAAGGTATCATATAAATATCTCTTTACATTAATCATTAAAAAAATCTGTATGAAATATTTACAATGCATTCATTGTTGGTAGAGCTTAAGTTCTGAACCCCGTTTACGGCGTTGCTGGTTGTTCATGATTATTCAGATACTGTTCTAATATCTCATCAATGACATTACAATCATAATTCACTTGTTCCAGTTCCAGAGCAGGCATGTGGGTCACAAGAAGGCGTCCAACGTTGTGCCGAAGCTCAATCAAACTGAAAAGGGAAACGGAGAGACAAACAAAGAGACAATTCAAATAAACACTACTAATTTTTCTTGGTGGTTGGTTCATGTATGGCGTTGTCCAATAGATACCTTCGGCATGGATCTGAACTTGAAACTGGGCCAGAGTTAGCGCTGCCCCCTGCCTCTTCTGGATCTGTTGGTGCAGATGAATCATTGGCTTGGTGTCGAGCTCTACTTCCCTCCCCTGTGTTTTCCCTCTGCTGCTGCAAACCCAACTTGAGCTCCTCACACTCTGACGCCAGATTTGCCCTTTCCTGCTCCAGACCATCCAACTGGTGGTACAGCAGACAGTGAAAAAAAAAAAAAAAACAAGGAGCATAAATAAACAACCACATAAATTTATATTTAGTAAACTTAAGAGATTTGTTTCATGATACCAATCTGATTCTTGATAGTTTTTTTCCCCAATGTTATGAAATTGAAGGATACAAGAAGCTCAAACATCTGAGCTGAGATTTGTTTGTTTCACCAAGTGTGTTCAAATGTGAAGTATGAAATTCAGTGCACAAGGTTGATTATGGTTCATCTTTCACAATAAATCAAATGTTTTAAAGAAGAATTCTAATGGTAATTTCATCTGCATGAACCAGCAAATGGAATTATTTTAGTGTTTAACGTGTTACCAAAGCATGACATTTTATTGTGCCATAAGGCTGTATTAACAAAAGACGAAACTGTCAAACATGAGTATTGGCCAATAAGCCAACACTTTCTAATAACAGTGGCCTATGTTTGTCTGTTGTGTTATATTAAAGGTTGTTGCATAAATTTAATGATTGAAGTTGTTTTCATTCAAAGACAGTGGGTCAGAGGACTTAAAAATTGTTCAGTTATTTTTATGACGAAGGTTTCTTTGTTCCCTTGGCACAAGAGGGGCAATTACTAATAAAAAAACAAAAGAACATGTCAGGGCAGTGGAGACACCTGTTGGAGACTGTGGGTCCAATAATGGAACTCACGATCATATTTTCTGTAGTTGTCCGGAGATCAAACCATTGTGGGAGGAGCTATGTGAACATTTAAATAACATCTTTTCTGAAAAAATTCCTTAGAAGTGTGAAGCCCTGTACTTAGGAGATATTTGATGTTATAACTGGACTCTGAAAGGTTATTAAAAAAACAAAACAAAACTGTAGTTAATGTTTTTGGCAGCGAGAAAGAAAAAATTATCAGTAGAAAATGATTAAAGTCTGAAGCACCTACAATTGAAGAATGGATCAATATTATACAGGACATTTACATTCTGTAGAAGTTGACATTTCGTTTTAAGGGTCAGAGGGAATCTTTTTTCACTATTTGGTCAAAACGGACAAACTATGTAAAACCTGTAATAACTGTTAATTGAATGTATCAATTATGTATGTGAAAACATTTATAGGAGATACATTTCTGTTATGGTTAGTGTAAACAAACACACCTTAATGTGTTTCATCTTGTTGAAGAAGTAGAGCAAGCCCTCTCCTACCGCCCACTTGTTATATTTGTAGTTTGTTCGACTGAAAAAAACTTGGATTAGCAATGATCACTCTGTTGTTCACATTTGAGGTGTGGACATCGATTTGTACCCACAAGGGAAGTTCTGTATTATTTGCTTCTCCGAATAAACAAAAAATGGGGGGGGAAAAAAAAGGTAAAAGAACATTGGAATCAACATCATCACAATCAGAGCCTTCCTAATATTGACAAAAACCACAATAAACGTTTGCTTCATTTCTGGTCAGTACGTGTACTTCAGTCTAAGGTTTGCTCCATATACCACAAGAACAGAGAAATTTCTTCCTTTTCTGGAGGTGGCAAAACCAAAGTTTGTTCTGGCCGAGACATTTCATACTTCACAAGAAAATCAAGTGCCGAATTCGTTGGTTGTCCCCCACTTTTCTGCATTAGCCACGCCCACTTTGAATACCTGACCAATAGAGCAATACTTCTCGCAGATCACAGGAGAACAAATTTCTACCCAGACGGTGTGTCGAGAACAAGATGACCAAAATGACGTCCTGTTGCTCTCAGCCTGGGAGCGAGAACAAAATTCCCTGTTCTCGTTGAGTATGTAGCAGACTTAATGACCATGCACAAGCAGAAGATGCTGGAAAATATCGAGGAGTATTTCCAGCCATTAAACCTCAATGCAAAGCAGGAATACAAACCTGTGACTTCAGCTTGTTCCTCTCCTTGTTTCTTTCCTCCAGCTCTTGGAGAAGGCGGCCAACTTGCAGTGAAATCTCATCAGCGTCCTTTTCCTCACCTTGGACAGTGCTGGGTCTGGCCTCAGCAGCTGCCAGTAAATCCACTTTGTCCTTAATCAGGTCATTGACTTTCTGCTTGGCTTTCTCAAACAGACTTTTGTAGTCCTTCCCATCCTGCGTTCCCTCTGTCTGGGTGTATTGGTGAGAAACCTCCTTCCTTACATTGATTTCAGACAGCTCCTGCAGTCTGCTCTGCGTTTCTTGTAGCTGGGAGCTGAGCCGATTGACCTGTTCTTTTAAAGATTCTCTCTCCTGGGCTGTGGTCTGCAGGAGCTCCAAAAGTTGGTCTTGTTGTTGCTGTACTTCTGACACAGTGGGGTAGCGAAGTAGTGACGGGGAGGCATCTGGACGGGAATGTACAGTGTCTTCGTCATTATCCTGACGGTGTGGTGCTCCATTTTGCAAGGTCTGCTTTTCACTCTGAGTTCCTGTGTGGTTCTCTTCCTTGATGTCACAGATGTTGGCGGCCACATCTGAAAATGTACCTGCTACTACCCTCTCTTCCCCTTCGGTTTGATTCTTGTCCAGACTTTTCTCTGCCGTCTCCCCATTGTCTTTTTCCTCCTTTATTTTTTTTCTTATTTCTGTCTGTGTGGTGGTGCTAGACATCGTTACAGGAGATGTTCTCACAGCTGCTGTCCCGGAGGAGCAAGTTCCTGCCTCATTCGTCTCTGAGGGGGGGTCGATAGCAGCATCATCGCTGCACTCCAACAACAAATTAACAGAAGAGTCATTTTGTGTTTGTTCCCGCTTCACTTTAGCCAAATTGAAGTCAGTCTGCTTCGGCTTGACGGTACTGCAACTCTCCAGAATATAAACGTCGTCATCGGTATTATCAACCCTGTCTACAGGCATTGAAGCAGTGCTCACTGGGCTCACATCCACTGATGATGATGGATATAAGACGTCTTTGTTCTGCCACCTTAGCCTTTTGGATGGTCTTTGTGGCGTTTCAGGCTGGGGTCTTTTTTCTCTGCTGGGGACACAAAGGCACTGTTAATATGGTTTGCAATGAAAAAACAATGGCTATAGTTAAGCAAACAATACGCACTCATACCTCTCTGGTTCTATCCTCAGAGAGCAGACATTAGAAATAATTGGAAGACCACTGTTGCTGGCGGGACTGCAGGCTGGAAAGAGGAACGACTGTTTTTAATCACAACTCACAATTCTGAAGCCCCAAATATGTTTTTAGTGTAGAATTTTGTTTGACCCTCAAGGTTAAATCATTTTCTTTGTCTGCATTCTAAACTTCACCAAGGTACATTTTGGGTTTGGTTGAAATTTTTATTGAGCATCGAAGAAACCCTAAAGGTTGAGTTGGAATATCCACTACAAGGACAAAACTATTGGAACATCCTATTTCAGCAAAACAGTAATGACAACTATCATATTTCATATTGCTATAAATGTCATTGGAATAACATTTGCATTTCATCTTCAGGTTTAATTTTACACTTAGGCTTTGTATTTACTTACTGTACAGCTTAATTTAAGGCCATACATGTCATACTGTGCCATAAATTTGGGTAAATGTTTATATAACAAACATAGACTTTATAATTAAGCTTGTTTTTAAGAAGCAGGTAGAATACTAAATAAAGCTGTAAAGTAAGAGCAGACTAATGGACTCTTTGTAGGATCCTGCAATTTCTATCTATAATACATTTAAAATTACTGAAAATACTTTTGAGTAAAGAACCAAAAACTTCCTGATTATATACAAAGCTTTTTTACCTTGAGAATGTAAATGTGAAATATAGATGTGTTTTTATGAATGAACCTAGTGATGAGTTGAAATTGTGTGGCTCTCTGTTGAGTTTCAAAACAGCATTCAAATGTAAAGAACTCAAGCATTATGATTCAATGAATGATTTAAATGCAACTTAATTGAGGATTATTTTTGACTTATTTATGCATGTTCATGAATGTCTTTTGTATTGTTGGTATTCTGGTTATTTCAAGGTTTATAAATAAGCCTTTGGCCTCAGCTTATTCTTTTTTCAGTTACTGACTGGGAGAAAAATGTTAGTTGAAATAGTCCTTGTTCAGTAAAAGGATATAACTGAAACGAACCAAAAAAAAACCCCATTCAATTCACTTTACTCAAGGTAAAATTTTATTTATTTTTATTTTGTATCATTATGGTTGTTTTAAATGTTCTTCCTGTAGATTTCTGAAACATTTGTCATGTTCTGACCATAAATAATCATTTAAAAACACAGGTAACCAATCTGATTTCTTCAATGCTCACAGAAATCAGCCTTTAACCATAACAGAATAATTGATTTAACATTTATCATCAGGATAATTAGAGAACAAGCAAATATTTTTATCATGTAATATCAGTCCTACGAGACGTAGTTAAAAAAAAAAAAAAAAAAGGTTAAAATGAGTCGGAAGAAAAAGAAAAGTGGATTTATACAGTTTAAAAAATTTAAGATTCTTCAACTGGATTAAAAAAAAAAAAAAAAGATTTTTCTGACCCAAGTAATTATTTTAAAATATTCAGCAGCACCTGTTCACATGAATATGTGCTGGAAATTATTCTTTATTAGATGTCCTGTAGATATTTCCACCCTGTCAAAATACAGAAGTACTTGGAGTATAGCTTTAGGATTTTCCAAGGTCATGTATGCAGCATTTTTCACGTGAATAGTTCTGAATTCTGGGTGAATTGGCATCTTACCAGCTTGTGAAATGGTGGATGAACTCAGTGCAGAGGATTCAGCCCTTGCAGCACCTCCTTGTGCTGAAACTCTGTTAAACCTGCTTCTTGGGGTGGTGGGGGTGGAAGGAGAAGGCACCGTCTGATGGAAAAGAAAATGTCAATACACCTGCCTTTTCTCTAATACTACTCCTAAACTATTCTGTATTGTATATATTAATATCTCAGGAAGTTATTAACACATAAAAATATCAGTAATGCTTAAAATCATTGGTTAATATGACTGTTTTCCATACACTTTGATGCAGCTGCAGGCTTAGATCTACCTGTTGCCATCTGCGTTCCTCATTTGACTTGGTCAGCTTGGCAAGACGTTGTTCTTCCAAATGTTTTTGAGTTGCCTACATGCAGGAGAAACATTTTGATATTAACGATGATGTGTTAACATTCGTCTTATTTTTAACATTTCATAAATTTATCTCATGGATTGGACTGGACCCTTTGGTGGGCCAGTTTTGGCCAGCAGACCATCCCTGGCCTAGAGAAAAATAACTGTTTTTATTTATGATACATCTGAGAGTTTCAGCTTCTTACCAGTGCTCTCATCCTCTCTGCTTTCCTTTTATCTTCCCTCTCCCTGTGGAAAAAACAAACATGTCAAGATTCACCAAGAAGAATCTAATGGATGAATGCTTTTTTTCTTTTAAGAAATAGTCTTTACGATATTACCGCAGATTTTTTCAGATTTGTATTAATCTACATGGTTCTCCAACACAACATAAATATGATGAAAACATGATCAGATATTCATTCAAGTCCTAGGACTAGATCCAATGAAACTAACAGGACATAAGCATTAAACTCAAGTATTTATTTATTGTAAAAAGTATAACATTATGCATTTTCAGAAGTCTAATGGTAAACAGATTGAGTACCGAACACAATTTTTACCCTTTATAACAATTATCAACCAAAAAACAGTCACAGCAAGATCAAGGCACGTAATAATCCAGGAGGACACAGTCACTCAATGGCCTCTCTGAACATGTAGAAAACTGAACAACAATGGTGTAGACACCCGTTATAGGGAGGAATTTGCAAGTAGGAAGTTGCTATGAATGCTGAATTGTACTAGAAATGTTTGCAGGAAAATGTCAAGATGTTCATCCATAAAGAGAAAGAGAATCAGTGAGTGAAGACAATGATCCTCAGCAGTTATTGAAAATGAAAAAGGAGCAAAAGCAGGTCAGATCAGTTTCTGCTTGCATGGCTTTACCATGTAGGTTACAATTTCACAACACTTCAGGAATATATTTACAGGGGTGATTGTAATAAATAAATTTAAAAAAAATCTCGAGCCTGAAAATTTTTCTTCAGGTTGGGTCATGAGTAATGGCTCGTTGGTGGATCTACATCCAGCAATTCACATTTCTCCATTGGAGCAAATTAAGAAATCATAGGCCTCCAAGCAGTAAGGTGGCCCCTTAACCACCTAACCAACACTGAATACACATCATGTAAAGGGGAGTTTGGGGGGCCCTCCCTCAAGAAAATGTTGAAAATTATAACACCTAAAGTGCCTTTTCATGCAGTTTCAGATGGAAATTACTTGTTTGAGTATTGTGCAAATACAGTGCAATTCTGGTCATCAATCCACCACTGGACCTGCATTAGGAAGAATGAGCTGAGCTTTCAACGGTGATGTAATAATGCTTGGTTTGGGCTTTCACTTCCCTATAAATAAGAGGTCAGGGCCAAAACCAAAACCAAGCTCCATACTATGGGGACAGAGCCTTCTGTTTTGCTGCACCTTGGCTTTCGAACAGCCTCCTGGTGAAGCTGAGAGAAATGCAGATCCTGGACTCTTAAAACTATAATAAAAACTTGCTTATTTAAAAAGACTTATAGTTGATGTTTTTTTTGGGGTTTTTTGGGTGGGGGGGGTGGGGGGGGGGGTCTCTTGTTTTTAACTGTCGCACTCTGAGATTCACTGAATGAAAAGCGCATTATAAATACACTTATTAATAACAACAACATCCTCATCATCATCATTAATATGTATAATCTTATTTTTTCACTGGTGTTTAATTCACATTGGACAACTAACTCTGTATCTAGAACCACTCTGAACAAAGTCAACACATTTTTAAAATGTGCAAGACTGTATTTGAACATGTCTCTTGGCAGAGCCAGACTTCAGATTATACTACAGACATCAGTTTTATGGTTGTATGGTTTTTGTGTACTAATCTTGTGGTACGGCACGGACTGCAACCCCGTCTGCTCTTCAGATTCATCTCCCTGCCACCCCTCTCTTGACTCATTGAGTCCCACATCACTACAACAGATATCACAACAGCAGCTCTATAGCTAGGGTCAGCTTCATGTGGTGAAAGTACTTTTCAACCCCTCGTTGCATGTCAATGTGCGCGAGCATAATATACAAAAACAAACACCCTATTGTCTTATTTACTTGCACCAACTGCTGTTTGGCTTTCCATCCATCCCATCTCCTCTAACCACACCCAACGCCATTTGTTTTTCAGTTCAGTGTCAACCTGCAGCACGTCTTCATCTGCTAGCCTTCCATCTCTACGAGTGTCACCATGTACAGTTGATGGTTCCAAAGTGGTTTGTTTATCTCCAGAAGACTCAGTCCCCTCTCTACTACTGACTGGCTAGTAGCTCCCTTCTTGGGAGGGAAAGCCATTGGTTGAGAGCAAGAGGTTTGCCAAAGCCCAAGTTGGAGCCCTTGATATTGTGATGGCTCTGATCTTTTTGCACACCCCCCTCCCAGAAATCCAGCCTGGTGCCAGAATTCTATCACCCATGTATTTAATAACCTTTTTGATAATTTAACTGGGTTCCTTTTATCTAATTTTTAGGACTTGTGTAAAAAATATGACTGTTTCAGGTCACACTGGTGCACACAAAGAAAATTATTTCAAGATTTCAAGTGTTACTCTAACAACTCAAGTACTGCTGAGTTTACAGAGCCACAATGATACCAGTGTTTTCAAAAGAAATGGGCCTTACTGTTTTTTGTACGTCTTGCTGTATGAGGGCAAGTCATCATCAGAGTCCTCAGCTTCCTGCTCCACCTGGCAACTCCTGCAAGTGCAAAGAATAAAGATTAAAGTAGGTCCAAACTAGATTAGGCAGCTCTATTTGAGAGGGAGGACTGGTGTTCTCAGCTTCTGTCATCATGACCAGGACAAGAAGCAGAAAATGAATGGATATCTGTTCATGAGGGTTAGGATTACTACTGCTGTGTGTGCAGGAGCCTGTGATGTTTACAACATAATATGCTAAATTTAACCTGACATGTTTGTAGCTGCTACATCACATTAACGTTCTTTTACTGTAGAAAATGAGGATGCTTTGTTTTGTATTAGCCAAAGCCTTTGACATTGCATTGTGGATTAATCACACTGGTATTCATCAACTACCAGGGAGGGGAGATAAACATGTCCTCCAGCTGTTATTCTGTCACATTCACCACATAAAATAAGGAGGAGGATGAGGGTCTACAGCTGTGTCTGATGGGAGAGGGTTGTCACGGTGCAGCTCTGTGACTGGTTTCAATGTTCATCTACATAGCAATGTTTTCCATCATGACTGACCTGTTGCACAGACATGTTATTACCTCCGCCAAGGAGGTTATGTTTTTGCCGGCGTTTGTCTGTCTGTCTGTCTGTGTACAAAATAACTCAAAAAGTTATGGACGGATTTCGATGAAATTTTCAGGAGAGCTTGGGAATGATACAAGGACCAATCGATTACATTTTGGTGAAGATCGAACACTGTCTTGGCGGAGGTCTGGGCTCTCTGAGTGCTTTTCTAGTTTTATGTGTGTTACCTTTACAGTGTGCTTGTTCTTTATCAAAATAAAAATTCCAGACTTTTTCAAAACTGCCTCCCCTCCAAGATCTTGACTTTATGTACTTTTATACTTGCATGCCTTTTTGGTTGAGATTGCACCTGCTGTGTGTAGTAGAAAAGTTCATTTTAATAAATGTATGAATGAATGAGTGAATAATTTGCAATAAATTCTGTTTTACTGAAATGTTTTCAAAACACATGAAAAAAAAAAAAAATACATGGATCTCACACAAACCAGTTTCACTAGAATCATTCCAGAACTGACTGGTTAGTGAAATTATATCAAGTCTTTTTTTTTTTTTAAAGGCTTTCTTCATATATTTCTTATTCTTAAGATCATCTGCTTTTGAGCATACTCTGAAATTCAACTACGAGAAGCTTTTTTCCATACTTTATTAAGACTTTCACACAAAATTCCACACTTTTCAAGGCCTGGAAAATAGCATTTTAATATTCCATACTTCTGAAGACTTTCAAGACCTGCACAAGCACCCTGCTTTACTGTTTTGCACATTCATTGAGTTGTTGCTGTTTTTTCCCCCCTATATTTATGTTTTAATTGTGATGTTTTTAGGGACTACAGTACAGATGAACAATCTTCATTTTCACTATAGTCTGGTATATTTACATTTAATATTGTTTAATGCAGATGTTCATTAATGTGCATTGTCCCTCCCAAACAAACTAATAAATAAGTAAAACATAACTAGTACTAAGACACATGTCCACATTTGTGTTGCTTTTGTACAGTAACGTTTTGGCTGTTGCCACCATGTTTGTATTTCCTTTACATCACTCTACACCTACACAGTAATCCCTGCCTATCAACAACTTGGATGAGGTGTTTATACATGTATCAGTACCCTGGATGCTATTAGAGTACTTCTGCGAGAGAATCTGGATTTCTCTAAAGTGAGATAATGTTGTATTAGCTACTAACAGAAAAAATATAAATATGTTTTATTATGTTTCATGTATAGATATAAGTGTTCCTGTGAATCCTTTTACATTCACTTTCATTGTGTTTATATAAAAATATAATGAGCAAATTTTCTGCCTTTAAAGAGAGGATTACTCAATTACTTGTTAACTTTCATTACTTGATCTCTGTTTACCTGAATTGCGGATCAGGATTCATGAGGCAGAACCATTTGTCTGGCAGCTTGCTAAAGTTGATCCCATCAGGAAGTTTGCGCCACTGCAAACAGTCATCACACTGCACCCAGTTCTGATCTGGTCGTTTTCTGTGGACACACACACAGTAATTGGATCAGTGGACATCAGGAGTGAAAAAAGTGGAAATAACGTGACCATTATATAGAGATATGTGTGTGTGTGGAACCTAACATGGTATCTTCCACTGGTATGCTGTTTGGATTTTCAGTGCTTCTTCTGTAGCGGATCTCATTCCAGTACTCCTCCAGTTTGATCCCCAGGTTGGTCATAGTTTTTCTGAAACAAGTTAAGCATTCACGTATTTGCATTTTGTTTAAAACACTTTGCAATGTTTAAAAAGAGTAACGTAATATACACAGAGTTGAAAACCCTCTGCCTTTAGTCCACATCAAAGTTTTTGCACAGACCGAAGGACAATGTGCCGATGATGCCCTTTATTTTAAGAGTGAGATCACTTACACAAGATCTACATTTGAAAAGTTACTACAGTAAATTGCATTGGAATTGCAAAGTACAATGTATTTAGTAGATATTTTCCTATTATAGCAATTTTTTCAGAGGCTACACTTCTATTCCACTTCTAAGAAAATCAAGCCAATCAAAATGTGGTTAATGTTTTGGCCAATTTCTCACCTAATAAATGACAATTTGGTTATATTCATAGCTAATTTGGCTTTTTTTTTTTTTTTTGACCAAAGATATTGTCTTAATCAATTTAGTAAATAATATGATCATAAAAACATGATTAAATACATTACTCAAAGCACTTCGATCAAACCTTGCTTCCACAATTAATGAGATATTCTGTCAGTCCGCATTTTCACTGTTATACTGCAGTTAGTGCTGCTTTTCAGAAAAACAAAAGGACTGGTTGCAATGTTTTTGAACATGAATCACCAGTATCCCATAGCAACATATACAGCACCATTCCCTTTCACTTTTACCATTTGCATTTGGGAAAGTGCCAGCAATACAGAAAACATGCAGTTTCAGAAGCCTTAAAGGTGATTACAGACAGACTATGACAATTCGATGTAGGATTAACTTTCAGAACAACTTTTTAGAGACGGTGAGAAAGAAATTAGAGGTGAAGGAGAAGACCATGGGACAACAGAGGGACATGGGAGAGACACAGAAATGAGGGAGACAGAAAAACCGTGAAACAGTCTGGCGGGGAAAGCGTTAAGAAAATACCTGTACTTATCAGTCTCAAGAAAGCTCTGTTTATTGTGTGTTGGATCCAGGAAGTTGCATTCTATGACCCCAATAACACCAACACCTCTGTTGTTCGCCTACAAGAAACAGACATCAGGTGATACAGTCTGAAAACCGAAGATAAACAAAACATGAATAAATTCCATACAAACTCACCTTGAGCTGGCAGCCAACACGTTCATAGGCTTTGATGAGCCGATTCTTGTGATACATCATAATCCCATAGTGGTCTTTACTTTTGGTGTTATAACCAAAAGTGATGGGAATGCGTTTGTTCTTAAGGAAAAGTTAAGGAAACTCAAGAGGTGGGCAGTTTATTTTTGTGCATGTCAAATGTTCACTTACATTTGTAAACAGTCAACATTTTACAACAGCAAGTGGGACAGTAAGATAAGACCAAGCGGAAAGAACAGGTGATTAAAGGATACAAGGAAATTAGGTTTATAGTGGTCCTTTCGTATGTGGGCCAGATTCTTAGCCACGAGTTCAGACTTCACCTTCACATGACGTATCATGATTTGCATCCGTGGCTTCAAGTACAGAATGCTACAATATGCCTAAAACCATTAAAAAGCATTTGTAAATGTATTTCTGTGCAAATAAAAAAGTGTAAATGCAGAAAACCCACAGAAAATGGAACTGGATTTTGGTTCACTAATTTGTAACACTGGCATGATACAAATTTAACACCGTTTGCGATCAGTGAAAATGTCAGTATACTTTTTTGTATGTTATGCCTCCTTACCCGCAGTGAATACATTGTCTCAGGGACGTATGATGAGATCCTCTCTGGATGTTGAGAACCGTCATTCAGTGTCATGTAGACATCAGATGGAATTCTGATATCATAACGGTCACTATCAAAATCAAACTCCAGCTGATTTTCTGTCCTGTTACACAGAATATGAAGTGTTAAAATTAAATTGTATTTACTAGAAAAAGACCACACTGGATACATTTATGTGTCATGGAAATGGCATACTGTGGATATTCTCAAGCCTTTTCCAGTTCACACATGTAGGAAATGGAAATATGGTGATGATATGAGGATTCTTTGGACAAGTATAAAGTGGAATCTGAAAATTACGCTAAATTGCATGTTTTACTTCATATTGTGACACATTGCCCTTTTTATGCTCAGCTGAAATAAACATAAACACACTCTATGGCAGAGATGGACGCTCCAAAGAAAAGTCAGCATTTCTGACCAGAAGTGGAAACTCAGCTGAGGTTAAACACTATTAAACAGGACATAAACCCGTTGATAAGAGCCAAGACAAAAAAAAAAAAAAAAAAAACTAACCCTTTGAAGAAGAATAAGAGAAAAACTATTTTGAATGGGAGTATGCAGAGTTGTATGTCAACAGGAATTTTTGTCAAGTAAACAGTAATTTTTCATTTTCAGAATATGGGCAAAAATCTAAACATTATTATTATTACTATGCACATGTAAACATACCTTGTGATACTTTAATGACTACTGGTTAAAAAGATTCAAACTTTGTTACTTAAAGTAATATTTTAAAGCTATAAATCCTGCTTCACTGTGCAGACCTGCGTCAGCATAGGATAGTGCTTATATTTAACAAATAGTAGATAAGAGTAGAGACAGACTTGCGGAGGTTCCAGATGATGATACGTGTGCCAGTACTCCCATTGGACCAGGATGAACCAATGGTGTTGACCTCGGAGAGCAGAGCTTTGTCTGTCTTGAATGGGGAATAACGCAGGATGTCCTGCAGACTGGCTCTGTGCTCGTCTTTTACATGGAGTAAAACTGAAGTCAAGGGTAACTTAGGACACAGTAGGAAAATTGCATATGAAAGGCTCCAAATATATCTGGGATGAAACAGCCTTATGAAAAAACAACCCCCCCCCCCAATCTTTCCTCAATTCTATTGTCTGATCACAAGGAAATCTCTAACCCATTTGGAATGGAAGGCATGATAAACATAATCAATCAATTACAAAAGTAGACTTTTATCTTCGGAATAAAGCAGACATTCAATCAAAGAAGTGAACTTCATTTAGGGACAGGAACCTTATATGAAACAGCAAACTTACTGCCAATTAAGGACTTAAACTTTTATCTCTGACCTTTTGTCATTTTAATCAATCATGAAAACACTCTACCGACATGATGCCATATGTGTCACTATGGTAGACAAAGGATATTCATGTCATCTCTCTGTTCAATGCAGATGATAGGAACAATAATTTGCTTTGCATTAATCTCTTCCAAGTAGGACTGAGAGAGCATCCCAACGCATTCGGCGGTCTCAGACTTGGAGAAAACAATTGCATCTTTACCAAGACGCATGGACCCAGATTTGAATCCGTTCCCATAGATACCAATCGGCTCCAGACCATTTAGAGCAATCTTGTCACTGTAACCAAAACTAGAGAGGAAATATGCAAATAATCTTAGTAAGTATGAGACACACTTGAAGTTCCTCCACCATGGAACAATTAGAGGTTAACACCCATCAGAAAAATGTAGAAATTAGTGTCTAAAACATAGACTGAAATCTCCCTGTCCATGTGTCTGTACCTGAGCATCTTGTGCATAGTTTCATAGTCCAGTCCGTTGCCATTATCCATAAAGCTGAGACATTCTTGGCCATTGACAACAGTTTTATCAATCCAGAACTGTTTGGCACTGACATCAGGATCATAGGCATTGTCTGTAGAGAGAAAAAAAACATTTTAAAATCATATTAATACCCCTTGGAAATCATTGAGGCCCTTAAGAAGTACAATGACACCCAAATTTAGTCAAACTTTTGTACTAGGTTTATTTTAGGTGCAGGTTGCCCCAGATGCCTGCAGTCCCAATATCAAACAGGTGCACCAGGCTGGAAAGTAGGCTAAAAGGCAAGTTTTTGTGTCATTTCTGAATGTTTGCACATCACTGACTATAAGGAACTTGAGGAAAGAGCATTTTTCAGGTAAATCTAGCCATTTAATTAAAAAGGACAATAAGTTAAAACAAAATAAGAGACAATCCTTATCATGGTTTTCTGGCTTTATCTCTGTTAAAAACGTTTCACATGTAATTGAGAAAAGATGTATCCTTTTCATTAAAACTGTTATTCCCATTAAGTTGGAATAATTTTGCTTTCATAAAAATTCCTCTTTTCATTCCTATTTATACATGACCAGGTGCAATGCTTACAGACTGATTCCCAGTTACACTTTATGAAGAATAAATCGCAATGTCACAATCATTGCATGAGAAGAGGTAAAAATATTTTTTTCCAACTTCATGGGCAACAGTGTATACCCACTAAAATATGTATGAAAGTCAAACCAACATAGAGGTTATAAAATTTGCTCATGTCTTTAATACACATAAAACTCCTCCTGACATTTGTTTTCTGTTATAATTGTTGGTTACTTATTTGTATTGAAAGAAGCAAGTGAAAGCAGATTTGTTTTATGAATTGAAACCAAAACTAGAAACTGAATGAGTAAACGAAACTTAAGGTTGTCAACAGTTAAATTAAATCATGTGATGATGACTCACCTATAAGCTCAGCTATGGCACTGAAAGGCCAGGTGTGGCTGGTAGAATTAGTATGAAGAAACTTGGGACTCAACTGTCAAGACAAAAATGAACATTTATGCAGCAGTTATACATGTGGTTTTATTTTGAAAGAAACATTTTAGATTTCAGTCCTGCTCTGGTCAAATTTACTGTAACCATATTTTTTTGGCTTACACCTCACATATAAACTGCAAGTCCTTAGGTTAGAGAACAGGAATGATCTTAAAGGGGTTATATTTTACTAAACCCACTTTTATTAGTCTTTGGGACATTTATTTGTGTATTTGGACTCTAATAGTTCAACGTTTTAATTTGAACCCTACATGCTATATCTTCACATTCATTTTTAGCAAAAATCAAGTGGATTTCTACAACTCATTTTAATTCCTACTTAATTTGTTACGTTTATAACTAGTTGCAGAACAGCATTTGCACATATAAGGTCAAGACTTCCAATGAACATTTGTCTGAGTACGACAATTATTTGTCATCAGCAGTGGTTTTAGTCCATATTGAAAATATGGACAAACTTTGAGCCTAAAATGTTCAGTTGTTGGTTGAACAAACAGAGCAGCGCAGTCAACAACCTGCAGGGTATGGGGCATGAAGTGGCTCATGTGCATTTAAAGGGCCAGTGTTCAAAACCACCTTTTTGGTGTCATGACTTAATAGATAGGGTTGAAGATGGGCCTGTGGAGTTGAATTAATGAAAAAATTCAGACCCAAGCAGAGTATTTACAGTTTATGTAAGTTATACTTCTTCGCACTCCTTTTCAAATATGTATTATGTCTTATGTTAAATTATGTTTATAAATGTTTATTATTATTTTACTATTTTGACATTCATATTCAAAATAAATACAATCAATCAATTAATCAATGTAGACTACAAGGAAATATTTTACAATGCATAATTCCACTTAAAAAAAAGCTAAATATCCCTCCTTTCCAATGATGACTGCATAAAATAAAATAAAAAAATATATATTTTAAAAGTGTGCTTAGTCACACGGTTACATCAAAATGTCACTGATTTTGACAAGGTTTACGCCAAAACACTTAACATGTGGTTCCTACTGGAAATTTACTTACATTTGACTTTCCTTGTTTCTTTAATTCTAAAAATAATGATGTCAGAGTGCATTGATAATCATAATTATGAATATTTTTGTTGTTAGTATCTCTGTACAGTTGTTTGTTTTTAGTACTGTTTTTATAGTTATTATTGTAACTTTTTTCTTATTTTTGTGTGTGGTGTCCTGGATACTACCCTATTATATAACGTATTATATCATACAGATCAACCGACATAAATAAATAAATCTCAGTCTGAATTGCCAAACCCAACCATTTGTTAGAGCTGATACTTCACATCTACAACGAAAGAAAGACATTGCAGATAAGGAAGAATAAGAAGCAGGAGAAGAAACAGCAGGAGAAGAATACAAGATGAAAAAGCAGAAGAATGTCATAAAGTAAAGACATTCCGAGATTGGTTATTTATTATCACTCTTTTAAACTCATTATAACTCCGTTTTCGCAGACACTTTAAAGTCATTTTCAATCAAAATATCGTTGTTTTTGATTCCTAAAACACGCGAGAATACGACAGTCTTCGTTGTTGTGCTACAAAAAGTGTTGATAAAAGGATGCTAAGAGCTAACGTCTATAACACAAACAAGGAAACAGATTTAACGTCCGTTTTGGGGCTGCAGATACTATTACGGACAAAGGAATGTTCCTTGACCAAAGAAACGCCTCTAGAATCGATGTCCGTCAGTCTCACACATGGTTTTTCTGGTTGTATTCGACTTCTCATGCACATATCGCTCACTTTACCACCGTCAGGTCGTTATTTTGGTTTCACTTCACTCTTCCTACTTGGAATTATATTAGAAGTGTTTACAACAGCCTTAATATAGATAAAATCTTACATACCGTGCTAAGTGGCACTCCTCGATCACTTGCTGCCGCCATTTTTGCATAAATATAAACACCCCGGAAGATGCGTACCGGAAGATGAAGTCGCGCGCAGGTCAGATCCGATCAACATTTAATTATTATTTAATCATTAAATGCGTATGTTTGTATCTTGAGTCTCTTAACATACGTTTTACTTGTGTTTCTTCAATTAATTACGCATTTTTTTGTATTTTAAAATGTCAGATCAGGCGTCCTTGTTTGTTTGTTTGTTTCTTTCTTTCTTTCTTTCAAAAAAAATAATGATGTCAGAGTGCATTGATAATCATAATTATGAATATTTTTGTTGTTAGTAGTATCTCTGTACAGTTGTTTGTTTTTAGTACTGTTTTTATAGTTATTATTATAACTTTTTTCTTGGTTTTGTGTGTGGTGTCCTGGAAACTACCCTATTTGACTTTTTTTTTTTTCTCCTTTCTTGCATGCCAGAGTTATTCTTGGAGTAATTTGGACAACTACTGCTTAGGAGAAATTACAAGTGTCTGTCAACAAAGGGCCACTGATTCTGAAAGCTTTTTGAAGACAACAAACCACGAGGGCCTACGAAAAGCATTTTCCAAAAATCCATTACAAAAAGGGATGCATAATTGTATTGAATTATATCTGTGTTTCTGACCATGCTTTCACCATGTAGGGCTGAAAGCTGTAAACCCTTCTTGCTTATAGATGTTCATTGTTTGGTGGCGAGTTACTCTGGGACTCTTCAGTATTAAAATAACACGGATACCAATTCCTACTTTACCCTAATGAGCTTAGTTATTTTCCTAAATTAGCCTGGGGATGAACTGATCTACAGTTTTACTTTTCAGCTCAAAATTTTGATGAATAAAGGTCATGCCATACCCTTCCACTGAGTTTAATGACAGAAATATCCATTTAATACACTGCCAACTGTAATTGGTATTTAGTGTTTCGTGTGATAATAATCAGATCTGTTACACAAGTATATAAATCATAAAATATAATGTATTGGTAACAATAGCAGAAAAACCTTGCTGCATGTTGATACGTGTTATGAATTTTGTGGCACAAATTTTTGTCTCATATCTAGAGCAATTTTAGCTGCTTATCCATATACTGGTCAACTGGAAGTGTGTAGAAATCCAACCAACATGTCCTGATAATCTACTAATTTACTATGACAATGATGCCACAATTTGAGGCAAACAGACTAATAATATTTTACCAATGCAAGCACAGCAAACAGACAGCTATTTTTATCCAGTAACAAACACACACACAGTAATCAAGCTTGTTGTTTATTGAGTCCTCTTTCTAATAATTTAAAACTTGACAGATTATCTTTTATGCTCCCAAAATAAATTACATAAACATTCAGCATTATGGAAACAAGACAAATTGCAGTTGCAAAAATTACCTATGAACATCAACAAATAATTGCTGAATTCCCTTGGACACCAAAATGGCAAGTTCCGGTTTGTGTTTTTAGAAGGTACATACAAGTTTTCCCGTTGAACATGAGTTACATTCAGAAACTTAACAATACAAATATTAACATACATCTTAAAGAAGGGCCTGTGAGGTCCTAAGAAACATTTTTTTTAATAACAGTTAAAGAGAAAATACCTCTGAACAGCAGCCCAAGACACAGACTTTACATTCTCAGAGTCAGACGAACATATTAGCCAATGTAGTTAACAAGAGTTAAAGTCACAAGAACATATATTAACAATACTTAATGAGGTTTTACACACTGAATCTGTTCTCAGGTCAAGGTCATGGAGTAGCTATCTTATTGTTAATAATTTGAAGCTGTTTTTCACAACTTTTTACATGCAATAAGCTTATGACTTTACAATAATGGATTTGAGTTAACATTAAAACAAATTCTCAATGTTTGGATAATTTTTGCATTTTTACTTATTTTTTAAGGATGATGAGGCAACCAGTTGGAAACACCTAGTTTGTTTTTTTTTTAAAATACTGATTCAGTGTGAGAACCCCGCAGAGGTACATGATTCAAACAAGTTAAAAGATAAGAAATTCAAAACATTTCCTTTTTATGGTTCACAATACAACATTATCACCAGTTGTGCCCTCATATGGCTGCAGGTAATTCCCAGAACCTTTCAAAGCTTAAGGAGAGGGTTTAGTTTTTAGTTCTTGAAAACTTAGCACTTGAGTTCTAACTCTCCATTGAGTCCAGGAACTCTTCCTCAGTTATTTGCTCCAGCCTTTTCAGGACCGATTCTGAACTGGCTGCTGGGTAGTCTGCTACTGGGAAGTGGGGCATAGGTTTCCCACCCTGGAAGGAAGAGCAGAGGGTGCAAAGAAAAGGCAACAGCTGGGTGATGGATGTCAGGGAGCGCTGGATGAGGAGGGGGAACTCCAAATACTCAGTGGATGACTCCTCACTCAGTCCATTCAATGCCTGGAAGGACAGGATGGCATCATGCAAATTAGATGTGACAGTCACACCCCAAAATACAACTCTACCGTCACATGCAAAAAACTGAAATTTCCATGTCAACAGATAAAATAAAAGGCTACGTTTTAAAAAGTTGGCCTGTGTTTGTAGAATTGTAGCTGTCACTGCAAAATGATTACCTGTTCCACGGGGTTATTAAAGGGTTCAGGTTATTAAATCCACAAATAATGGTGTTTTAAAAATTCATTTAGGATGAGCCAAATGTCTTCTATGCAGATGACAGTATTGGACAAAAGTGTTCAGTCCTGTTAAGCTATGTTGTTTCTAAAGGTTTTCTTATGAGCATACATATTTATTCCTCTGTCCCTTTATTAAGATATGTAAAGTTAGTACAGAGAAATTAAGTAGAATATATTTAAAACTGATAAAAATATTTTAAAAATGGCTTTAATATGCAGCAGTCAGTGTTTCTTGCATTGTATGTCATGCCAATTCTTATGGTATTTGGCGTGCTATACGTATGCATTTTCATCTTCAACCCTAGTCCAAGCCTAACCCCAGACCTCAGTGTGTGGTATTTGATACGCCGTTAACGTACAAGCAGAAAGCTTATAATGCTTATAGATAACCCGCCAATGAAAAGTGGCACATATATTTATGTGATTTCATGATATCACGTTGGTTACTTCTGTTCCTGTGACAAAGAGTTGCTCAAACAAATGTTTGATGTGTTAAATGAAACCTCATGATAAAGTCAGCAACTCTTCCACTATCCAACTACAACAACAAACCCACTGGTGGCTGAACACTTTTATATACTGCTATACATGAACTACATCCAAATATAAGTGTCTATTTAGTCACAAGGAGCAAATATCAATAATAAATAATGGGCTCAGACTTTAGATAACAGCTATCATTAGGTGGGGGTCAGCAATTTAGCAAAAAAACAAACAAACAAAAAAACATCTCAGAACATGATAAAAAAATAATAGTGAATTAACTTTACTAAAAGTACACATTATGTCTATTATAAACAAACACTAACTAAAAAGTAGTACTTCCAAGGATGTCAGGGTACATTATTTATTACAAAAAAAGTTTATATTGGCATTAAGAGAAATATTACAACAGGCAGAATGCCAAACACACACCTCCAGAGGAAACACTGATCTGATTTTAGGCATTTTTCACATTGTCCAATAATAAAGATTTGATTATTCAAATTAATTCAATATATTGCTCAGTTGTATCTTTAAGTTTGTACATATGATCTTACCCCATATCGTTGGTGAATTCCTTCGAGTATTTTGACAACGTGGGGTGTGCACTCCTGCTCACCCTCAATCAGCGCCGTCTCTGGGCCGCTGTAACGGTTGACGTCCACCTCAGGGACAAACGCCCAACGATACCTGAACCAGGAGGGGATCAAACGGTTCAACATTAACACACAGACTACACACCCAATGCCAACGCCATGATTTCTTAATTCAGTTTTTTCTCCTGAATGTGGCTCTTACATCTGAAAGAGTGGCATCTTTTCAGGTGGAAAAGCCACAGAAGTGTCCAGAAACTTGCAGGCTGACAGGTACATGTCTAACTCTGGCTGGGAGAAATTCAGTGGCCCATTCCTGTCACCACGAACCACTTTGGCCAGCCTGAATAAATACAAAGAAAAACAAGTCAGGGATCTAGTGCCAACAGCTTCAACAACTAAAAAGACATTACCCATAAAAATAATTGACTCACTTTGAGACTTCTTTGTCTATTTGCAGAGTTTTCTCCAGACGAGCAAATATGCGAATCTGAAAAACAACATCTCATTAAAATATTAAAAATGGTTTGTGGCCATCAACTGGAACACCAGAGGCCGACATCGTACCAGTTCTGTCACCATGATCGGCCAAAGGGATGTGAGGTGCTGGGACGAGATGCGCAGCAGAAGAACACGAAACATCAAGAACATTTGAGCTGAAACAGCAGGGCTTGGATTCATACGCAGAGCCTCAGTGAGACGCTCTGGAAAAGAAAAAAATGAAGGTTAATTACATTTAAGAGACTGTCTGTTTCAACACTTCGGAATAAATAATAGTGCCTAATGCCACACCTTGGATGAGGGGCAGATAGAGATGGTACTGGTCGAGTTCTCCACTGAACATTGCAAATGCCTGTCGCTTCAGCAGCATCGGTTTCTGGTCCCCACTCGCAAACAGTTTCAAGGAGCTACTTTGCATGCCTACAGCACAATTCAATAAAACACATATTTTTATCACATCAAAAAGACACATTTTATTGTGAAATAATTCATCTGTTTAAAGTATTGAAATATTTTAATACAAGATACATTCTTCTAAAAACTAACCTTGAATTGCACACTTTTAATAGTAGGTCTACTTACTCATGAGGTCTTTAAACATGGTCTTTTCATGTGTAAGCAGGTGGTCGATGATGGACTTCCAGCTGTAAAGACGCTTCAATTAATTTTTGTAAAATAAAATACACCATGTAAATGATAAGTACATTTTGTTCCATCTCCCACTTACAAAAAAACAAATTAAGTGTAAATCACATTGATATTCATGCATAATAATTTGCCCTACATAAATTCATTTGGATTTTCATATTTGTTATTTTGAAGACTTTCACTGAAAAGAAATTATTTCAGATATTGTACTTTTGTGTCTTCAAATATTAGAATATTCATAGTAACATAAATGTTTGACCTTCAAGAATTTCACTATACTATACATTAATACTGCTGTTTTATTTTTTTGACTGTGTCCATCCCTCCCTTGGCAAACGCTGATGCTGCATGCAAGTACATACGGAGCACACTGTCTACGCTGCAGATGTAAAACCCCCAGGCCCTTATCATCTCTGGGGAGTTTAATCATGCCTCCCTCTCGACCACTCTCTCTAACTTCACACAATATGCCAACTGCCACACAATAAAACACTGGACCTTTAAGATTCACACATTCCCACCTCTCTGCCTTCTGTTCACAACCACGCCCATTTGTCTTGAGCTGAATTTACATTTTAACAGGTTTGACTCTTTCCTGACTCCAGGCCTCACCCATTCAGGTCCCTCTTCACACCTCTCCAGAATGTAAACCTCCCTCCTGCTGTTGCCGCCAACACCTCAGCTCCACTCACACCTCTGTCCTGACTCCAGCCCTCACCCTTTCATGTGCCTCGACTCACCCCTCCAGTACAGTTGCCTCCACTCTGCTGATACCTTCTTCACCTCTGCCCCTCATACATCTCTCTACACCCCTCCCTCTCTGAGGACCTCATTCAGTCACCCCCCACCTCCCTCTGCCTCACTACATACCAGGTGAGAAGGGAGCTCAGGAAGATGAATGCCAGAAAAGTCACAGACCCAGACGGCATCAGCTCCAGGCTGTTCAGGGAATGTGCAGACCAGCTCAGTAAGGTGGTTATGTACTTGTTCAACCTGAGCCTCAGTCTGGACAGAGTCCCATTCCTGTGGAAGACCTCCTGTGTGGTTCTGGTTCCTGAAAAAGCTCACCCCAGTGAACCTAAGCACTAGATGCCCATCACCCTCTGATACTCTGTGAGTCATGTTCTGTGACTTCTCCAGGTCTTTCAACACCACCTAGCTGTTGCTGCTGTGGGGGAAGATGGAGGAAGCAGGTGTGGACCCACATCTGGCTGAATGGACCATCGACTACTTCACTGACAGACCACAGAATGTGAGACTACACAACTGATAGGAAAATTATGAGACACCAGGCAGAGTCTCTGAGGCATTCAGTAACACTCAGTAAATTACAGTGTTTGCCATAAACAAACACTGAATGTTCAAAAATCCAAAAATAACAACACAGGGTGCCTGTTAATGCACAAATGACTGAACAATATTTTGTAAAAATGCCGTGTCCCACAGGTAGTTAAGGAGCACACCCCTCTTGTTTGGACAGAAGGCATGTGTTAATGACTAATGTCCTTTACATTTATAACCTTAAGTTTCAAAGAACTAAAAGATTTACTTTCTGGAAGTAAAGCTTTGGACAATTTCTACTACAGGTGAGTACACCTACCTGTGTGCACAGGAGGCATCCATGGTGAAGAAGAGGGGGTCCATGAAGAGCTCAAAGACCTCCTTCCTCCAGGCCCGTTTGGTGTAGGCATACCCACTCAGACTGCTCAACAGCTGAGCACCTGCTTCAAAGCTGGGCATGTTGTAGGCACTACAGGAGGACCATATTAAAGGAACAGTGATATGATTAAAGAGAACAAAGACAGTGTACATGTGTTAACATAGCTCAGCCATCTACAGTAGATACCTGTGGTTCTTCAGGTAGGGGAAAACATAGTACATGAGCCGAGAGATGAGAGGAACGGCTTTCTCCTTCTCATCACTGCGATATACCATGTCCAGAAGTGGTGCCAAAATCTACACAGAAAAGTGTAAAAGAGTGTTGAGAAACTCTTACATAATACACAAAAACAGCCCTCATATTATTTATTCACTGCCACACCCAACCCTACCTCAGCCAGAAGAACAAGAGCCTGCACACTGTAAACAGACGGAGCCGAGGAGGACACCATGGCACTAGCCTGAGCCACTGACTCTGATCAGGGAATGAGGAGAGAAACAAAATGAGATCAGTTATTCTGTGCTTTCACCACATCCATTCCTTTTCTTAATTGCAAGTATTAATACCTACAGTATAAATTTTTTTTACTAGTAATGTTTAAAGGTTCTGCTTTCAAAATGTATTTAACTCATAGTATGTAAGTATCATCAGCAAAATGTACTTGCAGTATTAAAAGAAGTAAGTGTAGTATGTGATGTTTTGGATTCATATTACTGCTGTATCAGCATGAATATTGCATTTTACTCTCATATTTATTTAAGGCTGAGCTAATTTACATCCTGTTGGTTGTTTCATCTACAGTAATGCATCATTACCGTTAGTGTCTATTTAAAAAATAAATAAATAAAATTCTTCATTTAAGAAAAAAAATAAATCTGTTTTCACCTTTTTGGCAATTCCTAATCCACTGAATTCAACAAAAGTATTTGAAAAAAAGACATTTTTCTCAGTCCATAAATGAACACTTCATTCAAAATACAGGGTTTTCACTGGACAGGAAGGAGATTCATTCATCTTCATTCATCTTCTATACCCGCTTAATCCTCATTAGGGTCACGGGGGTCGCATGGAGCCTATCCCAGCTGCTTAGGG
>JAQQZY010000015.1:23194492-23206366 GCA_030068375.1 Ostorhinchus rueppellii
GAAAAAAGAAATCACATTTTCTTCCGTTTTCTCTGTTTTTGATACAACTCTCAACTTTAATTTGAGCTTTTATGAACATTTACATGATTAGCAAATTGAATAAAAGAAAATACCACATTTTAACTGGAAAAAAATGCTAAATATAGAGGATAATATTATAATAAATTGTGATAAATCATTTAAGAAAGGTTAAATAGAGAGAAAAAGTTATTTGAGAAGAGACACAAAAGTGTTGCTGGGTCTTTATGGGTTAAGCTAAGCATATATAGCTCTACTCACCTTGTCTTTGTGTAGCAGTGCTCGGCAGATGATGTCTTCACAGATTGCTGCTGATGGAGCCAAACAGTGAAGCCTGTAGAAGAGCTCCACACAGGAGATGTGCTGCTCTCTTCGCTCTGTGTCCAGCTGGCTCCATAGCACCTGGGACACCCTCTGGTTTACAGAACAGACTACATTTTAAAGACATCATTCATACTACAGAGGCTGAACATCATTTTTATTCATGCATGCTAACCTGATAAAAATCTGTGCCCTCTTCTATGGCCCTCAGCAGTGCAGGGTAGATGGGTGGCACTGTGACCATCTGCAGCCGCCCACTCAGAGGATTAGAGTCAGAGCTCTGGTAGCGCTTATGCTTGTCCTGGATGACCAGTGCTAAGGACTGTGAGTGGTTGATGAGTTCTAACAGGGAGGCCACTGCAGTGTGCTGGATGTTGTAGTCCCTGGATAGGCAACACAGGGTCATCAAGGATCTCAGCCACACTGGCAAGCTGTCCACGTTACTGCCTGCAGAAAATAAAAAAAAAATAAAAAAACAACATTCTGATTATCAAATACTGCTGCAAATACTTCTGCTCAGTTACTGTACTTAAGCATAAATGTGAGGCACTGGTCCTTTACTTCAGTATTTACATTTGATGTAACTCTGAATCTCCAAATATACTGAGTTTTAACATTTTTCTGAGTCCATGACCATGAAAAGCAATCTGGTTCTCAAAAGATAGCAATACTATAAACCCATGTGAATGCGAATCTTATAGAATATGATGTATTGCTGTAGATTAAACTACTCAGCAGCATAAAAAAACCCATAATAACATTATTAAAAGTGTCCGAGGCAAAATGAAGGGGAAAATAGGTTTAATACGTTTATGCACCATAAACTGAAGCTGCTATTTTGAGCTTTAATGTCGAATCTGGACAAGGACAGGTAAGTACAGTTGCTGGTCACATATTTTGCTCCTTATTTATCTAAAAACTCTTATGAGTGACTAAAGCTTCCTGCTACTGGTCAATTTTCTTCAGGCTGAGAACAGGGTGGAATTCAGGTTTCCATTCAGATCACTTGAAATACAATATACTGAGGAGTAATCATTGAATTTTCTTCCCAATGACACCAAAACTATTGAGCACTGCAGTTTTACCCCAAAGGCACACAGTGACTACCATTACTTTTCATACTTTAAAATACATTTTGTTGGCAGTACTTGAATACATTTACTTTAGATTAGAAAATGATCTGAACATTTCTTCCACCACTTGTTAAAGGGCCACAGCAGACTTATTTTATGGAGTTTCTGGTGACAGTTGGAATAGTATGGCCTGAAAAACCTGTTTATTGAGAAAATAACCATGATGATATCACAACAGTTTTATCTAACTGGAGCTGAAACTTAAAATTAGTTAAACTAAAAGTGAAATGTTAACAGGCTAAAAATAGGCACTGAAAGGAAGGACATTTCCTCTTCAACAACTTTGACCTTTTGAATTTCATGCCTTCCATTCTATATAAAAGTTCAGTCCTGAATTACTAATGTTAAGTGGACTGCATTTATATAGCGCATTTTCCACATCTTCATGGTGCACTCAAAGCGCTTTATAAAGCCTCACATTCACACATACACTCATACACCAGCAGGCGGCTGCTGCCATGCAAGGTGCTGCCAGACCTACTGGGAGCAACGCAGGGTTCATTGTCTTGCTCAAGGACACTTTGACTTGAACCGTCAACCCTTCAGTCATTTGACAACCCGCTCGACCAAATGAGTCACAGCCGCCCAACTAGAATACGATACATGGAGAGAACAACCTCAACTGCATGTACCTGATTGACCAAACATGTCTGTGTGGAGAGCCAATGTCTCCTCTTCACTTAAGTAGATAGGGAAGGTGGTGCACTCCAGCAGGAGGTGGCAGGCAGCCGTGAAAGCCTGACGACAGGCCTCTGAGATCTCTGCCTTACCGCGGGGCATGTACCCACCCGCCCAGTCCAGACAGCCTGAATGCCCACGCTCCTTTTTCCTCTCAGTAAAGACTGCTGGGACAGTAACATCAGAAGTGGGCCGGGATTTTAGTTTGTTAGGAGAGAAAAGCTCAGTCAGCTTGTCTTTTATTTCTTTTCCAGCTTTGCTTGCCAGCAGATTCTTTTGATCCACGGAGGCTGGGTTGAGGGGAGGCTGATGAACCTCCTCCTGTCCACTGACATCTTCCACCTGCACCAGCAAGAATCTGAAACATCACAGGAGTAAAAATATTCATAGAGGGTTATTATAGTCTCATTTACCCGAAAACAGATCAAGACATTTTATGATATTTAGCTTGAGACGAAAACTTTTTTCAATATTCATTGTATTTTTCTTGCAGTTTTGGAAATGGTTTAATCACTTCGCTCTGGATGGTAATTACTTGCCAGTGCTATAGGTCACGCAATTTTAAAGGTTCATGACACAAAAATAAAAAGATTGTCCACACTTTGAACTCCCTAGTAAACAATACTTTTGTCAATTATATTTGATACATTCATTCAAACTAACTTTTTCAGCCTTTATAAATCAAGGCATCTGTATTATAAATTAAAGCCAAGTGGCCTCTGTGTGTGTGTGTGTGTGTGTGTGTGTGTGTGTGTGTGCACGCATGTGTGTCTCAGGAATCACACAAAATCCAGAAAGAGCTGACTGCTGCAGTTTGGCATAGTTATGTATTTTTGGTCAAGGAAGACTAGTGAAAAATGGCCAATCGATAGGACCAATATTAAGGAAAATATTAGTCATTTTGGAATACAACTGCCTTACAATCACGTTGCTATGCCTAGAACACTTTGATGGTGACTGCTGGACAAATGCAGTACAGCATGCATGAATACACAGCAGCAAAACAACTACCACCTCTAGAACCCGTGGATCCCTAAGGATCAATGTGCTAGTTTCTCATAATCCTTTAAAACTACCAATAAACCAAACATAACTGGAGTCCAACTCATTGATTCCTCAAACTAACAACACGTATGTACATATAAAATAAAGTGAAACGTTAGAAAATAATGAACTATAATGAAAGGCTGAAAAAAATAAAAAGGCTATTGCAGTTTACCTTGTGGTTATGAAGGCCAGGATGTCCTGCAGACACTGGGTCATGGTGTCCACACTCCCTCCTCTCCTCCACACTCCTTCACCTTCTCGGTTGATTTCACTCCCCTCAGCCCCCTGCCCCAGCAGGGGTGGGAGATGCTGCTCTGACGGAGAAGCACTGATGCCCAGTCCGCTGTCCTCAGACCTGAGGGGTGGGTACACACCATCTGCAGGCTCCGCCTCTTCTACTCCATCTCTGTCTGTCTCTTCATTTCTATGGTAACCATTAACCTGAGCAACACGGCCATCTTGTTCTCTCTCCTCAGTGGTATCCTGGGTAAAGTATAAAAGCAACAACTCAGTAAAGTCAAAAATGTCATATAATCACAATCAGTTGTGAATAACTACCAAGAGTAGTACCATGTCGTAGTTTTACAAAATAAATGCAACTGTAATCATTTCCAGTTATTGAGAAAAAGTATATAATCAAAGTACAGTCACTAGATAATCTGTGATTACAAATTGATTGCATCAAAACATACACACAGTCTATATGTAGAACAGCCGGTCACACAAACACAGTGGCCATGTTGGGGAGCTTTCAGAGTTGGAAACAATATTTTGACTCTGAAATCAATAGAAGTTTCCACCATTGCTGCACAGTGTTACTATGAATTTACATTTCTAGGACTTTTCAGCTTGTGTTTTAATAAGAATGCACCACTTAAAATTTAACAAAGGAGATAAGAGCCCTCCATTGAATAGTTACTTAAATAATGTATTTCGGCAGCAACAAGTTCTTAAGTATATATAATATTTTATCTTGTAACTTTTGTACATTGCTTACATTTTTCAGCATTTTGTGTGGTATTTTATACACTCGTTTTTGCACTGATTGTTTTTGCTTCTAAACAGAGCAGAGCTACTAAATTAATTTTCACTCTTCCTTTGACAATAAAGATATATTGTATTGTATTGTATTCTATAAATTGATGTAGTGAGTAGATTCTCAAACCATCAGTGTGATAGAGAGCATGAAGATTGGAACGGGTTTCTCTGGGGAAAAAGTCATGTGGTCTGATGAGTCCAGACTGACCCTGTTCTAGAGTGATGGACTCAATAGAGTGTGAAGAAGGATGGTTGAAGTGATTACCCATCATGCCTACAGTACAAGCCTGTGGGGGTAGTGTTACTGTATGATCTGGGGCAGCTTCACTGTGGTCTAGGCTCAGCAATGTTATGTGTCCATAAAATGAAAGAAATAAATTTAACACAAGTTTATCAAAATGATGCCACAGTAAATGTGTTCTATAATTAAAGCTAAAGGTGAGTCACTGAAATATAAGCATGTAGAGCATTGTTTTGGCCAGGTTCTGAACAAAAACAAATTAACTAAGCTGTTTCTTTCAACTCTTCTTTACATGATATTTTAATGAACACAAGTATCAGCCACAGCAGCAGTGCATCCCCAGTTTTGTTAAAAAAGTAATCCAAACCAAAAAATCTAAACAAGCTCAATTATCCATAACATTCCAGTGGATAACCACTAATCAGTGACCTATTGTATTTCAAAAGGAACCTTCCTAACACTACAAATGAATAACAATATGTTCAGTAAACAGTAAATTGCCTAACCTGACTGTGTTTGCGTTCCTCTTCTTGTGTTTGTGAATCCATCTCATGTGTGTTTGCTCCTGCCTCAACATCCATATAAGCCACAGGCATCTGGATCTTACTCAGGACCTTGAAGGAGGCTCTCAGCCCCTGTGTGATGTTTTCAAGGCTGACAGCGGATAGGTGGCTGCGCAGAGTCCGCAGCATGGTGCCCAGCATTTCAGGGAGAAACTGGGACTGAATATCAGCATGAAGCTCCTGTGAGGAAAGACAAACATAGAGAGCATGACGGTTTTGTACAGGAATATGAACAAGTCAGTCCAGTCAATATTTGTTTGAACTGAGCTATTTCCCAGGTGCAGGAACACATGTCTGTGACGTGTCTTTGTCAGTTTAACTGTTTTGGTTTGTTGTTACCTACATTTTTAACGTTGGTGGAATTTAGAAAAGGAGTAAAAGGCAAGTTATGTCATTCTGTAGCAAAATTATTAGAATTATTTGCAAACATATGTTCTGGATCTCAATTACCCATCTGACTACTTTTCTTTAGTGTGTTCAATTTTAAGGTAGAGATGATCAATATGACCAAAAAATTTAATATCCACTTATTTCAATGTTATGGCTGATTTACTTAATTCAGTTTATAAGAACTGCAGCAAAATATGATTGAAAAATATTCACATGACTAAAACTTTATGCTCTAACAACTGGAGAAACATATTCACTACTAATGTATTACAAGAAGCAAACAGGTTGTACTTCTAAGGAATATACAGCATGAGAATAGGAATTTTCCACAATGTCATGAAAGCAAACCCTGATTAATCACATAAATGTGATGTTGTTCAGCCCTATTTCAGGATTTTTGTGCAATAATTAGCAGTTACTTAAAGCAGTGTTTTCCAAGCCATTTTTTTCGAGGAACCCATGTAAAAATGACTACTTTTCGGAGCTAATCTATTATAATCTAGTGAATTTGTGCATAAATAGCACTTTACCATCACTACCATTTCATTATTAATAATACTGTTGATAAACAAAAGTCAGTATCAGATATTATTTGTCATGAATAGGTACAGAAGCCATTTGAAGAGATATGTTCGATCACATACACAAGTCATACAGAAATTTTGAATAGAAATATCAAATATATGTGCTTTAAGGTGGACATCAAAGGATGTTCTTCATTTTGAAATGGTCAAAATGCTCATTTATTTGCTGAATCAAACAAAATCTCCTGTTTGGAATGAAAGATCTGGAGTGTGTTATATTTACCAGTGGTATAACATCAAGCAGGAAAATAATGAGATGGGACATCTCTGTGACAGAGGGGGCAGGGTGACCGTGGTTCTCCTGAGGAGGAGTTGAAGGGTCGTCCTTGTAACTGCAGATTAAATGACATTTTAACTTGTGGGGTGAGTTTGATAAATCATCTACATATTACACAACCTTTGACCTTCCTGGACGACGGAGGATGCCAATAGAATTATATGACAAGTTTTACCCAAATTATGCCAAATCTGTATTTCTAGCAAATTTCAATGATACTTCTGTATTCTGTTATTAAAATGTTAATTTGTTATTATTTTACAAAAGTTTTCTTACAACAGCAACTCTTGTTTCTGCATCTTTCTGAGTTGCTGCATTATCTATATACACCTGGTATTTAAGACACCTATATATTAAACTTTTTGAAGGGCAAGGCAAAGCAATTTATTTGTATAGCACATTTCATGTACAGGACAATCCAAAGTGCTTTACATAAAAAATAAAAGCATCACGAGAGGCATAAAAAGAGAATGTTAAGAAAACAAAAATTTAGATTAAAATAGACATTAAAATCAACATAAATATAAATATTTCACATAAAATCTGAAAGTTAATGTCTAAAGTTAATTTAAAAGACATTATTTAAGAGTTTAAGAGAAAGCTGCAGTAAACAATGTTTTCAGGCCTGATTTAAATGAGCTGACAGTTTGAGCAGACCTCAAGTATTCAGGAAGTTTGTTCCACAGGTGAGGAGCAGAAAAACTAAATGCTGCTTCACTTTGTTTGGTTCTAATTTTAGGAACACACAGTGAACCTGTCCCTGATGACCTCAGGGTCTGGATGCTTCATAGGGAACTAACAAGTCTAGGATGGATTTGGGTCCAAGGCTGTAGGTTAACATGCAGATTTATTCTTTACAATTCAAGGATCTATCACAATCATTCAATAACATCATACCTGAAAGAGGTACAGAAGTGTCGGGTCATGTATTCCCACAAGTATTCACTGTTCATGGAGCTCACAAGCATGTTCATCGTCTTTATGATCTCCGATGCGTTCTTGTTCTCTTTTATCTTACTGTTTAGGAAAACACAAGAAAACAAGTAATTGTATCAATGTTTTATTTTGTCAGGTGTAATGCTAAAAAAATATCAGTAAAACATATTAATTCAACAATCTGAATCATAATTTATTTCATAATTTTGTGCTTCTCACCTGGTTAACTGATTGCCTGAGAGTCCTGAGCTGCTGATGTTTTCTTCACCAAGCATCTCTCGACAGTAGCTGTAGAAGGCTCGGACCACCTCTAACAACACACTGTTCAAGACCACTGGACCTGAGCAACAATAGAATTATTAATTAAAACAAACCAAAGCTTACTGGATGCATCCAGACATTGTGGAAAAAGGTTTGTCTGTCTCTTGGTCTCCATTATGAAAACATGCAGTATCTAAAGATCTGCTTGACAAAAAACACTTACAATTTCGCTCAAACATTTGGTTGGATTCAGGGATGAGCTGAACAGATTTTGATGGATAAAGGTCAAAGGTCAAGGCAGCTGTTACTTCCAAAAAATTTATATTTTGATAAAACTCAATTCTAAATAGACCAGAAGATAATTTCACACAAATGTGTAGTTGAACAAAACAATGATATGATGGCATTTTAAATACGAAATAGCAACTTATGAACACAAAACCTCATTCTTTTCCAAATATATTCAAGGATGAACTCAACAAATGTTGGGGTCAAGGTCAAGCTAAGTGGGTTAGGTAAATTTCAGTATTTTGACATGATGTATACTGCAGGTTTTGTGTTCTCAGTGTTGCCTACCTATCTCTGGTTTATCCAGCAGACTTATGATGATGCGGAATGGTCTCAGGTATCCAATCACATTTTCGGGGTCACTTTCCATATCCTTCTGTTTGATGATGTTAGTCAGAGCCTGAAGTCAGAAACAGGAATGAGGAATAATACACCGTTTAAACACTTCTGAAGGTTATATAAACTTGTCCCATGTAATTACTTTCTTTCATTTACAGTGCTGCATTACAAGTTTGCATTTTAAATGTTCAACTATAGATAAAGTTCCACTAAGTAAATGTAATAATGTGTTTATGCACATTAAGGTTCACATGACTGACCTTTACAAGGTAATCTTTAGAGTAGGTGTTGAAGTAGAATGTTGTATGATCCTCTGTAGTGGTGGAGAGAGTGGGGTGAGGTGCAACCATTTCCCCTTTAATATCTGTACCTGAAAACACACAGACATCAGTCAACATCAAGTTTACAGGCTTGAGTTGCCAGTACAGTATATTCTAATGATTGATACCTAAAAGCCAGGCATAGAGGCGTCTGTTGAGGGACATGTCTCTGCGGAGAAGTGTGAGCAACGCTGCCGACACCACTGTTATCATGTCTTCACCACTCATTGCAATACTGGCCTCTGCTGGGTCCTAAACCAACAAAGTCACAGTAATGATAGAGACCCATGTGGACACAATATGTTAAAGAGTAATATGCATATAAACTTACATTTAATGTACGTGCGGAAAAAAGTGATGAATCTAAAACTAATAATTACATGTTTTTGTATAACAGGAAATATCCGCTGGTACAGAAAGGTATCTGTAGTGGGCATAGCTTCAAGTGTCCCCAAATAATGTTACTTGCCTAAACAGTTTGTTTTAGTTGTTGTGGCATTTCATCTAATCTGATTATTTGGTCATAATGCTGAAAAAATGTGATGTTTGGCAAAAATTACTAGTTCAATTCAGTATTTTTTAATTCAATAACTAAAAAAAGTCCAATCACTGTTGATAAGTATTAAAAGGACCAAAGTTAAACACTAAAAGATACAGCCATTTACAACAAATAATTTGGAACATGTGCCAAAAATGTCCATTTAACTGGGTGAATGTTTAATTTGTTTACAGCTTCTCTGACTGTCCTGCTGCATATGTTAACATGCTTTAATAACAGAAGAACATTGTGGCCAAACATGTTAAGGTAAGACCTGGTGTTTGTGTGTACCCACCAGGCATGTAGCAAAGGGGAAGAAATAGAGCAGGATTTCCAACATGTTCCTCTGAACCAGAACATTAGAGTCTTGTAGAGACAGACACACTGACTTCACCTAAGGACATAAGCCAAGAGTCGAAAAATGAATGCATGCTGGCAGTGAAGCAGACTAAAAATGTCATTAAAACATGACAGGCACACATTAACAGGAGCAAACATTTTCATATGTAAATGTGGGGTGTAGTGTATACAGCTAAAACAAACACACTTACCACCAGGTGGTGGTCATAGCCTAGCATATGTCTCTGCTGATTCAGGGGCACCATCCGGTCGAAATGTGTGACTATAAAGACCGATGCTGGCAGACGAACTATTGGGCTGACCAACATGCTGCCCCACAGGGCACCGTAGAAGACCTGCTGACCCACCAGCAGTGACAACTTCAACAGCAAAGCATCAGTCCTGTCAGACATGGAAGATGCATATGATCACACTGCAGTAAATGTGGCTCAAATGTTTTTCATATTAGGACCTAAAATCAGATGCAGGATTTAAAACCACATATGGAAACTTCACTCTGAACAGCCATGTCAGCAACTTTTACATCACTCTAGAACAATATTTGTCACTGCACTGGTGAGTAACATGGTAAATACAAACATAGAAGAAAGCTGTGATGGAGACAGCCAGTGGAAGAACAGTTATTTTGAGGCTTCATTCCTGCAAAACTTTGGGGGATGTTTTATAACTGGTCCATGTTTTGAAGCATTTTAGAGGAAATATCAGAGGATGACATAAAAAGCCACAGAAAAAGATTCCATCTGAGCACTAAGGCTGGTAAAAATTGACAGTCCCACAAAAAGATACAGCACTAGACATATATAGAAGTTTAAATTAAAAAAAATAATCTATGGCTATCCTTCCTTTGGTTTTGGATCTGTGGATTGAAATTCTCTAAATGGTTCGAAATGAAGACCTATGAACCTTGACTTAATCTAAAATTATTATATTTTTACTAATATTGTGGACTATGACTTTAACATCAAAAAGAGAATACAACTTTGTTTCTCTTGTCTATTTACCTGTCATAGACCTCCAGGCCCTCCTCTAGCCCAGGCAGCAATCCAGTTATGAAGGCCTGAAGGCTGGGAAGTAAAGCCCTTTGCAGTGGGAGATAATAACGCTCATACAGTGTCAGCAGGACAGGCTTGACTGCCATGGCTGCATGGCCCAGCAGAGGGAACAAGCCTGAGCTGAAAACCAAACACAGACACATATATTAAGTAACTGAAAGCTGTACATATAATCTGACCACTTTCCACTGTGAAGTATATAATGAATCTCTTCACCTGTAAATGAACAGATCCTTGGCCAGCCATTTGGTACCGATAATCTTAAAAATGACCTCATACGTCTCAAGAGCCTTTAGGTGCACTCCACTGGGCAGGGCTGGGTGCAGGCACTGGGCTAGACGCTTTCCTATGATCAGCCGTCGGGGAAGGAGGGAGTAGCGAAGGTTACTCTGAAGAGCCTGATGGAAGAGAGAGAGAAAAATAAAAAGACTGGGTTGACTATTATCCACAAAGTTTGCAAATAAACCACTACACATGGGTATAAATGTTGGACACTGATTTACCGTACCAGACTGTCTGAGCTTGATGATTGTTCAGATTTAGATTTATCTCAATTTTTTAATATACATATTTACCACTGAATTACTTTTTATTTGAGTATGGTCATGGTTATTGTAACTCACAAATGAAAATAACCAGTGACATAATAACATCTGCTACTCTAATGCTCAATAAAAATACATTTGACAAAGCATTTCAAAGTCAGGGTGAAGAGTTTTGTATATTTTCATGTTGAGCAAATGAGCAAACTTTGTCCTCAGCCTTACAGCCTGATTCACTACCACACAGACACTCCAAAGTAAACATCTGTTCTGCAAAAGAAAAGAAGTGGCATATTTATTGCCCAAAGGGAAGAGCCATAAGACTTGAATAAATAGTGCTGTGTAACAGAGGCTCTAAAAGAAACAAAGACTTCCTCATAACTATAGAGAACTGAAACTTGAAAGAGTGGTAGTTCAACAGCTATGTCAGCACCTACAGGACAATACTTTATTTGAAGTCTAGCTTTGGAGATAATCATAGTACTGAAACTGCACTAGTCAAAGTTACTAATGACTTGTTAATAGCTGCTGACAATGGACTGGTCTCAATCCTGGTTCTGTTGGACCGGAGTGCAGCTTTTGATACAATTGACCACAGTATCCTACTGCAGAGATTAGAATGGGACATAGCCATTAGAGGAGCAGCCCTCTGCTGGTTTAAATGTTATTTATTTAATAGGTACCAGTTTGTCAATGTAAACCAACAATCATCACCGTTCTCTACAGTCATTTATGGTATGCCACAAGGGCTGGTCCTTGGGCCCATTTTATTTACGCTGTATATGCTTCCTTTAGGGGCGACACGGTGGTGCAGTGGTTAGCACACGTGCCTCACAGCAAGAAGGACCCGGGTTCGTTTCCCGGGCGATCTTTGGGGCCTTTCTGTGTGGAGTTTGCATGTTCTCCCCGTGTCTGCGTGGGTTTTCTCCGGGTACTCCGGTTTCCTCC
>JAQQZY010000015.1:23215684-23238132 GCA_030068375.1 Ostorhinchus rueppellii
CCCCGTGACCCTAGTGAGGATAAAGCGGGTATAGAAGATGAATGAATGAATGAATTACCAAAATCAATCATCTTATCCAGTTGAGTGTGAGGTATACAGGCTGGGGGCTGCTGATGCCAACAGACTCAACAATCTGATCCATAAGGCCAGGAACACTGTAGGGATGGCGCTGGACTCAGGGGTGTCAGAGAGGCCAATGTTGTCAATACTGGACAATTCCTCTCACCCCCTCCATGACACACTAGCCAATCACAGGAACATATTCAGTGAGAGACAGATACCATCCCAATGCACCGCTGAACTGCCTGTGGCCGTTAGTGTTTAATTCATCCTTATAACCACATAATTTGAATTACAAACAACAATATTTTGCAAACTTATTTAAGTATATTCATTATACTAATATTGATAATATTGGTCTGCTACATATTGTACAAATTCCTGTTCTAATTGTGTTTTAATAGAGTGTTTTAACCCATAAAGATCCAAACATCCACTGGCAACCAAAATCATTCACTGTGTGTGTGTGTGTGTGTGTGTTATACTTGAATGGAGCAACTGTAACACACAACATTTTCATATGGGATTAATAAAGTATTCTGAATCTGAATCTGAAGGAAGAACAAGGTCAGGTTGAAAACTGGAAGATGAAAATATCCTGAGGTGTGAGGTGTGTACTGCATATACCAGGCTTTCAGTCCATAGTAACAAAAACATTAAGATCTCTTGGCATATGAAGGGTTCATTTCTGAGTTTCAAAATGTAATGTAATGAATTCTGATGTTTCTGAAAAAAAAAAAAAAAAGACTGTCCTTTTAGTGCGTGTGTTTATACAATAGTTTTTTTTTTTTTGTTAACACCAGCAAGTACAAGATTATGTCTGCAGATGGAGCTCCTGGACTCTGTGTGTGTTTCTGAACTGGTTCACCAACAACTTGCATACTAACTGTCAGATATTGTGTTCAGTCACAGTAACTAATGCTTACTGCAACAATGCAAAAACAAGCACAAGCTGTGTTGTAGAATATACAGCATATAAATCTATCCTATTGTATAGAATATATGGTCACACCTGTGTCTTTTGTTTCAGAGACATTTTGCATTTGCTGACATTAAAATCTCCACAAATCCTTAACATGCATAATTAGAATAAATGCAGATTTTACCAGGTCAGATCATGAGCCATAGTTGGATGGTTGCAGTCAATCAAGCACTAAATGATTAAGCTGTAACTTCACTCTTTGTGCATTCACTTCTTTCACAGGCTCATAATAAAACTATTTGCTATTTTCTATCCCTATGGGTGTAGAGGCTTTTTGCAGTTATGCTGACAGGTAGACAGACAGACAAAAGTAATCATCACATCATTATGTTGGAAATCTATTTACAGTAGTTGGATTGAGGATACTGTTCTACTGTATACCATTATATACAGTAAATAAACTTGTCACTTGTGCTGATATTTTATTGTGTAGAATCTCTTGGATCACTTTGGTCCGTTGTACTCATTTTATCCACGTGACAACAGAGAATATTGAATCTTTTTATAGACACGATGACAATACACTATTTGCTGTTGGAAAGTATTCCTATTAATAGAAAATCTATATATAGACCTACTGAGAAAGGACATGTTCTGATATTCTATCTGTTTTTTCTAATTTGTATTTATTTAAAAAAATAGGTGTGTCTGACTCTCTAAAATGCATAATTACGTCTAGAAAATAATTTAGGATCATATTCAGTGATGAATATGGTCAGTTGCTGAAGCAAAAATGGCAAAATCAAGCATCTACAAAATCTCTATTAGCCTGATAATGTCTGTAATACTGAGAAATAAGAGCATATATTGTATTAATAGCAACATGATTTATTTAACTGAAGAGGAGTTCCATTAAAGCAGCAAATACTTATGATAATAATAACAAATATTTGTAAATAAGACATGTTTAGGTGAGGATGTTCCATTCGCCTCTGCATGACGTGTATAATTTTCAACCTTCTTATAGTTTGCCTTCAAATTTCACACCTTGCCCTCCTTGTAGATTCCGAAGCTTTATATATTTTATGTATAAATATTGTGTGTTTTACATATTTCAAGCAAGCGACTTTACAAGGTGGGCAAGAATGTTATTTTAGATTTTAAATGTCAAACCTGATGATTTTGCTGTATTTTTTTCTAGCATGATATTCAAATGAGGTCAGGTCAGAGGTCATGTTTGGTCATTAGAGCTGGATATGTATTAAAGGCATGAATGATATATGATGATAAAAATGCACAAGAGCTTTAATGTGATTTTTAGGAAATATTGCTGGTACAAGGTGTTGGCAAATGGGGGGGTAGCTGCAGCTGTAGCAGCATCTGCAGGTTTAGATAGTTTAGATAGAATATCAGTTTATGGCATCGTCAGAGGGATCCTTCTTGGAATCAAAAAGTCAACTAGTAACTATTATGACAGTTGACTAGGTCGGTACAGAAAGGAGACAAACCCCTACAGTATTGGAAAGTACCAGCCAACTGTACTCTAAAAACGAGACAGTGATAAGATAGTTTTAGTGTTAACACTGTCTAAAATTTAGAGGAGAATGGTTGACCACTGACCACTTTTATTTGCCATAAACCTTTCTAACCTTCTATTACTTAAAATTAATTTCACTTAAACTAAACTGTTTCAATGATTGTTTGTAATTTAACCTGTAAGGACCCGGTGTTACTTTTATGGTCATTCCCAAAAGAAATATGGTCTATATTTAACCTTCCTTAAGTGATTTATTATCATTTATTGTAATATTATCTTCTGTGTTTTGGATTTTTTCAGTGAAAATCAGGTATTTTCCTACATTTAATTCATTGATCATGTAGCTGTTCATAAAATTGTAGGTTACAGTTTTAGGTTATCATGTCAGAAACAGGTAAAACTGAAGAAAAAGTGACTTTTTCAGTAAAGATATCATTGATTGAACATAAGCCCAGTGTGTCCATCCTCTGTCACTGATCTAACTCCATGGGTTTTATTGGTGAATCAATGTTGTAGAGATGATCAATGAAGAAAAATCAATTATATAGAAGATGTTTCCATGTTCACTATGAAGCCTCTGAACGTCCAAATGGGTGATAACTGATGACCATGAAAAGATGACAAACTGCATTTTACACCAATTATTTACATGGATTGATAGAATTAGTGGATCAACAGGTATTAAACAGTTTACATCAGTAGATTGTTTTGGTCATGGGGGGCTGTTTGGGACTTTATGGGTTAATTTAATTCCCAGGATTTGGTTTCCTCAGAGAGATAGTCTGAATGAATGAGTTATATTATCTACATAAAATTTTCCTGAGTAAAATATACTCAAATCGAAGAAAATGTTACTCTACTCAGATAACATTGAGTCCCCCTCTAAACAGAGTAAAAGATACTCTTTGGGTAGAGCCCCCCAAAGTCAAGATAGAGCCAAATTTACTCCATTTGAGGAAAAAACTTTTGACTCTGTAAAAAATGCTCAGTAATTTTCCTGTGTATATTTCCATCACACATAATCTTGAATGGGGTTGAGTGGAATGTTTCAAATGCCACTGAAACTGTTCATGCTAATAAGAAACATGACTATTGTGAGAGGCAAATTTACCTACTAATCAAAAGGATTGGAAGCTCAGGGTGTTACTTTAATTGAATCCAGTCAGTCAAGTCATTCCAGCTTTGCTAAACACCCCAGCTATCTTTAACTGGCTTTGTGACACAGACAGTGGGGGTCAGGCAGTGCTTAGATCATAAGCATATACTGTACACACTGTCTGACAGCACACTACTGTGTCCAATCAGCCAAAACCAAGTCGAACATGAGGGAGGGAACAAACAATAGTCGTACTGTTACCTCTGCCAAAGGCTTGTTTTCCTCCTGTTTGTCTATCAGTCTGTTTGTCTGTTGGATTGAAGCAAATCTCAGAAAATATTCTTGATAGATTGCAATTGAAATGTGTTGTATGATGAGTTGAAATTTGTGTTTGCATCTGCAATATGTGGGTCTTCATGGAACACTTGGATCCAATATTTTCGGTCAGAACTTGCACATATATTTAGTGTATTTGACTGAGTAAATAAATAACCTAACAAAGTATGTCATAGTGTGAATGACAGTTTAATCCATAAGAATGAAATACTATAAACACTAGATCCAATCTGATAAAACCTCATCAATCAGTATATGTAACTACGTAGATATTCTGCATTATCAGGGCTCACAGTATCAAAATTACTTATTTGATTATGGATGGTGGGTTTCTAAAACAAGTTTTAGTCAATGTTTAATCAAACTTTTTACTTGTTGGTGAAATAGTGTTGATATGTGAGTAAATTAAGTGTTTAATCTTTATTTATATGTATTAGGTCCTAGTTCATGAGTGCTATAATAGTACTGCACGGGAAATATTAGAAATCACCCTATCTTTACTCAACTTGAAACAGCATTTGCCCTAAGGAATCTGTGATACAGCAACTTAAAACAAGACTTAAAAAGCTTAAAGCAAATTTAATGTGATGTTTCAGTGTAAACCAACATTATACACAGTGGCCGATCAGACACACTTGTCTTATGACTAGGATAAAGACACAACAGCCTTGCTGAATAAGACAGAGATGATGTCTTTAGAAATAATTAGGCCTTTTGGAGATGAACCAGATTTGGTCATAATCAATCAGTTGCTGCACAATGTATCCTGGTCTATGGAGTCACCATGGAATGGGCAACAATGGCTGCAAGAGATTAAATTGGCTGTAGTTTTCAGAGTCAGGCACCAGCATTGCTCTTCACTTAACCTTATTTATGTTGAGAAACTACATGCCTTCTTTTAGTTAAGAAGTAAAAATTTTCAGTAGCACTGTTTTACATACTTCAAGTGGCCTATTATGATGGTGTTTAAACTTAACAAAATCATTAGATATTTGTTATGTCAGATTTCTAAGAGGCAAAACAGTAAAAAATATTTTATATTCTACTTTTTTTTCCACGTAAAAGCTTACACTATCCTTTAAAATTACATTGAAACAACAGAATATATATATATATATATATATATATATATAAAGTAATACCTATATCAATATGTCATTATCATATGGCTGCAATTTAAGCAAGCCTTAATTAATTCTATATTTATAAAAAATAGCTATGTTTTACAATGTCCAATCCTTCCCAATTCAAGCATTTCTTTTCGTGTTTAGTGAATAAGTTTTAGATAATACCGAATAAAAAGGAAAAACAAATCATAAAATAAAATGAATCTTATCACTGGGAGAAGGACGCACAAAAACATGTCACACATAAATTGGGGGAAAATGTGGTCGAAGCGAGCTCTAAATTAAAAAGAAATAAAAACACGAGCGTCATAGAGTGAAAAAAGAAATAAAAGTAGCTTATTATTCTTCCTCCGAGGCGTTATAATTTATCAATCTATCCTGTCGCTCAAGAAACACGCCACACAGGCGCGCAAAGTTTGCTGGGAAATGTAGTTAGTAGTGAAATGGAAATTTCCACGCTATATTCTGTAGTAGCGAGTGGAAATTTACTCTGTTTCCCTCCCACTGCAATAGGCAGAGCTGTCCTGCCTCGGAGGATGTTTTGTTGTAAGTCAACCATTCTATTAACTTTATTCTCATCCAACAGCAGAGTCTGGTTAGTGTTACAGTTTGAATTATGAGAATATTGCCATGAGAATTACAAGGATGATAACGCCCATGGTTTTATAATGAACATACTTGTCTATTGTTATGATCATGATTATTATTATCAACTATCACAGGTTAAATACATAACACACAGTGGGAAATCAAACTGAAATATTTTTTTATATTCACCTGAAATAAAATCATCCACATTTGCACTTTCTGAAATATTTCATTCAGCTGATGACATTTATTTATTTATTTATTTATTTATTTATTTATTTATTTATTTATTTATTTATTTATTTTTACTGTATACAAGTGTCTGAATACAAGTGTGGTGTCATTAATATTTGATGATGACACTGTTTCTTTAGTGGAAAAAATTGCGGTCAGCGATGAATGAAGTGTTTCCTCCCTTTACTCTACAGTGACAAACACTTCCTCTAGATCATTTCCCTGATGTTTTGCAAAGATCTGGGCCAGGTCACTTGTACAAGTAAACATGAATTACTTATAAAACACTTGAGCATTCGTTAATTTACATTTCTTACCTTGTGGATGAAATTAAAGGTGTGGGAGAATGAAAACCCCTCATCAAAACAAACTTTTTTCTTAATTTAAGAAACAGGTGGCAGTTTATAGATTGTTCCGGATTATGGCACCCTTATAATGTGATTATTAATGTGCCAATTCGTAAACAGCTTAGAAATTCTAGTAGTTTCTAAGATTCACAGCAGCTCATAGACTTGGATGTGTTATTCTTGCTTAATTCTTGGTTTTTGTGTTTGTGGCATCTTTTGGATAGGATTTGCCAAAAAGTACGATAATAATCTCTAGTTTGCATGTGTCATCTGAGCTGCTATTATTCAGCTGTTATACCTGAGTTACATTAATATACATCCTTTTTTTCCATCACCAAATGCCTCAGGTAGGGGAGGTGCGTTCAATGACAACTTTTTTTCTGAGTGATTTTGCGTCAGGTTTTCGCGTTTCTTACCTTTATCATCATTTTATATAAACATGTAGGTCAGTGTAAAACTGGAGGTTAATTAGTTGGAATTATTTCCAGAAGCACTAAAACGTCACGGGTGTTCTTCACGTGTGGGGCGTGGAATCGACTGGTGGTGTCTATAAGAAGAAGCAGCACTGTCTGAGGGGAAGCAAAACGACTCCAGTAGAAGTCAAGAAGGTAAAGTGTCAGAGCATCACATCATCTAAGGACCTCTGCGTGGTGCTGGGAAGGAGTGACAGATCCGGGGAAGGGGGGCAAGACCTCAAGAAGAAGAAGAAGAGGAAGACACGCTTGGCATCCACATCTCGGTCTCCTCTGCGGGGCGTGGAGTCGTTTTAGCATCTTTAGCGCATCTGCTAGTACTTGCTAACAAGGTACATGTTTAGCGTTCATGTCAGTGGAGCCGGTGAGTTTGTGTGTGAACTTAGCCTGAAAAGTGTATCGTTTTGTATTGTGTAATTCTGTGTCACACTCGCGAGGGGTTTGTATATTATGTGGTAATGTGTGTCAAATGTCTCAAGTGACCCTTGAGTGTCAAAACATAATGCTAGCTTTGTACCAGTGACGTCAGCTTGGAGAAACGCTTCATATTTATAAACACCAAAACACCTGAAATTCAGTGTATGACAGAATTTAAAGATACAGATGCAAATCCAAAAGTGCATCATCCTAGAGACACGTATAGTTTATAAGGCTATAGGAAGTTGTTTGAGGATGCGCAGATCCGGCTCTCGGATGAATGAGTGACCGTTCCAGAAATTTCCTTGGTCCTCATAGGTGTACTTTGGTGCAACATGTTTACTCATAATCTCCTTTGTATTCACCATGTAACTCCAGTCTGGCAGCAGCATCTGGCAATAAATTGAAGCGGCACTGTTATGTAAACTGTTTCCCGTTTACCACTGCTTCATTATGGTTTTACCTGCAGCCTAATTTAGCCTCCACTATTAAATGCTGCATTCACTGTCTCCTTTTGAGCCAGGAGTGCAATTTCCTTATGTTATTCATTATTTCCTCAACACCCCTCACTCATATATTTTATTTTAGCGTCAGTGTAGCTCCATTAAGGATATAACGGACATCCTTGTGGTTTGTGCATCTCTGGGCTTTTGTATCTCTAGAGGAAGAATCTTTTATACATGTCACACCCTTTTTATATTGAATTAACTGTTAACAGGACATGAACAACTGTGATTAGATCCCTGTCTTTGTTAAATGTTGACCACACATCCCAGGAAGTGAAAGAATACAGGAATTACACCTGTTGTATTCATTAAAGTTATAAGGAAAACATGACTCAGCAACTCCCTGCGATCACAGTGTGTTTTATTTTTACTTAGGATATTTAAGTATCAGCCCTAAAAGTAGGTCCTGGCACACTAATATGGTAGCGATTGAATCCCTTATTATATAACTTTTAAAATAAATTGGATGAATGTTGCTGTATTTCTGAGCCCTGATCTCTCGTATAGTTTATGGTGTACACATGGCCTGCAGTCTCTGATGATGAATAGATGGTAAAATGAAAACAAAGACTTATTTTATTGAGAAGGACAGTTATGCTTAACTCCTGGTTGTGAGGACTGAGCCACTGGGTTAATTTCTACCATGCATAGCGGACTGAAATCCTCGAGAGGGGTAACACATCCAAATGTGTTTGTGAGATTGAAGCAAAACAGATGTGCTCACTCATCAACATGCACGCTATTCATTGTAATAGAACTTTAATATGAGTATAATGTACATTTAGGTCTTAAAATTTGTAAAAAAAAAAAAAAAAAAGTTAAAAAAGCATGTCAAGTCTAGTGCTGTTTATCCACTTGTAGATTGTAGTTTGTCAGTTGAGTCAATGTAACTAATCTGTACATGTGTGCATTGTGTAGATGTATGATGTCATGTTCCTTATGTGTGCTTAAATAAAGATGTGTCTGCTTGTGTGTACTCAATCATCAACCGGACTCACACAGTTTTGTTAGTGGTGTATGCATAGTATATTTGTCCTCCTATTTGTCTTTGCTATATTAGGTTCCACACATGCAGTCATGGCTGTAATTGTGAATTCAATAAGTGGTTAATCTTTCGATGTATGCTTTTGTTCCTTCTTGACTCATCTTGATTTCTTACATAATGTTCTTACATTTTCTTTGATGTTTTGGAGTAGTGTGGCTTGAGTTCATGTGTATTAACAAGATTAAACTGGAAAGTCAGACAGGTTAAACCCAAGGACTGGCACTGGAAAATACTATTGTTGAAACACAGATTTGAGTAAAGTCTTACTAATCTTTATGTGGTTTCTGGAGTTTCATTGCAATTTTATAGGCTGTTGTGAATAGTGATGTGATGTTTAGTGCGACTACATACTGTTTCTTATTGTTTCAGGCAAATCCTGTCTTAGACAGGTGTTATTCACTTGTACATAAAGGCTCTAATGAGGTCTTTTCTTTGTCTTTGCTGTCTTGCAGGAATGTAAACTTTAGGCTTTTCTAGACCAGAGGCCTACACCATCCTCCTTTAAAACTAGAACGACCTCAGTGCCGGTCGATAACCCCCCCTGAAGCACATCTAGTGAATTTGACCTGACGGTGGATTCAACAGCTTCCATCCAGACAGCAAACCAAAGCAGAGCATCTCCATTGTTCTTTTTATTATTAAACCTGTAGCACCAACTTGTACTGCTACTGTGAGCTCTATTTCCAAGAGAAGTTTTTTGTAACAATCTGTAAAAATGGGTCCTGGAATGGAAGCACCTGACATAGCTGTGGTAGCACTGTATTTTGTCCTGGTGCTATTCATTGGGTTTTTGGCCATGTGGAAAGCTAACCGCAGTACTGTTAGTGGCTACTTCCTGGCTGGACGCTCTATGACATGGATAGTCATAGGTGCATCGCTGTTCGTCAGTAACATTGGCAGTGAGCATTTCATAGGCCTGGCTGGGTCGGGAGCAGCAAGTGGTTTTGCTGTGGGAGCATGGGAGTTTAATGCACTTCTTCTTCTGCAGCTGCTTGGCTGGGTGTTTATCCCTGTTTATATCCATTCAGGAGTTTACACCATGCCTGAATACCTATCGAAACGCTATGGAGGCAACAGGCTAAAGGTCTACTTTGCTTTTTTGTCTGTATTACTTTACATTTTCACCAAGCTGTCTGTGGACTTGTATGCTGGAGCTCTCTTTATTCAAGAGTCACTGGGATGGAACCTTTATCTGTCTATTTTACTGCTCATTAGTATGACTGCACTCCTCACTGTCACTGGTGGACTGGTGGCAGTATTGTACACAGATGCACTTCAGGCAGTGTTAATGATTGGTGGAGCACTGACTTTAACTATCATGAGCCTTGTCAAAGTTGGTGGGCTGGAGGGTGTCAGAACTAAGTACATGCAGGCAGTTCCTAATGTTACTGCTATAATGGCCACTGGAAACTTCTCCTATTCTCCTTCTTGTCGCATTCATCCTAAGCCTCATTCTCTACGTATCCTTCGTGGTCCTCTGGATGAAGACATCCCATGGCCAGGTTTCATTTTTGGCCAAACTCCTGCATCAATCTGGTACTGGTGTGCTGACCAGGTCATCGTTCAGAGAGTACTGGCAGCAAAGAATTTAGCCCATGCCAAAGGCTCAACACTCATGGCTGGGTTTCTCAAGATCCTGCCCATGTTTGTTATAGTCATTCCAGGTATGATCTCTCGCATTATGTTTGCAGATGAAATAGCCTGCATCGGGCCTGAGCACTGCATGGCTGTCTGTGGTTCTCAGGCAGGCTGCTCGAATATTGCCTACCCTCGCCTAGTTATGGCTGTGATGCCCGTGGGACTCAGGGGTCTGATGATGGCCGTCATGATTGCTGCCCTGATGAGTGATCTCGACTCAATCTTCAACAGTGCAAGCACCATCTTCACCTTGGACATCTACCAAACCATTCGGAGGAAGGCATCCCAGCGTGAGCTGCTTATTGTGGGCCGTATGTTTGTTGTGGTCATGGTGGGAATTAGTATTGCTTGGGTCCCAGTTATTATTGAAATGCAAGGTGGCCAGACATACCTCTATATCCAGGAAGTTGCTGGCTACCTAACTCCACCAATTGCAGCCCTCTTCCTGTTAGGTGTTTTCTGGAAACGCTGTAATGAAAAAGGTGCATTTTGGGGAGGCATGACAGGTTTCACCTTAGGCACCCTACGACTGATCCTTGCATTTATCTATCGCCAGCCTCGCTGTGATCAGCCTGACACAAGGCCCGCCTTCATCGTACATGTGCACTACATGTATGTGGCTGCAGGACTGTTCTGGATTTCAGGGCTAGTGGCTATAGTGGTCAGTCTCTGTACTGCTCCACCAGATAAGGAGCAGGTAGCCACCACAACAATCTGGGGGCTCCGCAACATTGAAATGATTCCCACTAAGGACAGAGAGGAAATATACAGGCTGACAGAGAAGAGCCACTGTAACGGCACTGGAGGCCTCCATAAAGAAATGCCTCCAGATGTCAGAAACCAGAGATGTTTGGATGGGGCAGATATCAAACTCCTGGTCCCCTCCACTGACCACGACCCAGCAACCCCTAGTACAGAGGCATCCCCTGCAACCACCCCTGCAGACCAATTTAGCAATGCAAAGCTGGATCTGATCAGAGGAGAGGATGGCTGCCATGGAAATGGGGAGACTAGCTGGTGTCGGCGTTTACTGGACTGGCTTTGTGGATATAAGGATGAAGCACAGAATGCTCAGCAAAAAGGGGTGCAGGAGGATGCAAGAGTCATTGCAGAGATGCTGTACGAGCCACCTAGAGTTAAACTTCTCCTCAACTTGGGCCTGCTATTCGTCTGCTCTGTGGGCATCCTCATGTTTGTTTATTTCTCACTTTAGTTGAACCCTGCACTGAACTGAAGGGGACTGATGTGCTTTTATGAAGTTATGTGGGGGCTGTTATAAACAAACAGTTGAATTTTTCAGAGATTTGAGAAGCTCTGTCTGTAATATTTACAGTTGTATTTTATAGCTCTCTAACAGGGATTCAAGCTTATTTTAATCATTGTTTTTAAATGATTAAAGCTTCTCCACATAAATATTATACTGCTTTATGACTATGAAACTTAATTTGTACAGAGCTTGTTGTTAATCCTGTATTCAGAATATCTACTGGGATTTTTAGAAGTATTGTACTCTTAAGTGAATTTAATGTTTGCCTTATTAGACATATGCACTTGTCCCTCTTTTTTGTATGGTGAAAAACAAATGTATTCTGTGATTAGGTTTTTTTTTCTTGTTGACAGTGACACTAGGCTTAGTTGCTGCTGTAGCATATATGTTTGTAGTAACTCAAAAAAACAATGGGTAATAGGTCATGTGCTTGTTTCTGGTGCGCTCTATTATTGACACTTTACTTCAGCTAATCATCAAAATAATTTATATTCCGTGCCCTTCATAGTCACTTCAGTTCAATTCTTTGCTGGAGAGAGCATGTCGAAATGACATCGATCTACTTTTATAAGGTGACTATTTTGTTTTTAGAAAAGCACTTTATATGGTTTTTCTGTTGGTTTGTTCTACTCAACCACATGGACTTAATTGAAAAGCATTTTTCAACCAAGCGTTCACCTAAAATCACATTTACAATATGTATGCATTTTGCAGCAATGGTAAATGTTAAAAAAGCACAAGTGAAGAAATGTGATTCATTGTGAAGAGTTATAAATCTTACCATCCCTAGAAAACAAATGGCAAAATCTCAGTGTAAGTCTGTCAGCTGTTTTGACTGCCTCTTCATTGTGTTGTTGCTGATGCCAAATTGAGTCCTATCTGAAACTGTACTTAAAATCCTTAATATATTGTGTTTTCTACTACTGTGTTCTTATTTTGGTTAGTTTTTTTGTGTCTGTATTCAGTGTTACATGTCAAAACACAGCTTTTTATGCATTGTTATTGTATCATATCAGAAATACGACTTCTCATGGATCTGTATTAATTTAAACTTTATACATATCTCATGTAATATTTCACACCGTTAACAACTGTGTCAAATCTGTTGCATTTGCAAAAAAAAAAAAAGTAAAATACAATAAAATTCAGGGCTCAATTTATCACCCACAATATACATTTATTGAATATTAGCCTCTTTTTGTGCATCTGCTGTGTGTCAATGTACCTTTCTGTCACTTAATCTTGTTTCAGGTGCATCTCTTCTAAACCTCCTACCAAATGTGTCTTAGTGTGCAAAAGCTCTAAAGAGAAAAAGGAAAAAAGTAAAAAAAAAAAAAAAAAAGTTTTATGTTCTGAAAATATTGTGCATTGTTTAAAGCCATGTAATAAATCCACTTTTGTAATATTGTACATTTTCAGTTACAGTAGATGTGTATCACCAGAAAATGATAACTCGAAGTAGAAATGTGGTTTGAATGCTTGTGGCAGGATTAGCACATCACTGGAGGAGGAAATTCCACCTGTTGCATAAAGTCACTGGTTTTCTGTATTGTGGTCATTTGTGTTACTGCACTGCTCCCACTGTGTAAAATGTCCAAACATCAGCACCCCGACCCCTAGAATACTCAAACAAAGAAGAAACTTAATATTCTGTTACGTACTCTGACTGCAGTTGTGAACGACCTCGGGCCAAAAAGCCAGTGTCTTAATGTGACGGGTTCATTGAATAATTTCAGGCATAATTAAAGTGGATTGATGAAAGATGTTTGCTGTATGGGAAGAGCTTTAAAACTTTCTTTCTGAGAGAATATACATTGTTATTTTTATGGATTTTATTTTTAGAGATTGAAAATAAAGTGTCTGTGGAGACAAAAAAGATGTGTTTTTTCATTCTTTAACATCATCCGGGTAATGTATTTATTATATAACATTTGGTACAACACATTTTATTTTATTTTTGTGTTTATTTGTAAACAAGTGACATTTGACAAATTGAAAACAACTAAGGTGCAACACAGAATACAGACACTTAATGAATGCAACTGTTACCGATACGAAACAACACAACATACTTCGAAACAGACTGAGACTAACAACAGATGTTTCAAGATAAGATAATGCAACTGTTACAGATACAGGACAATACAACACACTTGTCATCAGACTGAAACAGACAACGGAGAAAACAGACAACAGATTTAAAAATTTGTAGATAAAATGAAGGGGGAGGGAGAGAAAGGTACCTGTACTGTTACAGCACACTTCTCATAAAATGTAAGACCTCTGTTGCTCTGTTTTAATCAAATGTAATACTGGAATATGTTTTTAATATCATGTAAGGAAACTGGGTAACTTGGAGTCTACTGAAATCGATTGCAACGCCAGAAACATTCTTTATTCAATCTGGTTCCAAAACAAAGTGATTCCAAGTTATGAGAAGACTAAGCCAACTGAGGAATAGTTTTAATTCACACCAGAAAAGGTGTGGACTCCTTTCAGTTCATTCCATGCAGTGATTATTCTGAATAAATGCGCTTTCTGTAATATTATCAACATAATGCAACAATTTGATGCATTACGAAGTGGTCAGGAGAAAGTGTTACATAAGGTGAAAAATTCAGTCCTATAAATTTGGGGAATTTCTGATAATGTTGACCAGGATTACATAAACCCCTGCACAGTTCTGTAATCTGCTCAGAGTCAGAAGAGGATTGGGTAATTCCAGGCTTCTTTGCATGAGATTTAACAAACCAAAAAGCCAGATATGGTGGCAAACAACTCTCCATCAGCTTAGTTCCATACATCCATTCATCCGCAGGTGACCTATCCTCCCTCACTTCCCTCATGAGAGAAGACACCTCCAATAAAACTAAAAGCAGTCAGTATAGTGAGGTAGTGTGCTGAGTATTTTCCATGTTTTTTTTTTTTGGTTTTTTTTTGTGAGTGACTGAATCAACATCATGCAGTTAATCTAGTCTTTTAGTCACAGGTGAAGAAGCCATGATCTGTGGTCCTATTTAGCCACTGACTCAGCTCACTGATGTCCTATGTCTCACCATAGCAACAAGTCACAAAGTAGCATGCGCTTTCCACAGAGGAGTGTGTGGGAAGCTGTAAAGACTAAGTCAGTACACGTACTTTTCTGACAGGTTTTCGACAGGTGCCTCAGCAAAGCAAAGCTGGTAAACAAGTGCAGTTATTCTGTGGGGGAATGATTAAATGTAAATTCCTCTTTGTCTCTAAAGAGCAAACTGTCAGACCTTGATTTCAGGAGGTGCTTGTGCATGTGATAACATGATAATAACCTCTTACAGGAATATGTGACTAATCTGTGAATCATTCACACAGTTATAAGTGTCAAATAATTCATTCATATTCATTCATTCATTTATTTATTTTGAGTAGAAGGAAGGAAAAAAAATTAAACATCTTTTGTGGACAAGGAACTAATATCAGACCAAATACAATAATACATAAAGATGATCAAATAGCAATTTCCATGTATACTAATAATAACAAAACAAATTCAGTATCCACTACTCAAAAAGGAGTGGGAAGAAAAAAACTAATTAACCCTTTCGTGCATACTGGCCACTACAGTGGACAGCTGTTCTATGGCTGTTCTTTTGTAGATTCATGGGTTTTGTTGTTTTAGTTCCATATCTGCCAACTCGCTGGACGCTCATGCATTCATACCATTACTGTAACTTTGATGTTCTTGATAAACCAGATCTGCAGTAACATATTTGAGTGTAAAGCAATTGCTTGTTATTGTTATTAGACTGTAATTAACAGGGTTTTTTTTAAACCAAAAAGGTTTTTTTTTTGTTTTTGCATATTATCTCCATGAAGTGAGTAATGACTAGTGTTAAAGTATGTTAAAATGTGAGAAAACATCAGATTAGCAGCATTAAAAATGGTTTCATTTTATAAATTTCACACAGCGTATCAATAAATACATGTTTCTTTGCTTCAGAAACTAAACACATGGTGTCCAGCTGAGTGGACATTTTTACAACTCCATGAAAAATAGGTTCATAAGAAAAAAAATCAATCACATTGTTTTCTTCATGCTTGAAGAGGAATAAAAACACTCAGAAAAAAAAATCTAGATTTAGACTCTCATAATTCATGCATGAAAGGATGAAATCCCACCCCCTTTTCACATTTATATAACAGAACACATGACTTTTACTTCTTTAATGATATAATAACATCTGTTTAGAGTCCTAATAATTAAATCACTAGTGAACAGATAAGGAAAACTGAAGTATATTACACATAATGACCAATGAAAGTACAAGTTGTTGACCTTTAGTGACCTCTGCTCTAAGACAACTCCATCCATTTACATCTTCACCCTATCAATAAGTCAGTCTCTGCAGTGTAGGTGTCACTTTATAGGAGATTCTAGACACAACACCTGCCAAAACAACCTGCTTTCCATCAAATAGCATTAATAACAGTGGTAGGGTATCACCATCTCTACTGTAGGTGCTATTTTACATCCCTTCTTCAAGACACACATTGACTTTGACAGCTGTTCAGCTCAAACTACTCAAAACACATCATTCCACCTCTTACGCATAGTGCTTACTCCTCCACCAGCCCCCGCCTGACTCACACCCTCCCTTCTTCCCAAGAGGAAACTAATGATATTGTCCTTGTGGAAAACTACTGGCATTCAGGTCATGCTTTGTTCATTGTCTATTTTGGACACTGAAAATGTGAACAATAGCCTGAAACAAATGCTCCAAGTGACTTCACATCGATGGGATGATGATATTATTAGATCGGGTGGATGAAGCTATGTGCCTTGAAAGCTGTCAAAACATTTCCTACAATGCATGTATTTGTTATTTGTTAGGCTGGATTTAATATTCAACCCAAATATTAAGATCCGTCCAAAGCAGGCAGAGGTGGGAAGTAACTAAGTATAAGTACTTCGTTACTGTACTTAAGTAGATTTTTTAGGTATCTGTGCTTTACTTTAGTATTTATTTTTCTGGCAACTTTTTACTTTTACTCCCTACATTTTTGCATAAATATCTGTACTTTATTCTAGTTACATTCTCAATAGGCTCGTTACTTTTTCCAAGTTAAAAGGATGTGACAGTACATAAAATACATCCGAGGGAAAACCAGTGTGGTGGAGAGAATGAGTACAGGTTACCCGAGGACCCGACCCCTGATTAAACGCATTGTCTACTCAGTAACTCACTTTTAAGGGCTTTATTTTTGGCTAAAACACAAATCTCTCATCTGTGCTGCTCAATGACATCTTTAACTGTATATAAAATAAAACAACTACAGTGAAATTGCACGATCATCATCATTAAATGTCCTGAAAATTATTTTCATCCATAAATCTATTTTTATTCTTTCACTTCTTTGCCTGCTACCCACTTGCATTTTGTTTAATTTTTACCTGTGCCCGAACCCATGAAAATTCATACATGATTATACTGTAGGATTCTCTCTATGATTTTGGCCGCTTAAATAAGTATTGTATCATTCATGGCAAAAAATGCAGTTTTACTTTTTACTTATGTACTTTATTATAATTGAGAAGTTGTACTTTTTAAACTTTTATTAAGTAAAGGAGATTAAATCAGTCCTTCTACTTCTATGAGAGTGGTTTTTTTTTCACCCAAGTAACTGAACTTCTACTTAAGTACAGAATGTGAGTACTTTTTCCACCTCTGAAAGCAGGTAACTGATACACCCAGTTACAAACACACACATACCGTATATTAAAGCAGTGCATAATGCTTTTCTATCATAACAACATATTGGTGTCCCATGTGGACAATAAGATGTTATTTTTGTGCCCAGTGGCGCTAACGAGGATTTTCCCTTGTGTAAACTCATCTTTAACATGACCTATTTTACTTAGTCTTTACTTACTATATGCCCTGTTGATGGCGTGTGATTGTGTTTTAAGGGGGTCATTTTTTTAGCAGTAGATGAATAACTTCATACTCTGAATTGCTGCTTCTGCCTCCGGACCAAACAGTTCTTTGAATGGAATGTTTGAAATTATACCATTGGAGCGAGTTGAGGTTAACCCTGCCAAAAGAGGAGGTTACTTTTTAACTGCCTGACAGTGCCTATCTAATGGTAATTTGAGGTGAAACTGTTTCTTATAACCTGTCCTACACTTACACACACACCACTTATACCTACATGGATGGAAATTAGTAATTGTGCTAAATAGTAATCTTGTATGCACTGTACCTTCCAAATAAGTAAATAAATAAATAGACTTGATGTGTGCATTAATTTCCTTAATTACATGGTGCAATGTAACAGTATGTTTAAGAATCCAACTCCAGTACATATACATTTAGAATCTGATTTCCATTTTAAGCTACTTTATTCTTCCGCTCCATTACATTTCACAAATATTTTTACTCCATTAAACTAGTTTGACACATTGCATTTTACATTACATTATGTTTTGATGCACTAATACATCCAATAGTACAAACAGTACCTAAAATTGTTAGACTACATTAAAATACTCTTACAGGCATTTGTTAGAAATAAAAGCAATAATATAATGTTATTATGACATTATTCCATAATAAGCATCAGTAGAAGTAGAATTAGTATGCCCTTATTTTGTTAGCATTTATTTCATTTAGGTGAAGATGCTTAGCAGTATTTCAGTAAACATATTAATTGAGGCCTTTTATTTGTCATATTTGCATGCTGTGGTTCTCTACTTACACTTATTTGGTTTTCCCCACCTCTTTCCAATTCAAAGAAAAAGTAAGTTACGTTTTTATTCACTGATTTTTTATTCTCTGTTGCTGCAAAGAAGTATACTTAGAGTAGTAATGTCATTGTGTAGTAATTGCTGAAAAAGCTTGGGAACCCCACTGTGAGATAAATTAAATGTGATAAATCTCCTATAAAGAAGTATGAGGATATAAATCCATCCAATCTACTCTGAACAAGAAATCAAATATGTCAAATATCCCTTCACTGTATTTCTTTTCTCTTATATTGATATTTAGGATAGCTGTGCAGAGGGACGTCCATCACTGCACTGTTTGTTTCTGTTCCAGTACTGATGCATGTTTGTACTGTAAATATGTAACTGTATTATTAGGTTAAGCATAATTCTGTCACTGTTTCTTCTTTCGTTTTAGTCACATGGTGTATTTTGAGTGTTTCTTTTAGTAATGATGCTTTGTGATCCAGCAGCTACATCCAGGGTCACACTGAATCTTAGGAAGATAAGGGAGGGACACAGACATTGTACATTTTGTTTTCAAGGCTGAAGTGGCAGAATGCATTTCACTTTATCTGTGTCTGACAGAGGCCACATCCAAGGCACCATTCATGCCGTCAACAGCTGTTAAAGACAGACACACAGACAAGTGGTGGCCCAAAACTGGAGTGTTGTCTGAATTTTTTGAGCTTGCTTTGTAGTACAACACTGATGTTTTTGTTAAAATAAAATAAAATAAAATAAAAAAATATATATTAACAGTAGATTATTTCACTTCCACAATCACATAAACGAATCCAATTCCAAAAAAAGTTGGGATACTACATGAAATGTAAATAAAAGCAGACTGTAACGATATTTTATTATACTCTTTTATTATATTATACATATATTATATTATATTATACAGAACATAAGAAAATGCCAATTTTTTAAACTTAGAAAATCTATAATTTAAGAAATATGTAATGTAACATACAAAATTGAATTTGATGGCAGCATGTCTGCAAAAAATTAAGTCAAATTTACCACCATGTTTACAACCTCGTAAACATCTGGGAACTGAGGAGACCACATCATGCACTGCAAAAAATGGGGTGTCTAAAAACAAGATAAAAACACTAAATCTGAGGAATAAGGTCCTCAAAACAAGTGAAATATCTGTCCATGCAGCAACATAAATTAACTTGACAAGATTTCTTGAATCTTGAAATAAGCATGTCTATAGATGTATGAATACTTAAAATAAGAAATTAACTCTTTAAACAAGATAAATTACCCAGCACTTCTTAAAGTAAGGTTTTTAAAAAAAATCTTGGTAAGTACCACGCAGACACAGGGAAAGCATCCAAACTCCACGCAGAAAGATCCCAAAAGTGACTGGAGCAGGAATCAAACCCAGGACCTTCTTGCTGAGTGCTACCCGCTGCACCACCTGTAACTTTGCTAATCTTATTAAATCTGTTCCATAGTAGCATGTTTTAGTGTAAATCAACTGTTAATATTATTAGACTGTAATTAACTGTTAGTTGTTGTTTTGTTTTGTTTTTTCAACAAAAAAGTTTTTGGATACTATCTCCATGAAGTGAGTAATAACTAGTATTAGAAGATGTTAAAACATGAAAAAACATCCAATTAGGAGCATTAAAAATGCTTTTATTTCATTGTTTTAATATCACTTTTTACTATTGTGTTTTAAATACATCTCTCTTTGCTTCAAAAATGAAATGCATGGTGTAGCTGAGTGAACATTTTTTTGACTACATGAAAAAAACACTCACATTTTGTTCTTCATGCCGAAGGAGGAATAAAAATCTTGACACAGGTGTCATATCTATGCTCTGTCTTTGCTCTTTCTCTGCTCTATTTTTACCTCCGCCAAGGAGGTTTTGTTTTCATCAGCGTTGGTTTGTCTGTTTGACTATTAGTAAGATAACTCAAAAAATTATGGACAGATTTTCATGAAATTTTCACAGATTGTCAGAAATGGGGTATCCTACAGGTGATTAGATTTTGGTGGTGATCCGTACATTCAGCGCCATCTAGTGGATGAAAGTACAAACACTGCCTTGGCGGAGGTCTGCGCTCTCTGAGTGCCTCTCTAGTTTTCTATCTGTCCTCTTCCTGACCTTTCACCCAGTTCCTCCTCTCCCACTGATCAGCTAATTCTGCACACCTGAAGGGCCAGCTGTGGCTCATCAGGTGTGGACTATATATCCAGCTCTCAGTTCTTTGTCCCCTGCCAGATAGTCAAGGTCTGTCCTTCTGTCCAGTGTTTCGCCCGAGTCCTGTGCTTCTGACCTGTTTTCTCGTTGACCCCTGCCTGCTAGCCTCCGTGTCCGAACCCCGCCTACCTGACTCTGCCTCCCATCTGTCCCAGCCTGATCTCGACCAGCCTTCGCCCGACCTGTGAGTTTTGTGCCAGCCCCTGTGTATCGACCAGCCTTCCGTCTCCTGACCACGCCATGGCCTGACCCACCAGTGTACATAAGTTATTCGACCTCTGGACCATCCTTGACCAAGCCCCAGCCTCACCCATCGGATAAGGAAGACCCTGGACTCAGTGTGCTGCCCAAGGAGTGCAGTACTGAAGAGGATTTCCCTGGGACTGATTAGATTCCCATTCCTTGTCTTTGTTTACTGTTGGTTTGTACTAAAGTACAATAAACCTTGTGAAGCTTCGACTCTTGTTGCGTCTGCATTTGGGTTCACTGCCTGCACGTCACAATAGGTTCTCATAATTCATGCATGAAAGGGTTAAACATTTGATATATTTTCAATGCTCTGTTGTGAATTAGATATATTTATGAACATTTAACAAGTTGCATTCAAGTCATTGCATTCTGTTTATTTGTATTTTACAGTATTTCAATTTCTTTAAGAAAAGGGGTTGTCCTTATCTCTAGATTTCTTTCTTTCTTCAGACATATTTGCATTGTTGCCAACGGTGGCATCATTATAATGGATTTTTAGTTAAATTTTCAAAAGTTCTCTTCAATACAGGAAAGCAGGTATGATTTCAGAGGTGTTTGTATGTTTACTGTACAAAAACTCATCAAATGTATAAAAAAATATTTCTGTTATTTGGGTTAAATTATGGAATGACATAAATATAAATTTAAAGATGTGCAATTTGTTATTGGTTTTCAGAACATTGGATTGGAAAGATATTTTCGAGAGATACAAGCAGGAATGATTTATTTTGTTTTTATTTACAGCCTAAAACTGATTTTCATTTGAATGTAGGTAAGGTGTATAACCATTTAGCTTCTGTCTAATTCAGTCTCAAGATAATTCACAGTTGGTTGAGTTTAGTTTTATTGTTTGTACTTTCTGTGTTATGGATGGTGACTGAATAAACAGAAACCTGAAACCTGAGATGCAAGGTGTTTGCTTGCAAAGTTTTTACCATCGAACCTATCCGGATAAAGAGAGATGCTAAACTCAGACGGTAAGTGTGTTGTTAATACCAACCACATGCAGGAGTTAATGTCTGTCACTTTGGTCTGAAATCACGTGAAGTTTTGTTGACACATGCCAGTCACTACTGGTTTTTAAATGCATCAATTATGTTTAGGTTTTCACTCAAAGTAAACAAACTGCAGTTTAAAGTTCAACCCCCATCTACTTCAGATGTTTTCATCAGAAGCAGTGTCAGTGAAGTTCAAAAGTCATAGAATTAACTCTGCATTTCCAACAGACATGTATAATGTACGGAGGAGTGCAGTAGAAGTACAAGTGCTAGATCAGAAAACTGACTTGAGTAAAAGTTGAAGTGTTCTGTAAACATCAGACTTAAGTGAAAGTACTAAAGTATTCACATTTTTTGTACTTAAGTATTGCAACTAGAAGTATGTAAAAAATTACTACCCAAGTACTGAAAGTAAAAGTTAAAGTACTGTGTAACTAAAAGAAAGCAGTCACAAGTTTCAGTATCTTTCTATATTTAATATTAAGGCACAAGTTGTTTGTGTGAAGCAGCAGTACAAGGAAATACAAGTCCACATCCAAGTGTTTATGAACAAACTCAAACCTGTTAAAAGGCCGATGGGAGCATGTGCTCTTCTATAAACTGCTTGATGGCTTGAATCGTCCAATGATGAGCCAGCTTCATCA
>JAQQZY010000015.1:23246323-23257434 GCA_030068375.1 Ostorhinchus rueppellii
CGCCCTAAGTAGCTGGGATAGGCTCCATGCGACCCCCGTGACCCTAGTGAGGATAAAGCGAGTATAGAAAATGAATGTTTAGCATATATAATAACTATGACTATGATACTGTAATGACTTATTTACTGTATGTATTGTATTATGTGAGATTGATTGGTGATATGTGAGATATGTACACTTTTGTTGCAAATCAAATCACCCTTCAGGACATTAAAGATTTTTCAGTTCATTTCAATTCAACAAAACACCACAGCTACACTAACACAAGTTGAAGAGATGCACTGTTTGTTGTTGATACATGAGGCCTCATGACCTCAGATCCATATGTTTAAAGACTTTCTGATGGCATGAAAGTGGCTACACATTCTAATCACAGTGGATATTCATGTAGAGGTTTAGTCAGGGGGTAAAACAGTTATAATGGGTGAGTGTCTTGTGGTTCTGTCATTCGGATGTCCCTGAACTACCCCTCATCACCTCCAAACCTGTTCATTCAGACACTGATCAGGTCTAGGACTGTTTTCATTGTCAGGTGACGGTTACATTTATATCTGCTAAAAAGAGAGCGGAAACGACAGTAGTTTAATATGGAGACACTAGGTTTCAGTTTAGATAAGTATATTACACTTAGGGATTAAAATACACTTATATGAAAAATAAACTACGACTCAAAAAGAGAAGTAAATCTTGGACTAAATGCTACAATTAGCTCTTTAGTTTTCTTATGACTTTTCAGTCTCACCTTCCCACAAATGGCTTAAAAATCCGACTTCTTCTCACTTCGAAAAAACATCGGAAGAAAACCTCCATTCACAGATTTTCGCAGGTTTTGTAAGATATTTCTGTCACTTTCCTTTTCCTTCTTTTCTTTTTCTTCTTCTTTTGTGCCAACGCGGTCCCGCCAGATGTTACAGTATATGCGGAAGTTGTTGTTGTTCTTCTTCTTCTTCTTGAGTTTTACGGCAGTGGGGAACAAAACTTATGCATTACCGCCACCAACCGACAGGGAGTTGGATCGTTCAGCTCAATCGACACCAATTCAAAAAAAAAAAAGAAAAAAATCCCAATAATGATCCGACCAAAAATAATATTAATAATAGATAAATCCATAAATCAATATACGAGCTCCTATAATCTCAACATTAACCCTGTTTCCCTAACAAATTCAAATAAAATTCTAACCCTCTCACCTTGTGAATCTCCCCTTAATATATTAATTATATTGAATCTTTCTTTTTGTCTATTGAGTATATGTGGAAGTTAAACATGCATGTGCGGATTTACGACATTTTTACGACTGTTTTTTTAAATAATAAACTTTATTTACAATCAAAAGGTACAAACATCTGTAGAAAACTTATTGAACAATAAACAACCCAGGGGTTCAATTTCAGTGTTCATTCTGTTACACAAAATTAAATTCTTTTAGAGTCTGAAAAGTCCTTGTTGCTTTGTTGTTCTTGAGAAATTCACTAGAGGTGCAATAATAACTGAGTTCAGCAGTGAAACGATGAAAACAAGGTTTGGATGAGGTCAGTTTAGAACTGCGGTCAAACCAGCCGCGACCGCTTTTGTTGTGCGCTACTTATCCGACAGTTACGGTACATGAGCGAACTGAAGCGAATGTCCCTTCCGGAATTGAATGCATTCTCCAATGTTACTGTCATGACTAACACATCGATCATTACTGGACCTCATCTGTGAATTGTCAGCCTCTCCTCCAGCTTCTCCACCTCATCTGCACCTGTGTCAGTACTGTCTGTCACCTGACTTAAATATGTTGACATGTGACATATGAACAGATTAGGGGCATCACAGAGTTTGAGGGTACAGTTATTATATGAGCAAAAAAAGCTTTTACGTTTAATTAATCCATAGAATTTATTTTCCACAAGCAGGGATGTATAAAATCACATGTAGAATGAGAGGTTTTATTGTGTTTCCCCACAAATAAACAGTTGCTCTTCTACACAAACACATGAAAATAAGTAAGTAAAAATAACTTTTAAAAAGTGTATCTCTTTGGCATTAAATATGGTCTTTTATTCAATATCTGTATTGTTTATTGATTTATTTTGCACATGCATAACTAATCAGACATAATAAAACATCAAAGAAGGAGGGAGAAGCAGAAAGCATTGTTGTCACCTTATAAATGCATAAACATTCTAAAAGTTATGAGACTTCCATAGTCTATACACATTCAGAATTGATTTTTTAAAAAGACTATATTAAATATTCTCTCTCTCTCTCTCTCTCTCTCTCTCTCTCTCTCTCTCTCTCTCTCTGTATATATATAAAAAATATATAAAAGTGTGTATGTATAAAAATAAAGAACACCCCAAGGTGCTTTCATTTTCAATAATTAAAACACTGGTTATGGTTGCATGTTCATAATAAACCTAATAAACTGCAGTGCGTTGATAATGCCTTGAACAGTGTGTTTTATGTGAACAGGCAGCTAATGGACGTAACACCATGAAGCCAAAACATGTCAGGTTATGTTTATTGGACTTAATACGGTCATCATGTAAATATAAAGGCTTTTATCTTTCAAAGACCTAAACATCTACTGCCCAAAAGCATCTGACCTAAAATATTTAATAACGTTTGAATCTCAAATTCAGTCAATACATTTCAATAATTCAGCTAAAATGCAGTTTTTCATCTTTTTATCAGCATCAGATCCCACCAGTTTAGATGTTCCGCAGTTCTGTAGTGAACATAAAAACACACTGTCACCCTCTGTAGCATTGATTCACCAGTAAAACCCATTAAGTTTGACAAAGGATAATGGTTGTTGATGCTTGATTTTACATACAGTTTATGATGTAGTTTACTGAAAAAGTAGTTTTTTCTTCAGTTTTCTCTCTTGCGGTGTAATAACCTTTGAATTTAGTCTGAGCTTTTTTGGACATCTCCATGATTAATAAATTAATTGTAGGAATATTCATGATTTTCACTGAAAAATGCAAAATACAGAGGATCGTATTATAATAAATGGTGGTAAAATGGTTAGTCCTTGTTAGAGTCCTGAGGGGCTGAAGCACCTAAGTGGTCCAGAAAATGGATGGAAATGAGTAAAGTTAACTCTTTAAAACCGGATGTGTCATCACTGGCACACCCTATATGCAGTTTGGATGGCTGTAACTCTTTCATTGTTTGTGCAACTGGAAAAAGTCCAAATATATGTGAAACCTGAGACATTGTGCTTTATAGACTTTATTGGATCATTACAGAAATTTCACTCATGGCTGCACTAGAGGCCTGAATAAGCCATTTAGCTGTATTCCAACATGAAGTAAATTGTAAATGATTGCCAGATTTTGAAAGACCTGGGCAAACAGTGCTCTGGAAAAATGGGCAAGCAGTCTTACTCACAGTATATTTTCTTACTTTTTAGTTTGTCAAAATGAGAAAAAAAATTCCATGCTGACCATTTTAGGCTCAGGGTTTAAGAGGTTACATGTTGAGTAAAATATCATCTGGAAGCTGCCACAGAAATAGTTCTTAGGTAAGGGTTAAATTATAATAATTAGACCATAAGGACCCACTGGGACATATGTGTCACTCCCATAATGAATGTTTCTCTGTATTTAACCATTCTTAAGTACTTTATCACCATTTATTGTAATGTTGTCTTCTGTATACTGGGTTTTTCTTTAAGTGAAGGTATTTTTCACCATTTAATTTACTAATCCTGTAGATATTCATAAAAGCTCAGAGAAAGGAACAATAACGTTTGGGTCTTTAAGGGTTAAGGTTTAAATAGTAAAATAAATAAATGAATAAAGTTAAAAACTCAAATAAAACAGAGAGAGTTAGTGATAGAATTATATGGAATTTTCTTGTTTTCTTGGACTTTTTGTTGTTATTTGTCAAATATCACACATGATCCAATCTACCTGCAGATGGCAGCAGAGACTCCTGTCCCAGCTGTCCTAGTATTAGTGTAGACAGGAGTTAAAAAGGACTAAACAAGATGTGCAGCTGCTGCTTTATCATGAGTAAAACAACAGTGTAAGAAAAGATTACACAGCTGAATAAAAGCTCATTTTGTCTGTGTAATGGTTTGTGTAGAGCAAAGCAGCAGAACTATCTGATGCGTGTCTTCTGTTGATAAGGATACTTTCCATTTGTGTCACGTTTTAAACTGGAAGTAAATGCATTACAGCAGAGACCTGGGGCCGGATCTTTTGCTTGGGACTCATGGGAACACATCTGCAGAACAATCACTGCTTCAGACATTGTTCAAGCAGCTCCGTGCACACCTGCAAACTGTCTCCTGAGTGGTTGCTCGAAATATCCTGCCATTTTCTATTATCTACAATAGCCAACACAGTGTCCACTTTGCTCATGGTCATCCTAGGTATGATTAAAAAAAATTCTTTTTAAATCCCTCAAATCCCCAGGGGTCAATTCACCTCCACATCACAAAACCCCACAAAGAGACACCGCTGTGAGCACATATCATACCTTACTATTAAAGCTCCATGTTGTCCTCTGCTATCTTCTTTCTCACTTGCATGTCTATTAATAGCATTCAAACAACTGGTCTCCTAAAAATGGGCTTGTCCTGCAAGCGTAGGGGGAGAGCAGGGCTGCTATGTATGGTATCTATCCTACAGTACTTTACAAGTTTGACAGTACTGCTGTTCCTCCTTTGTTTCTGCTGAAGAGAGGGCGTGAGGGAGGACTGCTGTGGGAGAAAGACACGTTTTGTCCAGAAGATGCTTGCAAAAGCCAGATCTTTGTGGACGTCTTAGAACATCTGAGAACCTCCACTGACCAACCAGCTTCTCCTCACCTCTCTGCTGAATTGTTTACATTAACTTCCTCTTTCTGAACTGTCTGATTTCCTTGAACTTCAACCATACTTTGGCTTTAAAGGGTGAGTGGTGGACCATGCTCTCCCTGTGGTTGTTCCTGCTCCCCTGCCTGAGCCTGGTGCCTGTGACTCCAGCTGAGAGCGGCTTGGAATTCCCTCAGTATGATGGAAAAGACCGCGTTCTTGACATAGATGATAAGAACTACAAGAAAGCCATGAAGAAGTACAGCATGCTTTGCCTGTTCTATCATAAACCCATACCAGACAGCAAGGAGCTACAAAAGCAACACCAGATGACAGAGTTGGTGTTAGAGGTAAAGTATAAAGGATGAAATTGACAAAACTGGAGACATTCACAGGGTTTGTGCAGTGTCAGATTAAAGGGGAGGAATAGACCAAAAGAGTCAGTAAAGTAGAAAAGACACTAAGTTGAGACAGGCTTCATGTTATAAGAGAGAGGAAACCAAACTGTCATGTATCCAGAGACATATAAACGATTGACAGTTCTACATAGAAACTCCATGTTATTGCTCAGAGAGTCAGCTGTGCATATTTAAACTTCATATTTCAACGTTTTAATTTGTACAGTGGGTAAATGCACAGACCTGCACACTTTCTTCCATTGCACAGTATCTAATAAGATGCATATTATTTCTGTAAAGCCCTTCTTCACTTAGAAATGCAATAGTCTTTTTTCTTCACTAGCAGAAATAGGCCAAAAGCTCCTGCCATTGAACTTTACACTTGAAGGACATACTTGCCTTCTCCTCTGCCTGTTTTAGGAGACCTTGTTAGACCAAAAATAAGACTCTTTGAATATATTGTGGATTCAAGGTCAGGCATGTAGCTGCAGTGGAATTTCTGTTTTCATCCCATACAGTCGTGTGCACTGTGCTCCATCTCGTGTTACACGTGGCAAAGGGCGATCTGCTCTCTGATCTGTACAGGGTAATCTGAGCCAAACGTGGAGCCCTGATATTATATAGCATTACTGCAAACACTCATGTGACCAGGTACAAAGATAAACCTGCAAAGGATTCTCACTGTGTACTGTACACTGGGGAGTATTTACAGCCCTGTAGGTAACATTTAGAAATATCTGCATCTTCAGATGATTTCATTCCTGTGCAAGAAATCATTATTAGAAACTGGATTAAACATTTAGCTGGAAGGTCATTTGTGACATAAGAGGACCTACTGTACAACACTGAACTATGGCCACACTAATGATATAGACTGTATGTAGCCTTGGTTATATTTAGAATTAAAGCAGTCTGTGTGATTATGTAACAGTGTCTGTATGGCATCTGTGTCATACAGCCAAGTTAGAGACATTGTTTAATTGAATTATGAGAATATGTAATGTTGTAGATTCAGCTACGTAAAGTATATTTATATGCTTTTAGTATTTTTGCAACTTGTTTTAATAAGAGCATTCCATGTTTTTTTTGTTTTTTTTTTAAAATCCCATGGTAATTGTCATGTGTCATTGCTTTCCATCCTTTTAAAGTATATCTTTTCTACTGTATCATCTATAATTAGCTTTTCTCTGTGCTTGCAGCTTGCAGCTCAGGTCTTGGAAGACAAGGATATTGGATTTGGAATGGTCGACTCCTACAAAGATGTGAAAGTGGCCAAAAAACTGGGTGAGTAACCATGTATGTCCCTTGACACTTCTTGAGCACTAAAATGTTTATTAAGATCCATATTTAGCACTTTCCCTCTGATTTCCACATGCAAAGTTTAAGGTTTGATTCTCTTCCCTCAAAGGTCTGGATGAGGAGGGCAGTGTGTTCGTTTTTAAGGATGATCGGGTGATCGAGTTTGACGGCCTGCTCTCTGCAAACACTCTGGTGGAGTTCTTACTGGATGTGAGTAGATTTAAGAGCAGATTCTCAGCTGTTGACACCATCAGCTTCATGGTTAACTTGCCCTGTAACCCTCCACTCCTGCCCTCTGTGTGTGTTTCTCCAGTTGATGGAGGAGCCTGTCGAAGTGATAGATAATGCACTGGAGCTTAGAGCCTTTGACAGGATGGAGGAAGATATCCGCCTTGTTGGTTATTTTAAGAGTGAAGACTCAGAGCGTAAGTGTGATGGAGATATTAAAATGCACATATGAAGATGACTCAGTACACTGTCGGTATCTCATTTAGTAATGATAGACAGGTCTGTGATGGAGCTCATGCCCTTTATTATGACATGAGGGCTTTTTAACTCCCTCATCTCCATGGATTTACAGATCCATTTTTACCTCAACTACACCCACAGCTGTCACTGCCTGGTCTCTTCTCACGTGCTGTGGAAGAACTGACTCTACTAGTTCACTTATGCTGATGAGCTACAGCTACATCCCAGCTCACCAACTGTGGGAGCAGAGGTCAAAGTTCAGCTATTTCTGCTCCCTGATGTGCAAATGTCACATCTGCTAAAGGAAACAGAAACATGTGTGTCGGTGGCTATTTTGAGAGCAAAGAGCATTGACCCTGGATGTTGTGTTGATATTTTAAAGGATGTTAGTCTAATAACTCTTTGTTTAATACATTTCTCTGTTGCTGTTTAATTCTCAGACTATGATGCGTTCAAAGAGGCTGCAGAGCAGTTCCAGCCTTATATTAAGTTCTTTGCCACATTTGAGAAATCTGTAAGTAATAAACATACAAATAATCAAGCAAATTTATACAAATAGAGGTGAAACTGTGTTGTTGAATTAAGTGATACGCCTTCGTTTCTTCAGGTGGCCAAGGAGCTGACTCTGAAGTTAAACGAAGTGGATTTCTATGAGCCCTTCATGGAGGAGCCTGTCACCATCCCAGGCAAGCCACACTCTGAGGAGGAGCTGGTGGAATTCATAACTGAACACAGACGGTAAACAAAGTGCAACCCTGCAGGATTTGCATCACATAGGTATTGCATGGCTCCATGAAAGGAGGATATCTTAAGGCCTATGCATGCATACATACTTATTCATGGAGTTGTCATGCAAACACATGGCTCACTTTTTTGTTTTGGGCCTTTAGACCAACTCTGAGAAAGCTGCGTGCAGAGGATATGTTTGAAACCTGGGTGAGTGCACACTGCTTGGCAAGAAAGATAGCTTTCCCTGTTGGACATTGACATTAAGCTCATTTTCACTCCTTTCTACCCAGGAAGATGATATTGAGGGAATCCACATTGTAGCTTTTGCAGAGGAGGAGGACCCTGGTGAGAACACATTATATGGTGTTTAAGGGATTAAGATTAGGCGGTCCAGTTTTGAAAGACTTGGTAAACAGTAACTTTTGCATCCAGATGGTACATGATAATGCTTCCTTCCAGATGGCTATGAGTTCTTAGAAATCCTGAAGGAGGTGGCTCGAGACAACACTCACTTACCAGACCTCAGCATCGTCTGGATTGACCCTGATGACTTCCCTCTGGTGAGCCATGACACATACATTTAAGACAGGCAATGAAGTCATTCAACATTGATGACACTTTATATTGAGGTCACAAATTCAATGCTGTTTCTAAAGAATAAGTATAGAGTTTTAGTCACCAGATTATCCCTTGTTTTCTGCACGAATATATACAGTATGGTAACCACCTTTTTCAGAGGTGAAGGACAGGTGTTTCTGATCACATTGGCAAAGGATTGTTCCATTTATTTAACGCAGGAACCCATTCTAAGGAAATGGTCCTGAAGGTGTGAAGTCCTGAAACCAAAACACTAAACTGGATGGAGTAACTTCTTAATAGTGATCAAAAACAGTAACTATTAATTGAAAGTGGATAGTCATATATTTTGTTACATTCTACAACAAAGCAACAGGTTAATATTAAACTATATATTCACCCTTTTCTCTTGTGTGCTAGTCATTATTTTATCCCTCCATAACTATTTACAAACATGTAAAACGGGAGAAAATCTGTGCCAGCACAATGACAGCATAACATGCAGGACTATGAAGGCATGAAGTAACGAAAAAATAACAAAGCAACATTCAAATTCAGGTGATGATACGCTAGTGAAGACAGACTCATAATGATTACAGGGTTGTAAGAACTTCATTTATGCAGCAGCTGTTTACAGTGTGCTCTGAATCTCAAACCAGAAATGAGAAACTCAGAAATTAAATTAGGAAGAGAAAATGGAAAAAGTTGGGAACAAGATGATAAAAGGCACACGATATAAGACAGAAATGCAAGAAAATCAAACAAACTGTTAAATATGAAATGAAAAAGGTAGTGAACAAAATAATAAAAGGAATCACAATCACAAAATAATATTTAATTATTTTTATTTAATTATAAGATTTTGTCTTTGTAATTAGAGCCTCCTAAATTTCCTAAATCGTGAATTAGCTAAAAGAAGTAGAATATAAATAGAATAGAATAGAAGAAAATGGAATAGAATAGAATAGAATAGAATAGAATAGAATAGAATAGAATAGAATAGAATAGAATAGAATAGTAACATGTACAACAAATTTTAAAAAGTGTCAAACAGTCAAAGCCTCACTTCTAAATGAGAAACTTATGCTTGGACACAAATACTATTTTAAAGTTATTTAGATAGAATTAACACTTGATTTGCATTTTATTGCAGAAGGATTGACAATACTTATTAAGATGCTAGTAATATGCACGATAAGCAATAAGTCAATGTTGAATATGTATTCTGTAATGTGATGTGTCACTAAAACACCAAATAAACGTATTGATAACGTGCATTATCTTATTCTATCATTTCACAGCTCATCCCCTACTGGGAGAAGACCTTCAAAGTGGACCTGTTCAGACCTCAGATTGGAGTCGTCAATGTTACAGATGTGAGTTTACGACAGATGACATGTCTGACAGACAGACTGTGCATGAACGCCATGCTGAGGTTATCTTCAAACTGTCTGATCTCTGTGCGTCTGTGAACAGGCCGACAGCGTGTGGATGGAGATGGACGATGAAGAGGACCTGCCCACCGCTCAGGAACTGGAAGACTGGATCGAAGATGTGCTCTCAGGCAAAGTTAACACTGAGGACGATGATGATGATGAAGATGAAGATGATGATGATGACGACGATGAGGATGCAGATGATGATGATGATGATGATGACGACGATGATGACAATGGTGATGAGGAAACTGACGATGATGACGATGATGGTGACGATGAAGATGACGACGACGACGATGATGATGATGAATAAATCATAGTCTCAGAGTATCAAATCTTCATCCCTGACTAGTTTCAGGCTGAGTTGAACTTGAACTGCCAGTGAAATGTAAAACTGTAAAATAAAAATTCCATCTTTGTACCAAATGTGTGTATACAAACAATAAGAAATGACAAACAAACATGTCATTTTAATGTATACAGATACAAACCTCAAATAGGTTATGGGATTAAAGTAATGAAAATGTCTATAATAATAATAATAATAATAATAATAATAATAATAATAATAATAATAATAATAAAGGTTGAAACATCCTCATATCATTGAAATGAATCTGTCAAAGAACTGATCCTCAAGAGTGAATCTGAACTTTAGCCCTCATCGACCTGAAACAGCCAAAAGCATCCACTGATATAGAATAACTTTTGAAACACTAATCCTATCAAATACATGTAAATAATTCAGGTAAAATGTTGTTTCCCAGCTTTTCAGAGGGAAATTTTGCCCATTATAAGTAAATGGGAGAAAAAAAGATATAAAAAAATTCTTTAAAAATGTGAACTTTGACCTACTTTTCTCAAAATGTAATGACATCTATTCTGGGTCACTTGCAATCTATAAACCCAATTTGGCATGAGTTGAACAAATAGATTTACTGCTACAGACATTTTAAATTTCACCCATTATAAGTAAGTGGAAAAGTTTTATATAATTTTTTTTAATTCATAAAAAATGTGAACTTTGACCTACTTTTCCCAAAATGTAATCAGATCTATTCTCGGTTGCTGGCAATCTGTAAATCCAATTTGGCACGAGTTGAACAAATAGATTTGCTGCTAAAGTGTTAACAACAAAGAAACCAAACACAAACAAAGAAATAAACCAAACCAAAAACAATACCCCTTGCCTACCCTTTGGGGGGCGGGGTCATGAATGTCAGTGGTTGTAGACATTTGTTTATATGTTAACTTGATATATTTTGCTTAAAAAGTCACTGTTTCTTCAGTTTTATCTGTTTTGACATATTATTTTACTCTGAGCTTTGATGACCATCTACATCAGGGGTGCCCAATCCTGGTCCTCGTGAGCTACTATCCTGCATGTTTTAGATGTGTCCCTCTTCCAAC
>JAQQZY010000015.1:23275897-23280897 GCA_030068375.1 Ostorhinchus rueppellii
TAGTCTTTATCAAAATGAATTGATTTATCAAAAAAGATGAGGCATAGGCACTACTAACCCAGAAGCAGAAGGTTTTTTTTTTTTTTTTTAGGTGACTTAAGTGATTCAAGTGATCCGTCTAACTCGACTCCCCTCCTCAGAATGATCCGGTCAATCTTAACCACCCAAAAGATCCGAGTTAAGCTCCTCTAGTTGCATCTATCGCAAGGTTTTAGTGCAAGACTTTCTTCCTATTGGTTGGATATGATGTAATGCATTAAATCAAGCACTCTTATTGGGCGGGATCTGACCACACGTAAACTCACTTCCTGCTTACATCCAGATGACATGCACCATGACCTTGGCAGTGACCATGGCTTGTGTAACCGAAGAGAAGTGGCCAGAAAACGATCACATGTCCCCCACCCCGCCAGGATACTATAAATTTCTGGGGAGAACCCTACCTATAATATAATAGTTTCCTGAAAATGTAATAAAATTTGCGCTTAACTCAATCAAAAATGTAATGAAACCCAATAATGTAATAATTTCACCAATAATGTAATAAAATATCCTTACTGATATTGTAATAACATTTTTACCAATAATGTAATACCTTATTTTCCCCCAAAACTGATGTCAAACTTGACAGATAATGTACCCACCTGAAATGTACTAAATCCCCAATAATGTAATAATGTGTAACATTAACAGTAAAAAATCTTATTACAACATCAGTCAGGATATTTTATTACATTGTTGGTGAAGTTATTACCTTATTGGGTTTTATTACAGTTTTGATTGAGTTAAGTGGAAATTTTGTTACACTTTCAGGAAATTATTACATTATAGGGTACTGCAAGCCTTAAATAAAACAATATTAAACTCAGTCCTCAGTGACACAGTGAAATGATGCTTAAGCTGGAGTTGAATATTGTTTTTTCCTGCTTTGAGCTCATTCTCTGGTTACTGAAAGTTGGGCAAGTACCATTTACTCATTGTTTTTTTTCCACAGTAATCCAGAACATAGAATATTACAATAGTCCAAGTTTGTTTGCACTTTTTTTTTTTTTTTTTTTTTTTTTTTTAGAAATCTCTGACTGTTGATGTGAATATCTTTAAAAAAAAAACAAAAAACTCTACCAATAATATTCTGTTCACCTCTATTGCATATGTATAGAAAAGGAAATATTGGAGAAATATATGAAATAAATAAATAAATAATTACACTTGGGGGTTCCACTGGGGAAAGAAAGCACGTCTTCTAAATCTGACACGAGACAGACAACAATGCGACCATTATCCTATTTTACTGCAGCCTTTGCATGAGCTACAGATTTTATGCACAACAAACAAAACGTCTCTTACGCTATTCAGAGATGTTTGCTTTTCTGGGAGTTTGCCTCATTATGACAGGCTTTCAAAGCCCCACTCACATAATATAGGATGACAGGAGGGGATGTGCACTAACGTTCACATTGGCACATGAATTCACACACACAAAACTGCAGCTGAATCATAACAACAAAAGCATGAAGACCCATCACTGCAAATTAGAGTTATTTTTTTCTTCTTCATCGATGACAGGGTCATTTTAAGCATGAATCTTCTCAACAAAGAGACAATGGGGGAATAAATAAATGCCAAGTTTAAAGAGGCATGTTTTTGTCTGCGGGCCTGTCATTAATTTGTGTCATTAGCCGTTCATTGTCCCCAAGAGATAAGTCTTTGTTGTGCCACACATGTGTGTAGATACATCAAAAAACTGTACAGCACCACACACAAGCCATATAAGCCTTAACATACAGGTATGTGTATCCTGCTGCATTTCAGGCATTAATACACTGAACATTTTAACACAAGAACTGAACCCTGGTACTATTTCCAGAATGTAAAAATAAAATTTAACACTGAATATTTCCAATGAGGAGGAATTTTGCATGCATATGGGATTCACCGTCTATTAATGCTCACATCCAATTAATTCAACCATGCTGGAGGAGAGGATGCCAACAGGAGCCAGAAGATGAATGAGCACTAGGAGAGGAGGGAGGGGAAATTAGAGTGGGGGGACGGGAGGAAAGGGGGGGGTTAATGTGAGATTGAGGCAGATGAGTGGAGGGAAAGAAATGGCAGGGGCCGCAGATGCAGCGTTGCATCCTAGATACGTCTGCCAGACTGATGTGAGGGACTGGAGGTCAGCTAAATGAACGAACATCAATCTCACATCTCTCGTCTTTTGTGCCCTTTTCTGCTAAACCAATTGTTTTTATGAGCTGGCGATGAGAGGAGAAGGATCTGTTAAGACTAGATTTCATTCAGTGAGAAAAGGTGGTGAGCAGGAATAATGAGAGCAATATCCTGATGTATGTTTGTAAAATCATCGGCTCTCTGTGCGTAACAAAGTAATGTTTTTTAATCCAAACCTGCAGCATAAAACACTGTCTGGAGTTGATATGGTTGTACGCACAGTTAGGGAATAATGACAAACCTGATCAGACAATAATGAAATGCGTGTGATGCATGTTAGTAGACGCAAAACCATCATGCAAACAGCTGATTACCAATATAATTGTCTTGTAGTAGTGACTAAATCATCTCATGGCTTCACCTCATTCCCAGATGATTTTGTCCTTGGATGCTATAACATAGAGCGATTTAACCCAAATAAGAGTTTCTTTTTCTAGAAATGACACAATTATGACAGTGAGAAGGAACTATATCATGTCACTATACACTGATTACACTGTCTACTTAATACCTACTGTATTTGTTTGTCAAAGGTTCAATATCTAGGATTTGTACGCTTATGTGAAGTTTGTGCCGGAGTCTGTGTTTAGCTAGGAGACAGACATTTGTTGACATTAAGGTACTGCATTTCTAAGCTAGCTAATGTTGTACAATGTGGCTGCTGTAGAAGAGCAAAGTCATTGAAAAACTTGATAATTTGAATATTGATAATCACTTTGCATAATTTTAAAGAAAAAAAAGTCTGATTTCATCTTCTTAAATGTGAATACCTGTTCTTTTTTTTTTTTTTTTACCATCCTGTTCTGAGTATTTTTAGTTGTACAGCAAACATAAGCTATAAATGTACGTTTACATAAGCTAAAGATGACATCTTGGGCTTTCTTGTTCACCATTTTCTGACTTTTGTTTAGACAAAATGATCAACTGAGATTATAACTGATAGATTAATCAACCAAAAAATTTATAAATCATTCCGGCCTATAATTTCAATAGTCAACTAGGATAATAACGCTTAGAAAATGGAGTCAGTATACATCAACAAATGAATGACTTTCATAAAAGCACACAAGCACATGCAAATTATACACATTAAACCTCTAAAGGAAGACAGGAATTTGCATAAATAATGTGTAACTTAATCATGAATTTGGCTTTAACATTACACTACGGAGTAATCAGGAGTTGGCAGAGCAGAGATTTAACAAATTGAGACTTAACGGAGAAATAGGAGGCTGTCCCTCTGCCAAGAAGATGTTGAAGTGACACAATTTTGTTGTTCAGCTACTCAAAGATTAACAAATCTGTATTACACACATCTCAATAATGTATACTCTGAAGAAGCTTTGAAGTTTTTTAGTGTAAAAATTGCTTTCTTCTTAATAACCTCTATGGTGCCAAGGCAAATAATTCTTATTTAGTGAGAGATAAAACAATTTCACCACCAACTGAGCTAATACATCGTTAAAACCAGCCATTAACTCTCAGTGGAATAATCCATGAGATGAACGGTCCAGTAACCAGGCCTGATCTGTCTATAGGGTTGAGCAAAGACAGAGGGAGACTTTAACTCAAACTGTGAGGCGTACTGAAGCTGCTGGCTGCTTGGCAGTCCTGGTATCTGGAGGATGAATATGGATTATGGCTAGGCCTATTCCACTGTAACAAACGTACTGATTAGCACCGCTCCCAGACACAAACGCACAAACATAAGAAACACTCTGCCAGCTACTAAACACAATGCTTCACTGGTCTGGTGGAGGTTAAAATGACATTTACAGACATGTGTGAATGTGTCATTGAAGGTATTAGTGTTGCTAAAAATAGCAGCAATGGGACAAGGACAAATTAGTTCTGCTTTAGCTTCAAGTGCCTATAGGCTCTGCCGTTTTATTTTTTAATGAAGTTAATGAGTTCAAAGATGGAAAGTGTTGTGCAATTTATAACTACAGTATGAAACTCCCACTTTTCATAAACAATGAATTCTTTTTTTTTTTTTAGACACAGAGAAAGCTCAGATTTAATCTCAAACAAATTTCAAGGGATCAAATGTGGATTTTCTTCTATTTATTGTATGATGGATTTGCATCGAATGTCACTGGAAGATGCTGTTAAATTACGTCTCATTGTATTGTAACAATGACAATAGCTCTATTCTATTCTATTCTATTCTATTCTATTCTATTCTATTCTATTCTATTCTATTGCATTTTTATAATCTAATCTAATCTAATCCAATCTAATCCAATCTAATCCAATCTAATCCAATCTAATCCAATCTAATCCAATCTAATCTAATCTAATCTAATCTAATCTGACCTAAAATCAGGTACTATCATTTGATTTAGTGATCATATAGATGTTCATAAAACTTCAGAGTAAATTTAAAGCTTATCACATCAAAACAGAGAAAACTGAGGAGGTAAATGCGACTTTTTCATCCAAATATATTATTAACTTAACATAAAACCAAGAATCTACACCACCGTTATTTGTCAAACTACATGTGTTTTATTGGCGAATCCATCTTGTAGAACTTTTGAAAAGCTGAGAAACTGCATTTTACCTGAATTATTTCAATGCAGTGATCAAAACTCATCAAACTTTTTAGATCAGTCGATGTTTTTGGTCACCAGTGGCTGTTTAGGTCTTTGCTGATTATTAATAAAGTAAAACATGAAAGAATGGACACATGATGCACTACAACAGGATCAGAACCAAACATTTTTGGATGAGTGGTGTTTCATCTGAGCCAGCTGATTTCAGTCGTCTGC
>JAQQZY010000015.1:23283397-23292918 GCA_030068375.1 Ostorhinchus rueppellii
GGAAGAGTTTATACGGTTATGATGCAGAGTTAACTCATATTTTGGGTTAAGAGAGTGTGGTTAATGCAGATGTGGTTAGTGTGTCTCCTTTTCAACATGTTCATAAATGTTGTATACTTTTTTTTTTTATCAGTACCTGGGTGTCTTCTCCATGTTCTGCTGCTGGTGTGGGTTCCCCAGGCAGAGGTTCTCCGTTGTGAACAGGGGACTCCTGGGAAGGCGTGTCAGGGGGGTTGATGACGACAGACCTCTCTGAGCGGCTGCTGTCTTTACTACTGGCCTTGTGTCGCTCACGGCTTCGATCTCTGGAAAAAATGGGCAAAAGAGCAGAATGGAAACACAGACGGGTCAATGTAAGGCCTGCAACAGAATATTCTCAGTAGATTTTGTCTGTTAAAAAAATCCAAACCTTCTCGTATCACATGTAACATATGGCATTATTTCCAAAAGAGGAATAAGAATGATCTCAGAGGCATTTATAAGTTTACTGTATTGTGGTCCCACATTGCTAGACTTCACACTTCATTAGGACTGTGCCAGTCCCATAGGTTGGTCTGGTACCCTCCATTATAGTTGTGGAATAGGGATAAAGGTGACTAGCTCTTGGGCGGCACTGAGTACAGGATGCTGTGAAAGTGCATTTGCATAATACTGTCAAGAAAGAAGTTGTTTTGGTGGAACATGTGTGCATGTGGAAGCATCGTGGTATTGAAATGACTAAATCCCTACAAATGAAAACGCCAAATAAAGAGGCGTGCGCCTTGTCAAAATTTGTCATTTCTGGGGTGTAGTTGCAGCTTGGAAGTTGTTGCTCTTTCAGGCTAAAATCCTCCACAGATAGCAGAAGAAAGGAGGATGATAATCCCACCACCACGCAATGGAAATATTCCCCCCCACTCCTGCAGAGTAATTCCACTGAACCAGACTAAGTTTATTATTATAAAGCTGAAAAAAAGGATTATAACTAGAGTTTTTTGTATTATTGGCATTAATTTATGGACGAATACCACCACAAACTTAACTTGTATTTTGAGGGTTAGAATTTTTTTTTTTTTTTTTTTCTGTAGTGTTAGTTAAATTGGAAGGAATATAGGTGTTTAGCTTTTCCCTGAGCCTGTTCAGTCACTGTTTCACACATAGACCCTTTACTTATATTACTTTTATATTATATCCTATATTTAACCAGGTAAAATTATTGAGGAAAATCATTTTTCAAGAGTAATCTTGGCAAGAGAGCAAAGACAGCTTACGACTGAATAGACAAATGACTTTCATATACTACAATTCATAAATGAATACAGTATCTAGATGCATGCAATAAAAATATGGAGATTAATTGAAGCCAAGTTAAAAAAAAAATTATTGCAGTGCAAATTTATAAGTAATCACATGGACAAGGTGGCTATTTTCTTGATTATTTAGAACATAATAATTCTATAAACTTAATAAAAATCTTCTTGTGACAAAAATCTGCATATCCTCAACATTTAACATGCTGTTTGATATCTTTATTTTTTCATAAAAAGCAATTAAGCTCCCATAATAGGTCAAACATGTTAGCCAACTTGTAGCAGACACTCAAACACAACCATTCACACAATACAATGTAAGAGAAATGAATATTCTTGCAGATAAAGCCAGGAGTCAGAAAAGAATGGGAGAGGAATCAAAATGATTCTCCTATTTGCAGTCAATCACTGAAATAGGTTAGAGTCATTGAGCTGTGACGGCTCTAATCCACCAGCTCTGCCTCTCTCAATCTCTCACTTGTTCCCTCTGCGTCTCTCCCTTAGTCTTACATCGGGCTTATTTAGCTAAAACCGACATGAAGCCTGCACAAACTGAGGACAAACATAGTAAACTTAATGTGCAGTGAATGCATGCTTTGAAATACCACAGCAAGCACCAGTGTGTGAGGGATCCAGCATGTGATTTAGGGGAAACAAACTGAGAAGGGTGTGATGGACAAACAGAAGGAAAACACACCCATGGCGGTTTGACCTCCCGGAGCGGCTGGAGTGGTAGGAGTAGCCCGAGTGAGTCGACTCAGTGTCCATTCCAACGTAGTTCAGAGCCGGCGATTGGCCAGAGGGGCGAGGAGAAACTGGTGGTGAGGCGGACAGGGTTAGTTGGCAGCAGTACTCAGGAGGAGGAATGGGTTGCTATAGAGACGAGCCTCAGGAATCCACGACGACTGACAACAATCCCAGAGAGCTTCTTTGGTAGCCACATTGACCTGAGAGATGGAAAGATAGCGTGAACAAGAGAGGTTTATTTCAGCATTTCCTTTTTACTGTATGACTAAGAAATAATACATTAGGCAGAAAGAGCTACAACTGAGGTTCTAATGGAAGTGGAACGACCACGCCATGTACAGTAACTGCTCAAAAACACTTCTTTTTTAAAAAAAAAAAATCTTGGTAGTAAACTGACCTGTAAAAGCATTGGACAAATAGATGCATCTGATCATTAATTCATAGGCCAGGCAGGTTTATTCCTGTCCACATCTGAGAAATGTTTCTTCCTGTCTCTAGGTCATCCAGATGGATAATCCACACTGTCCCCAGAGTCTAATCTGAATTTAGTGAACCTGTCTTTTCACATCACACACTGGGTAGATCTATATACACACACCCTCCTTCTGGGAAGACAACAGATAATCATCAGTGGAGGTTTTTCTGTCGAGGCTGTTGAAAGATGCTCCATGAAATGGCTTAAAGGTCATATGTGACACTAAATAGTTCCTGGTTTTTGATGACACTGGATAGCCAGGAAACTCAGACCAAGAGCAAAAAAAGAAGCTGTTTCTGTGTTTATTCATTTTTAGATGCAACATCCAGGCCTTTTCTCCTGCTCTCAAAAATCCAAATAATGGTAATGGGTACAACTACTGAATAATTTCATTGTTAATTAATCTATTGTTTATTTTCCTGAATAATTGCTTTCCGTTTTGTCTAGAAAATGACAACCAGTGTTTCCCAAAGCCCAAGATGAAAATATTTTGTTTGGTTCACTCTAAAGATATTCACTTTACTGTCACAGAAGAGGAAACAACTGAGAAAACAGAAAAAAAAACCCATGCTGTAATATGAAAATTTTGACCTCTTTTCTAAAACGGATTATTCAATTATCAAAATAGTTGCTAATTAATTCAACAGCTAGAAACTAATTAATAAACTAAATAACTGCTGTAGGTCTAAAGGGGATAATTATTAAAAAGAGTTTCATTCTAGGGTGTATGTGATAAATAGTCTTCTCTCTTACCATCTCAGATACTGAGTAAAACTGCGTCTGCTACCCATCTTCATTAATTGCAGTTAAATCGTTATGAGTTGTGTATTCAGACAGTCAGACTCTCTTCCTGTGCTCTAATGCCTGCTTTGTAATATATGAGGATGAGTTAGTGCTCCACCATGCATACCCTCTCATTCAAGCCTTATTCCCCTCTCTATCTCCCAGCTGTTGTCCTGACAACCGCCTGCCTATCACCAGCCTCATCCTGGTCTCATTTTACTAACTGGATGTATTCTCCACACATCATTTACAGGCTATTTGTTGTCTCACCACCAAATGATGCATATAAACAGTCCATTCAGCATTCTGAATCCACATAGTAGTATGCAGATCACGCTCTGAAACTGATGGCTACTACTAAACACTGCAATATTGCTAATTTCCATAAAGATGTTGCTGACTTTTAATATTTTCTCTGCTTCCATTGAAAATACCCTTCGTATGGCTGGTATGAAAAAGCCAACATAAGCTTTGCATTAAGGATTATCATACAATGCATTGGAATTATGTAATGACATTGCTCTGGAATTCTACAGAACATATGTTCTTCAAATTTGTATTATAGTGCAGACCTGCATAATCATCAACTACTCTGTCATCTGGGTGTTTTTCTGCTACAATACTGTATCTATGTCAGTATCCAGTGGTGCATACAGTCATATGTGCCATTAACGCCGGGAAGTCTATTTTTGCACAAGGCAGTGCTGCATACACGCAGGACTTCAATAAATAATGTATTTGAACATAGCTTGAACATACCACTCACAGCATCAAAGCTGATGTTGCAACATCAAATTTTAACCACAAGCAGGAGTTTTGACAGAGAAAAGTCATCTCTCATCTCTAACCCACATCTGGAGCGTCCATTGTTGCCTTGGAAACAGCAGCAGGAGGCCTCATCTCGCTGTAATAATCAATCACCCCCGCCGAGAGTAAATTTGTTTTATACACTTGTGTGTGTGTGTTTCTGTATTAGAGAGGGTGGGGGCGGCACAATAAGAGGACACAAAGAGCAAACAATGGCTTTCAACACCAAATGGTTAAATGAATGTGACTGTGATTTGAATAAAAGCTGTTAACCCCCTGAGTGCTGATCTCTGAACGCGTGGCAGTGGTATGTGGGCCAAGATGATCCTTCTGAGGAGTCACTCATCCACGAGATGAGCATGAAGAGGCATAGTGAACCAGGCCATGTAGAAAATCTCAGCCACAGGGTAAGAAAAACTATCAGTTACAAACCAACAGATAACTATGAATAAAGCATGCAGAAATAACAGCGTGCGTCACAGACGTGCGGCTGCCTGCCTTCTCACAGTCACTCTATCCTAGAAATTCCGTGGCCCTCTCTGAGAGACTTCGGTTAGGAAGGAAATTCTCCTCTGAAGCGTAATTGCATCGCTGCAGATCGTTCTGGTTGGTTGCACCATGAAGAGATCCACGAGGGCAGAAAGTGACACTAATGTAAAACAAACACTCATTAACGGGCTTGTTTAGTAGACTCTGGCTGCTGCACAGTAGGTGCTACTGTAATTACAAACGATCAGACTCAGGGTTAAGATGTGGTATTATGAATTCATTTTTTAAAATTACACCAATTTCCATTCTGGTTCAATCCACCAATTAATTATAGAAATGAGAATATGGGATTGGAGTAGAATATCTTTTGGCTTCTACACAGCCGTTTCCCTTTAAGGCATCTGAATTCAAAGCATGGACAGAGACAGAGGTGTCAAATCTAGAATTCCATTAAAGTGACCGATGCAGTGCCAGTGCCCAAAATGGCCCAGATCAGCCTCATACCTCATTTGCAACACATACTGAGACCTGGTTACCATGGCATCTGTGCCCTCGCTCACACCCATTAGCCCTCATGGTTTCCTTTCTTCATGCGCCTGGCCGGCATTATGCCATAATCTGCTAGATGCAGCAGCTGGCAGTCTGCTATGCTGGTTTAACTCTTTTAACGCGTATTTTACGAGAAAAAAACAATATAGGATCACATAGCAGCACACACAACAGACACAATATCAGTGCAAGACAGGACCATGTTTTCATAGTGATAAAGAAATTACAATAAGCAGACAGATGTGCATGAGTGACAGAGACTAGTAGGATAGGTTAAAGCTCTCTGACATGAAACAAAGCGTAAGAGTATGTGTTAGTGTTATTTATAGTGATAGCAATTTCCAATCCCTCCGTGGACTTCAGATAACCCAGAGGAACAGCTGTTGATTACCATATTATTGCACCACTGACTGTTTCAAATCACACAAACTAAATTAAATATGCACCAATATCCCATGCATCACAAACATTTTTTTTCACAAACCAAACCAAGGACTTCTTACAATTACTTCATTATCAGATCATTTAAGCTAATTGTAATTATTTTGAAACCTACCTATGAAGACTGTCTCCATTCAAATGTATTAAAGAGCTGAAATCTCACTATTTCTGTACCATTTTACTGATATTTTCCAGTCGTACATGTTCCACCTCCTTCATCTTCAATATCTTTTATTTGCAGCACAGGCCATTGGATACTTTAATAGCACCGACTGAACCGCTCTGATACAATCTAGTAACAATAAATAATATTGATCAGAATTATTTGATACTAAATGTCAAAACCCAAGAAATCTCATCAGTGTCAGTGTATGTAATATGGGATGGCTTTAATGCATTTTATCAATCATATGACATTTTAATTTTTATTACTGGTAACAGATGGACTTAACAAGATGTGTTTTTGAAGCTGGATGGTTCCGTTTGTGGAGAAAAATCCAAATGTGCTGCATTTAAGATGTAACATGTACTGTCATTTTCTTTATTAAAAATGAAAATTGGTTCAGAAAATAGTCGCATTAAAGCTGAAGCATTGGTATCCCCCAATTATTGAACAAAACATGCAAAATAAATAACTTACTTGCAAATTTCACTTACAGGTGTGTATGTTTAAGTGATTTACATCAAATCTTCCCTAATTAGAGCTTTTATTTATATGTTCTGGTGTAACAAAGGTAACAACTAGCTTTATTCTTATTTAGGTGTGTGATATGTGCAAATAAACTGATACTGTGTTTAAAAAGAACAGAAAAAGACAATGAAATAATTCACTGAAACTATTTATATGACAATTAATCACAATAACTCATTCTCACCGCTGCAATTTCTGTTTTAATTTGGCATTAGTACGACTGTTTTTCAGCATTTTTCTCTCTGAGGCTTTTCCAACACTGACCCCCCTGACCTGACATGTGATATTTGGCATTGGAGGCGTGTTTTCAGATATGTGTGATAAAACAAACCTGTGACCTGTGGATGACTGGATAGGGTCTCAGCCACTCCCACCCTTCTGCTCTTTCACAAACCCACACACACACACCCACACACAGTAAAAGGAGAAAGTTAAGACCTGACACAGTTCTCTGGAATGCAAACTTAGTCCACTCTGATCCGCTCATGTGGAACTAAATAAAAGTAGAGAGAGAGGGAGTGAGGTGTTGAGAGGTTTGAGGAGGAGACACCTCAGTACATTCCTACTATAGATACTTTACACCTTCACATGTGCAACTTTGATATTTGAAGCCTAAAATGCAGGCAGCTCAATTTCTAATCCCATATGAAAAAATTAGATGTAAAAAAAACAAAAAAACAACAACATTTATCCACTCCACTCGACTTCAAATTAAAAATTTACATTAAGGAGTGATCTCTTCTAGATGGGTGACTCACCTATTTTAAGGTTCACATACCTCAACCCCTCTGCACACGACCTATCAGCACTGTTAAATAATACACGGGTGTGATGCTCTGATACTGACAGACATAAGACAGTCAGAGGTGGCATTTGAAGCAGCTCCATTCATTAAAACATCATCCAGCTGTGCGCAGTGTGTGTCTCAGACAGCTGGTGATGATGGCGACATATACACCACCACATCACATCACATCTCAGAGGCAGCTGGATCTCAAACAGCTCATATTTTATACGCCTTCTGTGTCTCCGAGAACAAGTGATGTTACTTCTCTGTTACACAGCTGCAGTTTCGGTTACAATAGATCTCGTTTCAGTCAGCCCATTGAGGATAGAGGATGAAGGATAGAGGCTGAAATCATGCATTCTGTTGCCCTTTTTTTTCTCCTTTGGAATTAATTACACATCAGGCTTGATCTGGTGTATTCTGTCTGAATTCGAAATAAATCACACCTCAAATAGATCCATGTATATAGTTTATGCTGGATACAGGCTAGAAAAGGGCTGCATCTGTGCGTAAAGGGAAGGAAACCATTTTCCACGACGCCAGCATTGAACTTCATCAGTAATTCCTGTGTGGTGTTGTGTCTCAGGCATTTGGCACTAGGGTACAGCCCCATGTAACACTGCACTAAATCGAGATTATAAATTCATCCACCTACCTTTGCCTCCTTTAGATGTGTGTCATAGTCTCAGACGCGCGTCTCGGTGCCAGTCAATCCGCCGCCGCCGCTGCTGCTGCTGTGAGGCGCGTCTGTCTGTACGGGAGGTACTGACAGAGGAGGCTCCTTCAGACGAGCCTGGCCATTGTGGTGAGCAGGACCAGAGAGGGAAGCGGCACCGAGGTACGTACAATACACCCACAAGTGCACGAAAAGGAGTATTTTCACCTGGCTCCCGCTAGAGGTCGTGGTCTGCAGGGGTTTTAGAGACAGGCTGGGATGTTTGATGTTGCTTTGTTAGATCCTGCAACTAAAGGTGTCTAATAATATAACACAAACACCACAATCTGCTTTGTAGGACGAGGTAATTCCTGAACATCACTGTGTTTAATGTGTCTGTTCACCTGCAGAAGCAGAATCTCAGTGCCAGATGATATCACTGCACTAACATGTGGACACCAGCCACATATACACTGTAAAAAGTAAAGCATTGAATCAACTTAAAAATTCTTCTTCAATAGGTCACGCACACACACACACACAAAAAAAAAACAAAATAGTTGAGTGACCCAAATTAAATTACATTAAATGCATTCATTATTTTATTTAATGTAATTTAATTTGGTTCACTCAACTAATTTTTTTCGTGTGTGACCTATTGAAGAAGAATTTTTAAGTTGATTCAATGTTTTACTTTTTACAGTGGAGGCACATTTAGGTCATTACAGGGCAATTCGTGTATACTTTTTGCACCCAGTTATAATGGGTCTCAATGTACACTAAACTGAAACACTGTATTCTTTTAAAATGAATTGGATTTCACAGTGAGATCAGTTACTTAGTAAGTAAAGACAAAGTAGCATACACTGTAACTAGTAAGCATCCTTTATCTGGATGTGACCAAAAATAACTGAGAAACTATTAGTTGAATTGTACAGGTAGATGTACTTTTTAAGTTTAAATAGAACGAGCCTTTACTAGTTAAGTTTGGCTTCTCAAGGAGATATATAGTACTGCAAAAGACTTTGGTTGGCTTTTTTGTTGTGTCTGCATCATTGAAATATGCATCCAGACTTATTTCTCATTGTGTTTTCTTCAGATGCAACTAGAAAATACAGAAAATCTACGTACAGCATTAAAAGACACCCTTCTGAAGGTTAAAGGCATTATTTCATGTGACCCCAAGACAAGAAGGAGCACAAACAGTTATAAACATCTGATGTGTGTGGATGAACTCAGGTATAAAACATCAGATGATTCATGTTATAAATCTCATATTGTCCGAACAAAAGGGTTAAAGACATATTAAGTACAAAGGGAGGTCACACTAAATACTATCACGTTGGTTTATAGAAGTTGGATTTTAAAACTTTTTTTTTTTGAATGCAGAAACTGAGAAACACATATGTGGTCATTATAATTTCAACCCTGTGACGCCTGAATTTATTTCCAATTATGAAAATAAATTTAGGCGTCAAAAGGTTAAAGCCAGCATGGCCAATTCAATTAATTCATTTGGAAGGAAGCAGTTTGATGCGAATTTGTGACGATTGTCATCAAGGGGATAAGTTGACCCAAGACTTTTGCACAGTACTGTACATCAAACAACATCACATTTAATGTATTGTTTTAATTTTTGTGTACACACAGAGTCAGCCCAAGGCATAGGGAGCCTAAGTCTCCGCCCCTTCCGGTCGATCCACTGGACCTAGCTGCGGAATAATTTAACATGAGAGTGGATGAGAAGAAAATAATTATTTTCTGGTCCACTTTACTTTATGCCCTGAATCACACATATGCTGTACTTC
>JAQQZY010000015.1:23349466-23392961 GCA_030068375.1 Ostorhinchus rueppellii
GGGTGCCTTGCTCAAGGGCACTTCAGCCATTGCCTACTGGTTAGGGTGGGATTTGAACCTGCAACGCTCCAATCTTAGGTCCAACGCTCTAACCACTAGGCCACAACTGCCACTGGTAACCCTTTGTGTTGAGAGACAGAGTAGAGGAGTAGAATCAACCCATCACATCACCTGCCTGAAAACCTGTGATTACACAGAGTTGGGACATCACAGGCAGATTTTCTTCTTTGAGAAGTAAAAAAAAAATCAAGCACTGCAGCTTTAAATTCAGATTTTTGGTAAGCATAAAAGAAACTTTCTCCTCTCAGCAGATGGAGAGGCAGTCATCAAAGTGTAAAACTCTGCAAAGATATCCTTTTCCACTGAGATGTTTTTGATTAGTGGTGGACTTTATAGATGTCTGATGTCTTGCTGAGTTGGGGATTATCTCATGGCTGGTTAATATAGAGTATAAATTAAACGTCATTTTTAATAAGTCTGTCAGTGCTTGTTTGATTTACTGAGCATATAAGTAATGAACCAAAAATGAAGTTGGTTGGAAGAGCATTGCTTTAGAGCACCATAATAGTATGTTCCCTATTGTATGACTAGATATAATATTGATGAAAGACGAAACAAGGCAGACATGAGATGGGGAGAGTCGATTTAACAATGGAGACTATTTTGTTTAATTAGGACACACAGCTCTTTAAATGTAACTAACATTATTTCTGGCTCAGTTCCTAACATTTAGAATAAGTTTAGTCAGGTCTGTGTTAGATCCAGCAGGAATTCCACAAGGGGACTTATGGCAAATAAGGGGTTTTGAATTATTAATGAAACAGAAGGGAAAGCACCAGCTGCTTGTGCTCACAGGGAGTTTTTGGTGCGAATAGAAAGGAGAGTCAAAGGATATAGTTAGTTTAGCACTCCATGACTCTCATCAGGAAAGGAGGACAAGTGTTTTGTCCAGATGTTGGACAGATGTTCAGTTTAAAGGGAGAAGTAGAAATTAAAACGGGCTGAATCTGCAAATACACATCAGACACATTAATTCACAGAATCACGGTTTATATAACCCTGAAACACAGGCCTGATAACATTAAGTTGAGGGCAGATTCTTCATGAACACTGAAATACATCAAAACTGACACCTCACTGAAGTGAAACACGATTTTTGCTGCTGTTGAATCTTACAGCTGATAAAATATAGGCCACTGTAAGGAGGAAGCATTCTCTTTTAGTCTCACTTTAGACAATTGTAAATTTGCCTCTGCCCTGATGCAAGGGAGTATGTTGGGAAAAAACGGAGACAGTCATGCCAAAAAATACAAACTAATTGCATGGGTAGATAACGTACGAGTGGCATGTTGTATATTTTTGTTGAATTTTGGCAGAAAACCTGTAAATAATGGGGCAGGCTGACAGAGGGATGAGACACAGCATCCTGAAGAATTTGATCAAACCATCACAACAATGAATAGCTTTATAGATGTACTATTATTTGTTTTCCGCACACAAAGACAAAACGACTTTTTAAATTGGATCTCTTGGCAGAAATATCAAACAAGATTAGTTGCCCTGTGGACTACACCTCCGACTCTTATTTATTGTCCAAACACAGATCTGAGCAGTCTTCCAAAATACCTCACATGTCTTCAATAATGGCTTGCGCTGTGGTCTCATGTTGTCCACCACCTCAAGCCTGATAATATTCAACCCCTAAAAACCCATCCTGTGGCTTATTGTGAGTGTGTAAGTTTAATTTTTTCCAGATTCAATAGGGTAACTGTATAGGCAAGACACATGGAAGTGAAGGTTTGGTATTAGTGGGGTTGATTTATGTCACAATTCGTGCTCGAGCTAAAGATTCGCTGTTTAGACATCACCTCATTCATCGTGTGTACCGGCAGCTTTAAAAGCCGATCCTGATGCACAACTTTCGGTTCCCCCCTCCACTAGATCAACTCAGCCACACGCTTGTGTCAGTGCAGATGGTAAGACTTCAGAGATGTGTCAGAGAAGAGAAGGCAGCTGCTTTACAGCTTGCAGAGGTGCACAATCCACACAGACCATTTGCCTGCTTTATTATATACATATCTGTCTTGCATTCTGTAAGCACACAGTAATGTGTTTGGTGTTGGGCGGAAGATTATTGCACTCTCAAGTATCATGTTACTCATATCTGACAGTTATTTATTCAGCTAATCTTATCTTTTCATAGTTATTTTATGGCCCTAGAATGTAGATAATGAAAATGGATAATAAAAGAGAACATCAAAACACAAAGAGCAGCAAAACACGACACTTAAAAAATCTTACTTCTGCTTCAACTTTAATACTTGGGTTATGGTTATACCTCGTATTTCACTCTCGCAAATCACCCCCTTTTCATGAAGGGTTAATGAATGACTTATGTACATTCCTTTGAGGTTAACTATAGGTAATGATACCTTATTTTGGCTCTTAGAGGGAAAATGACAGAACAGTTTTATCTGAGTTGACAGGTAGTAGTGTTAAAATCGAAAGTAGGAATTATGCACTCCTCTGAAGTGATAAAAAATAACAACTTTCGGCTGCACATGATGTTTTGTCTGTGATGATATTTGAGCAGACGAATGTCCTCCTCGGTTCCTGTCTGGGGTCAGGCTCTGGCATTCCACAAGGGAAAAAAAAAAACATGTTTATTCAGACAAAAGCAGGGCGTCCCAGTCAAGTCAATATGACGTCACCAGACCAGAGCCCAGTTTAATAAGCCCCATAAACTCACACTCGACTCCTCAGTCTGTCTTTTTTTGTTTTTTGAAAGGCATGCCACAGAAGATTCTTGAAACTTAGACACAGAAATATCTGGTCATGTAGAACACCAACATTCAAGATAACACAATAATATGAACTTTCTCAAGTGAGTGCAACACACACAATAGCTACTTTTCTGCAGACTGATACTCTCATTACAATCACTGAATGCTTCTATTCCAAGAATGTACCATTTGAGTGCATGCCAGCACACCCTCATTCACCACAGAAAGCAAAGGTACACCAAGTTCACAGAATGTTGAAATTCATTATTATTATTTTTTTTTTCTGTATCGCCTGGAAATTATTATATATCATTAGAACACCTGAATTCTTGAACACATTTTATGTAAAATAATATTCCCAACTCATGGAAGAAACAAAAAAAGGTGTAATGAATGAATATATATTTCATGTATTCATTTCCCTCACCTGCTCATTCCATTACGGGGTCATAAGAATAAATGTACACTTATATGTCATAGTTCCTGCCAAATTCTGTCAGTTCCTCTAGAATAAAAACACTAGTCTCTTCTGTTTGCTCAAAACCATCCACCTTCACTGGTTTGTTTAGATTTAAAGCTGCCTTTACCATCCATAGCATCATACATCACAAACACTCCATTGTATAGCACTCCAGCAATTATTGTCACTGATGATGTGTCAGTGTTTAGGTCTGTCTGTCACTAAAGAGAAATGAAAAACATCTCTGTCTCTTTCCTTCCCCTCTTCATTTTTTTTTTTTTTTTTACCTCTGTGGATTGCAGGACTGATAGACTATGGTATCAATTTACAGGGAGTTTCTCTTACCATGACACACACACATAATTCACACCCTGAGGTGAAAATAAATGTCCGTATGTCATTCAACAAGCACCGCAGAGTGTCTTGGCTTAAAGACGAGGTAATCATCATCCTCAGTAACACCCCGTCAGCCCCTCCAGACAGACACCACCGGAGTGAAACCTCCACTGCCTCCTTGGAAATCAATCAGCTTTTCGTCCGTGCAGTTTAAGTTGAAGTTCACTTTAGCCACTTGGCATATCGTACACCCTGCTGCAATAGGAAGGAATTCAATATGACATACACCCACATAAAACAAGATGAACTGCATTTGATTGTTTCCAGTGTACTGCAGACCAGCTTTGTGAAACTTAAATGTCTGTTTGTGTCGGAGGTTTGCTCCTGTTAACTTCTGCAACCATTAAAATCCTGCAGCGTCTGAAACCCCTCTTTGAAAAGGAGTCACCTTGCCACTGTTTTCATAGGCTTGGTTTCACGGAGCTCAATAAACTTTTGTGTGGCTTGACAAATGAGTTTGTAAAACAGCTCCTTAGAAATAAAACAAAACTTAGAGTGAGATGAATGGGGGGAGGAAGCTGTAGTTTCCGGGTGGGGGTGAGGTGGTTTGGGTGTGGAAGCTGAGAGTTGACACGCCCAGTGTGTGTGTGCGTGGTTGTGTGTGTGTGTGTGTGTGAGAGAGAGAGAGACACCAAATCTCAGCATTCAGCCGTACAATTGCCTAAATGAAAACATGCCAAGGATTATATTCTCCCTCTGGCCTTTAGGTATGAATAGAGATACAGATTTTCAGGAGCTGAACACAGGTTTTGTCCTCCTCTGTCCCCTTTTCACCCCAGTGGTTTGGAGTCGCCTCATGTATCCATTACCAGTTTTATTCGCCTTATTGTTGTCACAGCTGCAGCTATTTCATTGTTTAGAAATGTGATTTTTAAACAGAAGAGCTGCAGCATAATTTCTTTCTTATCTGATTAAATGTATGCACTCACTGCACTCAATGCATTGTTCTTATTACCATAGTAACAAGAAACAACCAGTCTCATAAACAATACAATCTGTTCACCAGGATGAAATATTGCTATTGTACATTTCCTCAAACCACAAATACATATAATATCAATGTGGCAAAACCAAAATTACATTTCACATTCTTATTAATATAAGGGTATATTAACAGTATAATGTTGTAACTGCTAATGGTACTTTGGAATAAATACATGACACAGAAACACATATTATGTTTTATGTGACATACATAAAAAGGAGAAGCTCTCCAATTTACATTCAGTATAATGACAATAAAGGACATTCTATTCTATTCTATTCTATTCTATTCTATTCTATTCTATTCTATTCTATTCTTTTCTTATATTTTCCAGCCCTATTACACCATTTAACTTGACTTGGTTAGGATTTGCTTTAAAATAGAGAAAGGACTGAAAACAAACTGAAATTAGAATAATATTTTCCTAATAACCAATAGCCTGAGGTCAAAAATGTACAAATAGGAAGCCCATTTCAGTCATGGTTTTTGTGTTTCAGCTGTCCCCAGGCTGTTGTAGGAAGAAAATAATCTTGGTATTATTTGTATGATTGTATGTTTGTGCAGAAATGTACAAAAGAAACATTCTCTGTGGTGTCGGATTGTTTAAAAAAAGAAAGAAAGAAAAGAAAAGAAAAGAAAAGAAAAGAAAAGGGAGAAATAAGATAGGAAAGGTGGAGGGAATCATTGTTAGATAGATATTAAATTTAATTCAAATGGAAATCCCCTTTAATGAAAAAGACTGGAGGAAAAAAAAGGGAGAGACACTATGAAAGAGTCGATGACAGGAATATATTTCAGTTTCAGTTCGTTTGATTTGTTCCTTTCAGACACCCTAGAGTCTTATTACCCATATCCCCATGGAATCTGTCTGTCTGTCTGTCTGTCTGTCTGCACCTGTGACTCAAAATCAATCATATTTACATTTCAACCTTTTACACTATGTAAGTGTATATCATATCCTGGTCCTCCTCAAACAAGGTCCAGATCAGAACAGCAGAATTTTTTTAAAGGCTTCACCATCTCATTTTGCTTAGTTACTGTATCTGCTCCTGCTGCCCCCCGTGGGAATTCACCGCAGTGGAATTATTCAGTAAGGTGGGTATGATCTAATGGGGTAAGGGTCTGCGATCTCTGGTAGTGTAGTCTGGTTTAGTTACCCTTGTCCCCATGAGGGCCTGTCTGTCTGTCTGACTGTCTGTCTGTCTGTCTGTCTGTCTGTACCTGGAACTCAAAAACTATGGCACATTTCAAAGTGAACATTTGAATCTATCATTTGTCTTGTTTCTGCCCAAAAAATCATCTACATCTATATTCTAATTAGATAGAGCACTTTTTTCTGACATTTTTGTGTTTTTTTTTTTTTTTTTTCCAGAAATGAAGGCACATACAGTACTGCTCTGAAGAAAGGGGGGGAAAAAAACCCACCACATGTTCTGCAGTTTCACTTGCTCACTGATCTGGAAAATGATCCAGGACTGAATATATTTTCACGTCATTTCTTGAACCCTGTTTTTAAAAAACTAGTATAACCTGGAGAAATTCAGTGAATCAGAAATTAATTCTCCACATACGTTTCATGGAGGGTATAGGGAAGTATGTATTTTACCCAAATTTACTGATATTATTCCCTGGTTTTGACATCAAGGCTCATGATTAATAGGCTATCAAATACAGAAGACAATTAAAAGATAATAAAAAAAATTCTTTACTGTAACTGTCATGCAAGTCACATATCTCACCATCTTTTGATCTTCTTTAGAGCTCTTCTGAAGTATGTAAATTTGCTCTTTCAGTGAATATCCATGTTATACTGTGACACGAAGCTCACCACTCACCAGTGAAGCCTCCATTGTTCCTCGACCAGGAAACAGGCTGAATAAATACACAGATAAAACAAAAAATGTTACAAATGGCACCAAATCACAGAGATGTCATTTGGACAGGACTAACATAGAAAATCAAAGTCCCATCCCTTCTGGTTGTGCCCCATGGGGCCTAATTTTGGGAAAAAAATATGAAAGTAACACAGTTTTCCTCTGAAATAAGGTCCCATGGGGCCACATTTGGAAGGGGTGGGACTCTGGCTCTCGATTATCACAGGACCTCAGTGTTTGCAGAAATAGGGCTGGTAATTTGCAGAGGAATTTTTACTTTGCTAATTACAGACATGACAGATTCACACAGGATTAAGATCACAGACAACCTCTGCAGTTATTACAAATGTCCAGGTAACACTAATACTATGCAGATCATAAAATATGGTGAACTTAAGTGGTCTGCATAGTATTAGATTTGATATTTGCACTCATTGTTCAGGCCTGTTTCATATAAAACCTGTTCAAACCCAGTCAAACAACAGAACTGACAATATTATTATGAATTCACATCTACCCCAAGTAACTTCAAAACAACTGATGATAGAAACATGAACCCTGATCCTAATGATGTAGGGGTTATGGTACTGATTTATAACTCATATAAAAGTATATTTACAACATAGTGAATCTATTCACTGTGGTGGATATGATCTAAGGGGAGAGGGTCTGCTATCTCTGAATATTTTATTTATAACACAGAAACACAGTAAAGATCTGAAATAAACTTTGCAGTAAGACATATATTGTAGTAATACTTGACAATTTTGACTTTTTTGTGGATTTATGGGAAAGAGTTTAGGAAAATCCCAGATGATGAGAACTCAAGATATACATTACAGCAACTCCCTACGTAAAACAAAGCCTCAGTATTCTCCAACACTACCCAGGTTCATCATGAGTCCAGTTTTGTCTGACTTCACAATTTTTGTCTTACAAGAATTTCTCCAGACAAAAGTGGGAAAGTTTCGGGGTATTTTGGCCTGGTCTATGAACCCGTACTTGTCTGTGTTGTGGATTGATGGATGAACATTTTCATTGAGGTTGATATGCTACAAGTAAAGGCTGTAACCTAAAATGGGCTTTCCATCCTGGCCTTACACTTGGTATATGATTTCGGCCTGGGTGCTGTAATTCAATAGGAGGAATGGGGGGTTTGAACAAACACAAGTTTGAGGGAGAGAGACATGCGTAGGTGTGTATTTCACTGCTCTCTGCTACAGTATTAAATAGCTTTACTTCACTTGCCTGTCAACTTGTAATCAATAATGCTAGAATAACACCTAAAACACAACAGCCATCAGTGACCTGTCACTCATTCACACTCAAACTTAACCATGCAGACGCACAAACCCAAAAGCATCCATCAGTCATAACTGTCTATAGGTGCTCAGACAGCACTCACATGAACACACTCACAGCTCCAGAGCTTGCAGGCATCATCCATCACCTCGGCCCACCAGAGGGGGTCCATGGCAGGGACACACACAGGCTCTGAACCTGATCCACACCAGGCCACAGACTGGACACACACAGACCTACCTCTGGGACTGGGCAAATACAAACACACATCAAACACAGACACACACACAGGTGGCCTTTTGCATTACGTTGCTTTAAAATGTTCCCCTCCCTCTTTCTCTGCTGACTGTGTAATTATTTTTTAGACCTTAATCCATGTTTTTAATTAAAACCGCTTCTATTTTTCCACTACTTTTCTCTTTTTCTGTCCTCCCTCCTGCCTCTCCTGCTATGCGGATTATGTTTGCAGTACGGTGTGTAAATGGTGCTGAGTAGGTGGCCTTGTAATGGAAACACAGATATACAGATATCAAAGGCACAGTCCCACTTCTTTCAAATTCTGCACACATTAATCAAGACTTGTGTTCTGCAGATGTGCCTGAGCACATGTGTGCGCTGCTTTCTGCATATGGGTGGCTGTAAATGTTCAGAGCGCACCCGTGCATGTCTGTCTGGGGAAGTGTGTGTATATCATGCCAAGGGGTGAGAACATATGGCATCACAGTTTAGACTTTTTTTTCCACAAAAGCAGACTTGGCAAAAGCTTCAGATAAGCTTTGTGAATAGCTCAATCAACCCACATATTTGTGCTTCCATGCAACAACCTCCCCGATTTCATTCAGAAGCAGAGAAGGAATGATGACAATGCAACACTGTAAAGATAAAAGATATTCACGACATAGTCCAAAGTTTCAAGTCAGTAACACTCTGTTCTTCCATTACCATCTGTCATAAGAGTGTACTGTGTACTTTCAGTGTACATTTAGTCCCTCTCCATTCCTCTTCGCTTGTGCCATTCCCATGACCTGGTTCTTCTCAAATTGCAGGTCTTATCTGCCTGGGAGTGCTTACTCCTATCAATATTTCCATAAGAAGTTTTAATAGTTGTCAAGACCAGTCTGGGATGCAGTTATTAATTATAGCAGGTATTATTAGGGGCAGCCAAAAGCTATTTTTGTCAGTCAAAGGTCCAGTATGCAAGATTTATGGGGATGGAACGACTGAAATGGAACAGAATATATAAAACAAACATCTGTAAATAAGTATTGTTGTGTTTACATTTATATCTACAGAGTGGGTTGACAGCATTGTGTGATCATACAAGAGACACTTTCCTCCTTTTTTCCCCACCCCATTTTATCTTACAGTGTATATGTATCACTTATATGTTTGAGTATGGATTAAACTTAGTATCCTCAACTAAAAATCCCAGAATGCAAAAACAAACAGTGTGAGGTTAGGGGTATACAGCTTGTTCTAATTTGCCATGTCACCTCTAAATGCAACTAAAGATTGCATGAATGTATTTTGGTTTGTACAGCAATCATTGCACTTTGTACAATAATCATAAAAAAACATAAAAAACAAAAAAAAAAAAAAGGAAAAGGCTAGAAGCAAAAGCTTATTTTTTTTGCCAATCCTTTTCACCTGATACACCGCTTACATCAAATCAAATGTGCACGGAATCAAGCATTCATGCCATTTTAAAAAATCAACAAAATATATATCTACCATCTCAATTCAATATTCCTAAATAACTTTAAAATTAAGGATTTAAAAAAAAACAAAAAAAAAACAAAACTTTGCCAAAGGAATGTAGGACTTACATGCATCGTCAGGTCCATCCCATAATTTCACACCCACAACCCCAGTCCATCTAAACTTCCCATTTGTTTCTCACTTTAGTCCATTCACAAATATGAAAGTCTTCGAAATTATAATTACTCTCTAAATTCCAAGAAATCACGAATGGTATTTTGGACAATACTATTTATATGCCTCATCTTCCATATACCTATTTAGATTTTTTTTTTTTAACACACTGAAAGTACAAGTGGGTTTTGTTTTATGAGTGCTAACCTAATAATGCCTTGTTTCTAATTTTGTGACTATACAACCCCAATTCTGCAAAAATGGGACACCGTAAATCTAAATTAAAATAGAATGTAACTACGTGCGACTCAGAAACTCATATTTTATACGCAATAGAACATAGAAAATAAATCTAGCTAAAGGAAGACTTCATATGGGGCAGGGCCATGTTTACCAATGTGTAGCATCTCTTCTTCTTTGAACAACAGTCCATAAACATCTGGAAACTGAGGAGACACTCTCTGGAGTTTTGGGAGAGGAATGCTGTCCCATTCTTGTGTGATATATGGTTCTAGTTGCTTTAGTTGTATTCTTTGTCTTATTTTTTGTTTCATGATATGCCAAATGTTTTCGGTTGGTGAAAGGTCTGGACTGCAAGCTGTTCGACTACAAAGCCATGCTGTTGTGGTAGAAGCAGTGTTCGGTTTAACATGTCAAGGTCTTCTCTGAAAAAGACGTCATCCAGATGGGAGCATATGTTGTTCTAAAACCTGCATCTACCTTTCATCATTGAGGTTACCTTTCCAGATGTGTAAGCTGCGAATTCCGTAGGCACTAGTGCACCCCCATACCAACATAAATGCATTTTGGACTGAGCTCGGATAAACACCTGGATAGCCCCTCTCCTCTTAGAAGACAAACTGTCCCTGTTGAACCCAAAGAGAGCCAGGGGTACTTTTGAGGCAGTCCCCAACTTAATTTAACTTTTCTTAAGTGATATATCACCATTTAGTTTGACTTTTTTCTGTGTAAATCTTGCATTTTCCTATATTTAATTTATTGATTATGTAGATGTTCATTAAAGCTAAGAGTAAATTCAAAGATTATTATATCAATAGCAGAGCAAACTGAAAAAATAGTGAGTTTTTCAGTAAAATCTATCATTAACTGAACATAAACCAAGTATGTCCAACCACTCTCATTGATCTAACTCCATGGGTTTTACTGGTGATGCAATAGACACTTTTACACAGAGATCCAGGGGAAAAAAATAAGATGGTGACCCCAACTTTTTTCCACCACTGATCGATTTATACAACCAATTCAAAGGAGTAAAAGGTGAGACAGGCTGGACTTTTACACAGCGGACCTGCTTTCCGGAATCAAAGGGGCGGTGATGCAGCACAGTGTATAGTATGATGTGTAACTTCATCAGAAATACCTTGAGCATAGCGGTGTTGCTAACCTCTCCAGAGTTGGCCTGTCTTTCACTGTTTCACAAATGTTAGCAAGGATAGAGTCCTCGCAACAGCCCGCAGATCTCAGCATCTCCCCAGTTCGATATCTTTCTAGTCACAGCCCGCACTCATTTTAAAATCCCCCTGGCATCGGGGTCGCACATGCACTATGTCATCAACCTTAGTTCTAGAATGAGAGGTGGTTCTTTTACACAACATTCTGGAATCATGATTCAACCTTTATCCACACCTCCAGAGGTGTTAGAGAGAGCCATGATAGAGGTGGGACCAAATGATCCTACCATTTCGTTTATGGGTCAAAACGCAGTAATGTCCCGTCAAAGAGCGAACTTTAATTGATTGTCATTCCGAGATTTATTTCAGTATAAAGTAGCTCCTTGTTTTGGATAATCCCTTATGGTCCAACTAAAACAAAAATGAATTTAAAAGTAAATATGTGGGTCATTTACCAACTCTAATCTGTCAAACTGTCTCTAAAATGTCCCATCAGAGAGATTTCAAATACCATGTTTTGACCTTTATGCAGATGTTGTTCTGGAATAAAGGTGAAATATTCCCAGAACAGAAGTGTTGCGTAAAAGGGGCTAATGTTGTTGAAGATGGTGGTGTTTCCTCATTCAATACAGAGCCTCTGAATGTCCAAATGGGTCACATCTGATCAAACAAAACTGCATTTTACACCAATTATTCATATGTATTGATAGGATTAATGGATCAACAGGCATTAAACAGCTTAGATCAGTAAGTGGTTTTAGTCACCAGTGGCTGTTTGGGTCATTATAGGTAAAATAATAATAATAATAATCATCTGAATTCTGACCTCAGAACAATCTTCTACTTTGCAGTCCATTCTAAATGAGCTTTGGCTCAGACAGGACCCTGGTGTTTTCAGATTGTGATGGTTTTAATGCAGCGTTGCCTGAAGGCTAAAAGATCACAGGCATCTGCTCTTGATTTTTTGATCTTGCCTTTTGTGCAGAAATCCCTCTATATTCTTGGAAACTTATTTTATTATGGACTGCAGATGATGAGATCGTCAAAGGTTTTGGAATTTATGTTGAGGAACATTATTCTGAAATTGTTCCAGCACTGACCATTTACTTTTGCAGATTGGTGAACCTCTGCCCATATTTACTCCTGAGACACTCTTTAAGATGTTCTTTTTAAACCCAATTATATTCCTCCAGCTGATTCTTTTAAGTACCTGTAATTGTTCCAGCTTTTGTTTCCCCTGTCCAGTCTTTTTGGACATGTTGCTGCCATCAAATCCAAAAATAGCTTATTTTTTCCTCTTATAATACATGTACACTTTCTCATTTTCTTTCTTTCTTTTTTTTTTTTTTTACGTTCCATTGTGACTAAAATATGGTTGTATGAGATTTGAAAATCATTGCATTCTGGGGTTTTTTTTGGGTCTGTACAATAGCCATTTGGAGAATATTGTACCTCCATGCGTGCTTTTGCACAGTCAGCTCAAGTCAGCGGCAGGCAATTTGAGTTTAGAAATGAGTCACTACTGTGGTCAAAGTGTTTTTTCCACATTACTTCCTTTACCTGTAATAGTCAGGATGTTTGCAGGGTCCTGCCATACTGTGGTGGCTAAGGAAAACGCATTGCTCTAAACAGAGAAAGTATGAGAATAGATTTTACAGACAGCAGGAATTAATCTCAGAATTGCCTCTGTTTGTGACGTGCACAGATAAATTTTTGCCTGGTCACATTACTTTTCTGTGATGTTTTTCAGCATTGAGCCAGGCCGTCACATTTGCAACAATAAAAGTCTTAATCTGAATGCTGTGGTGATGAAAGCAGTGTCATGGGTTGGTGATAGAGTGTCAGCCTGTTGGGACACAATACCGACTTGTAAAATAGAAGCAGAACTGTGCATATAATCCAAGCCGGTCTCTGGTGAAGGATGAAGTCTAAACTGAAGGATGAAGTAAACGGACACCGCTACAGTCCAAGGAGAGCCATAACACTGCTTACAGACATGCAAGCCTCATTGACAAGTCTGTATGAAATACATTTGCTAGTTTTTTGGCAGCTGACGGCTCTGAATCATTGTCTTAAAACCTTTTCACCTGCAGTAACTGGTGTTTGGACATCACTGGGGAGCAGCACAAATGAGCTGACAGATTATAAATCTATATGTAGCACCTTTTAAATTTTTACGATAACATTGTGAGCATATAAAAGCATTTTACTACATCTTGCAGTCGCAGAGTAAGACCATAATTTATTAAACATTGTGTTTTTGAAATGACGAGGCCTTCGAGTTCTGATTTGGTCACCATACTGAGCAAAATATGTCACCTTTTTGCTTTCCCTTTCTTTGTTTGTCCATTGGTGTTGAGCAGGTGGTGCATTGTGGGGTTTTAGAACATTTTACTGAAACCAGCTGTCTGCAATTTTTTTTCGAGGATCAACCCCTTTCACATTACATCAGATGTTGTAAAATATTCATTATTGTTGATTTAACAATTCAAGACTTATATGTTCATCAAATGATTAATATTTTCCCAGTTGTGTAACCTTTTGCAGCAGAGATATGGGTAGATATCAGTGTCCACTACAGCATGCCAAAAACATCTGGACATGATATCTATCGCTACGACTCAGGAATAACTGAATAGGAAAACTGAGCGTCCCAGCCCTGCAGCCCATGTGTTCACTCTGTTCAACTTTGCCATCACTGAAAATGTCAAACCTTAGTGGGAGATTTCACACAACCTTACAGAGTCACAGTGATGTCGATTATTTTCTACTTTTACCCAGAGATCACTCTTTAAGCGCAGTTCAGAGATACTTATGGTCAGAAGAAAACTGGCCCCTGATGGCAATGAGCTCCTTCTCTCCTAGACAGACCATAGAGATGTTGCCAGGATGATGACATGACTCACTTCTTGTTTTTCTGCTACGATTTGAAAGATTTTATTCACACTTTTCTCTTGTCAGGGGTCAGCAAGTAAAGCAATACCCCCAAGGGTCACTACTGTAATCATGCAACAGCTCTCAATTTCCTTCATTGGCATGGCTTTGGTGAATATAATGTTATGCCTCTGTATCAAATAACAATAGATAAAGGATTTTATATAGCTAGAGTTCCCTGTGAGAGAGATGCTCACAGATACTCACACGTCTTTTGCTTTCAGTATGTCATTGTGACTAAAATAAAGACGTTCTTTCAGATTCCAGATTTGGTGAGGTTGACCTTTCCCTCACCTCCAGATGCTGGGCAGGGACACTGCAAAAAAAGAAAAAAGAAAAAAGAAACAAAAAACACCAAACACATACATGGGTACACGGAGAGTGGGCCAGGGGAAATTCCTGCCAGAGTGTCTTAATACCACAGGAATGCACAAGTCAAATTTACATGACTGTCATGACAACTACAGATACTAAGCAATATACCCCCTGAGGTTATTTCAAGCAGGATTGTGACTGGTTCATGCTCGAATTTATTCTTTTACATCCACAGACTGAGTGTTCTTCTAGCTGTATCTTGTTGTGACAGTGTAATAGTGTAAATGTTTGCTTTAAGTTTAGTACAGTCATGTATTCTTTGAAGACGGTCGCACAATGTGGGTGGTCTCTCAGTGAGATTTGCAATATGTTGATGCATGCGCAAACAGCAAAATAAAATGAATTTGATATCACTGGTATCATCCCATTTCTGACCGAAATACAGAAAACAAGCATTTTTGTAAAATGTATTTCCCTAAAGCAGAGAAAAAGTGCATTCTTGTGTCACATTTACACTTTTTTGCCAAATGCCTGATTTAAACACTGTAATAAATAAAACCATATAAACATTTTCATTGTGTTTTCACAGTGAAACACAGGTATAATATTACTTGGAAATGAAAACTGTATAAAGTTGAAGTGATAAAAATGAAAGCTAATTTTAGAGTAACATGTTTGGTATAATTAATGAGTTACAGGACTGGTATTTCACTCAAGGGAAATCCACCCTAATGAACCACTAACAGCTTTCTCTCTCCAATGCTAGACCTTATATAACCCAAAGAGGGAACACCCTGTCACAGCCTGAAAAACAACTCTGATTTGTTACATAGCTGAACTTCTTTACTGGGTGGATCTCCACCAGAAGTGCCAGTGTTTCTATTTGTCTCGGATACTTTCTGCATAAGTGGGGAAAAGATTTGTCAAGGCTCGTCAGGATTTGTGGCCTACTATGTGGTGCACTACTCCCTATCATATCTCCACAGCTCATGAAACCTTTTTGGCTGAAGGCCCGCTGATCCCTGCTCCTCGGTTGTGATGCATGTTTTTTATTCTTCTCACTCCGTGCCATGGGATGTTTCTTGGCAGAGGCAATAAAACACAGTCACCTTAATCTACGAAGCCTCTATGTACTCTACGGGATTCAAGAAAACCAGCAGAGGCAGGTTAAAGACTTTATTCATCTCTGGCATCTATTAAACTATTTTATTTGTCTTGTACAGATTGGAGAAAGCAATAACTATAGCACCATTTTTATACGCTTACACTGCCAATATAAAATACCCCAAATCAAAGTGGTGTATACAAATGGCTGATTCTTTCCACTGGTCTTGCTCCCAGCCGACAAGCTGAGCAGTATAGTGCAATCCATTATTAGCCTGTATAGATGCTGGCCATCTTCCAGACCCCTCTGGTAAACTACTCAAAGTGGTCAGCAAAGCCCGAAGCATTCCCATGCCAAACAAAAACACATAAGTAAAGTCAATATTAGCCTTTAATGCTGCCAACCAGCAGCAGGGAAAGCAGTCGAAAAGAAGAGAAAACACCTCAAAGGATATCAAGGGGCTAAATTAAAACACTTCGATAACAGGAAACCCACCTCAATAAAACCAGGGTTTGCTGAGGTGCTCTTGTAAGTCAGCGAGTCTCCAGAGGGCTGTAACCCATCACCCTCCTGCTCTCGCTTCCACATATTCTCTTTGTGAGGTTAATTAGACAGTGAGACACACAGAGCTCCTGATAACAGCTTTCACATTTTTCACCGCACACGGCTGAAGAGATCTGACGAGAGCAGCGCTGGCATGGATTTCATTTCCTTTTAGTTATTATATAGAAAGAAAAGGAAGCTTTTAGTGTTGATCACTGGAGTACTTCAGAAAATTGTAGCTCTTATGTGACAGCAAACACCAGGAGGTGATGGGTATTACACTTTATCAAACACCAACCTTTCCCTTTTTATTTTCTTTACAGTTTTTCTTTGAGCTTTGAAGTCAGTTAGAGAAGTTAAATGACTGCTCTTCTCCCTGGGGAGTCATTTTGGTCAAATCGTGTCAAAGGACCATTTAACTTCACAGACAGGAAGAGAGAATGTCAGGACGAGTTAGTGTGTGTGTCTGTTTTGTTTTTACTTGTGTGTGTGTATGTATGTATCTGTGCTTGTGTGGATAACCATCCCAGTAACTTGAGCTGCACTGAGCTAGTTATAATCCCTAAACTGTTCTTTATTTTGGGCAAGGATTTTAGAGAATTTGTAGATGTTTCTGGACTTTTCCACATGCTCCACAGTTGGTCCAACAGCTGTTGGATTCACCAGATGGGGTCAGGATTCATACTCCCACTTGGCCCCTATGATAGCGACGTTGAATATGTCTTTTTTCTCAGCAAATTCATCTTGTGTATGCTCACTGCCAAAGAGTCCCTTTACCATTCAGGATTTTTTTTTTTTTTGTTGTTTTTTTTTTCACAGCTGAGTAAAGCTCAGCAGCTGACATTCTTGTTGTATTCTTAGCACTACCAGCATGTAAACTCTTCCCAGCAGAGGAGCAAATCCTTGTGATTCACAGAGGAGCCTGTATATGGAAACAGGCCAGGCTGCTTTCTGAAGAGTTAGGACAACACTTTATTACTGTGATATTTGCGCCAAATGTCCTTTTGCTCTCTATCAGACTGGAAAAATAGGTCTGTATCATACATGTCTTCAATGCTTAAAGAAGTGTAGGCTTACTGATAGTTATGCAAAACATGACCCAAAGCACAAGATGCCAAATGCAGGATTATTGGCATGAGGGAAAGGAAATAATATTTTCAATGCAGCATATTTAATATGAAAATCTTTTTCACTGGGAGCTGAAAGCAATCTTATAAGAATTGGATTCCCTATTTTCATAAACCAACTCTGTTTCTTAGAGCACATGTTGAGAGAAAATATTAAACCCTGCTGAGTTTTCTGAATAGGCCCCTGCATCTAAAAAATCTTTGAATATTAAAGATTAAATCAGATGGATTAGCATTTTATGAAGTCAGAAGGTAAGCTTTGTTCAGCGGGCTCTGCTCAGTGGGCTACAAGCATTAAAGCTCAGTGAAACATTCTGAATAATATCCTTTCGTTCATAACTCTATAGTCTCATTTTGAAATGTCACTAGCGCCCCTGTGGTTCTATTTTTTTGGCCTTTTGAAGTGACACATCATCTTACATAAAGCATTACATTACAGCTGCATAGTGGAAGGGTCAATTTCACCCTAGGGGAGGTTTTTCACAGGCAATTAGAGTTACATGTTAGCCTCTGAAATGCAATGCTCTGAAGTGTCCTGTGGTTGGAGTACATAAGTTAGGATTGTGTCAGAGTTTCCACTATGAGATAATTCATTTCACTATTTGGACATTTAGAAGGATGGCGTGTACTCTGTATGTCAAAGACCACTTCTGAATCTTTTCATGTAGCTGTTTCACTTTGATGTAAAGATGCCACTAAATTGTGAGTTCGCAGTCACAGGACAAGCAGCACCATTAAGGACCACAGATGTCCTGGTTCCAAAGTCTCTGTTTAATGTGGTTAATGATTATGGGGTCTGAGAGCCACAGTAAGCTTCGGCCATTATTGTGCTCCCTGTGAGTGCAGGTGCCTTAAACAATAAAGCTCTATTTTGAGTCCTTGAGACCTGATGATGCATAGGCATTTTCCTCTTATTAGCATCTTTTGTCCCCACTCATTTACAAATGCCTGACTGGTCCAACCACTACTTTGTCCACCCATAAAGTTGCAGGATGTTGAAACAATCCCGCTGTGCTCGTTTTTAATCCCTCTCCTCCATCCTTACGGATTTCCTGCCATCAAATACTGACCCAATGAAAGTTTCCCTGTGGAGCATCTATACTGTGGGCCCACACAAACATACTCCCAATGAACCCCTGACAGGAAAACAAACTTGATTGGGAGCATTAACATAGCAGAGGGAGGTAGCACCCACCCAACCCTTCCTTTTCTATTCGTGGACCCCCGCGACCATGACATAAAGAGCCGGAAGGGAAAGGCAGTTAGGACACATGCACAACACTCTCCTCCTGACCATCAGAAGACACTTTTTAATCACTATCTGTTTGCACAGGAGGCTAGAGTCAACTGCTGAAGGGAAGCAGGAGGAAGGTTTTAACCAAGACAATACATGAAAAGCTTGGAGTCCAACCAAGGTTTTACTAATCAAGCAGTGCACCGGAAAATAGGAAAAACAGCACAGCACTGTCTGTGTTCATGTTCCTGCCTTGTGTATCTGAGGTTAAGGGTCAAATAAACCCAGCCTATTGAAGGTCACAGGTCACATAGTGCTAAATGCAAATACAAATGCACATTTTCAAGAGCACTTAAAGCACACACGGTACCTCTTTCCTATAAGGGATAAACATGCTATTTCCCCTGTAGATAAGCAATTATTAACATGTCAGCTTGTTTTCAGGATATTTTATCTTAGCAGTTTTCCTCAGAAAGTGAGTGACCACTAATTTTTCCTTCATTGTTTATATTGTACAATACCTCTTATCTCTGCTTGTAAAAGGTGCTTTGTAAAAAAAAAAAAAAAAAAAAGATTACAACTTTCTTATTGATTTAAATGATAGTCAGTAAATGATGAACTTCAAAAGATCAGTGAATAAGTTTAATTGTATTTATGTGGAGCTGTTAAATATCCAGGCTAAAACTGAACCTGCACAGACTCCATCAAAAACTCTGAAACTCTGTGAAAAAGTGCTGAGACAGCATGGGAACACTGAGGTGAAAAAACAAATATTTAAACTCACTGAAGACATCAGCATTTCAACAATTTGGAACTTAAACTGGCACCAGTTGAGACATGTGAAAATAAACTGACAGAGCAGAACAGAAATGGAATTGATTAGCCTTCAGTTTTAATCACCATCAGCTCAGAATCACACCAATGAGCCTCTAAAAATGTATTTTTTAATTGTCTTTGCAAATAACTGAGATGCAGGACTGCGTAACGAGAAATCTTCTGTGAGCTCATTAGGATCACACAACCATTTTACACACAAGAACAAGTGAATTATGTACAACAAATACACACTTAAGGATCTTGATCATCCAAGTATTTTTAATAATTGCACTTGTTAAATCCGTAGAGGAACCTACTTTCCCTCTGATATAAAATAAGAGGAGAGAGTATTCCAGAAAGGCGAATTTTTAACCTTTGTCCTCATCCAAAGCTGTTAAATCTGTTTCACATCAACACTGGGTTCGTTATATATAATATATCACTCTGTATTTGAATGGTAACATTTGACAACATGTAAAAAATGAGCAAATGTGAGATTTTATTTACAATTCGCACTTTAATTCTCATTTCCTTTTTGAAAACAAACTTTTTTCTTGCGTAGTATGTATATCATCCATGATGTGCTGGTTATTTTGTTTCTGAACCGACTTTAAATAATATAAAGAGAACAGATGGACACCATCTTGGAAACCAGTGCAAGTGATGCTTAAAAAACAGTCACATTCCTGAGCTCTCTCTTCTCCACTAAACCAAAAAAGGTGTCTTTAATGGGAACCTTCAGTAAACAGAAGCCTAGGGCTGACTAAAATTATGGGCACTGTTTACAGTAAAGGTGATGAATGTGCCATAGTGTCAGCTTAAAGGATGACCGCTCTTAAAGACAAAACACAAATGTTCCAAACAGGTTGCCACAATATATCAGCCATGAGTGCTGCACCCTTGGAGAGAGGCTATTTAACCACTCCTAAATTTTCACATTGCTAAAAATATTGTCCAAACTGTCTTAACTAAGAAGATGAACTGTCATTTAAAGCACTTGTGGAGAAGATTTGTGTAATACAACCAGATTTACCCTAGTTTGTTCCATTTTGTGTTTTTAGCATCATTGTGCAAAAATTCTCCAATTAAATTTGATTACATTGTAATTTAAGTGATCTGAGAAACAAGGATTGACCCCCCCCGTGGAATAGACTTCAGCTAATCATAGGTGACCTTCAGTATTTATTACCAATCACTGATGAAATTCAGTTAGATATGACTCAACTGTACTACTCAGCCTTTCAACATGGAAGCCTGGAAAAATGGCTTCTCTTTTCCACAGCGATGTTTGGCCATCCATATTTATAATTAGTCTTGATTTAGACTGAGAAGACAGATTTGTGGAAGGAAGGACTTAACTATGGATTTAAGTATGTAAATAGGAAATATCCTTCCATTGGATAATTACTGCAATGATTCATGTGTTTCAACTAGAAAAAGCTATTTAACCCCAACGTGGTGCAGTGAGTGACTTCTTATTTCTTCAAATACCATAAACTTGGCAGGTACCATAAACAAAACTAGACAATGCCAAGATTCATCAAGCTAAAATTGTGAACAAATGGTTCAAGGAGCATGAGACCTGAACCCCACTGAGAATCTTTGGGATGTGATGGAGAAGACTTTACAGAGCGATTCGACTCTTCCATCATTAACACAAAACCTTCATAAAAAATAATGGCATTCTACATGGAAATGATGTGACATTTATTGTGACACTGCATAAATATGCATGGTATAAACAACACCACAATAAAAGTATTGTGGTATCAAAGCTAAAGGTGGGTTTTTTGGCCGGTCTGCATGTGAAATCTGTCATTTTGCACTTTTACTGTTGGTATTTTAAGTACACTAATGCTTTTGTGATTTACTTCGGTAAGGTGTTGAATGCAGAGTATTTTACACTGTATTATTATTATTATTATTACTTTTACACGATTAAGATCTTATTATTCCCTCCCCCACTGAAGAGCTATCGTTAGTCTTGTTTGTTCTGCTCTTCCATTAACACTCTTGTGAAGAATCCCCAAGAAACTTTTAATACCAGGTACCAAGGACCATTATTGTAAAGACCAATAAAACTCAGTCCCTTACACCTTTGATGCATACACTATTTTATTTCCTCCTCAGAAACTCTAGAAGCCCCAACTTTCTATGACGCCAACTTAAGTTCTCCTCAACTCTGCTCGAAACTTGCTTATGTCATGATAGTGTCTGCTGGAATAAGCCATGCCACCAGTGTTTTCATCACCGTTGCAGTAATGCAAGATGCGAAGTAAACTCATAAATGTCAGATTGTGTTTAGCCAAACTGGGTATATGAGTGGGGTTCTTTGTACAGAGAGCTGCAGAGAGGCTTTTTAAAACCTCCACCCTCTGCTCTGCTCCATATAAATCACAACAAGTTACACAGTGATCTGACAACGACTCCAACCAAATTAACAGACTGCATGTCTAAGAAGATAAAAGTGACGAACGTGAGAAGTAGAAACTGCAGCTCTGAAAACTGAAACCACCATACTGTGGAAGGGAAAGAATTTAAATAAAAGTACATACTCCTGTAGAATGAGCCAGTGCTTAACTCGGATTTAGGGTACTTATAACACCACCTTTGCCCCATTTCTGAACATCCACTGGTCTGGGATTTGAGTATTAACTGTTTTAAAGAATGAAAGATATAGGATCCAGTGTGATCCATGATCGAGGTGAGTAAACTTAACCTCAGAATAACCCAACCTCTAATAAACTAAAACTCTGCCCCATATTTCTCAGCAAAATATCAGAGAATGCACTGTTTCTTCTTCTACAAACAGATAAAACAATATTTTAGAAACATTAACTGTTTTTATTTATTTATTTATTTTTCTTGCTGGAGATACAAGCTTTAGGAGTCAATCTTTATGTTCTTCTCAAGCCACGCCAACCATTTAATGTATATCTCCTACAGAGGATGAAGACGGCAGTGGACGAGTCATATGAACAAATCGCCATCTAGTGTCAAGAAAAGGCAACAGGTCTTATTTTGAAGGCGGAAGTATGAAGCTTTTTTTTTTTTTTTTTAACTATTCGTGTAAAGACACTTCATGACGCTTAGAATAACCGGAAACACAGAAAACTTGTCTTTAAAATAAAATGTCAAGACTCAATGAAAGAAGTTAACGAAATGGGTCGGTTTCACTTGTTTTAAACTGTCATAAAAATGCCTAAATGTAATAATTATATTAAAGTAACGATACTGATTGAATCTGATTGTTTTTTTAAACAAGTGTTTAAAAAAAATCTTAAAAACATCCATTTAGTTAAACCAGTCTAAATTTGACAATAGGACTCAACACTACTGCTGTGTTAGTATGATGACATAATGAGGATGATAATGATGTTGATGATTATGTTTCCATATATCTTTATTAGATCATTTTCCTGAAATGAATATTATCAGATAGTAAAAGTTTATATCAGGCGCCAACAGTGTATGATAAAATATTGTCAGTATTCAGTAGCTAACTCTAAACATTATAATTACCGTAGCATTTAGTACATCTTGGCGAAGAATATTTATTGTTGGGATTTGATTACATGATGCCTTTAAATGTTTCTAATTAATCCCAACGCTGGATAACATGTATCAAGCATTTCTGTATAAATATTTGGTTTGTGCTTTATGTTGTATGCTACTAGCGGAAGTGTATTTAACGTTACTGCTAGCTTAACTTGTTGTTAGCAGTGTGGCTGCATGCAGGCAGTAGCAGCGGCAGTAACAGCATGGCTTACAATGCGAAGATCGGTCCGTCCATCCTGAGCAGCGACCTGTCATGTCTGGGCAGCGAGTGTGTGCGGATGATGGAGTGCGGGGCGGATTACCTGCACCTCGACGTCATGGACGGGTCAGTTTAACAGCGCACACATTAGCACGCTAACTTGTAGCAAAACGAGTTAAAGTTCAGAGGTTAAGTTGGCTAGCATTGACAAGCTAAGCTAGCATGCAGGAAGTTTTATAATAACCGTATGTTCATCTGGTTAATTTACACAAAGTTACTTCCCTAGGCGGGTGAAGTGCACCTTGTGCCATCTTTTATATCTTAATAAAGCACTTTGGTGCCTGTTACATGTGAGACGTTTCATTATTGTGTGTTTGTAGCTGCTAATTAAATGAGTGGCTTCTCTTTAAAGGCATTTTGTCCCTAACCTTACCTTTGGTCATCCCATGGTGGAGTGCCTCAGGAAGTCAGTAGGCCAGGATCCCTTCTTTGGTGAGAAGAGATAAGTTTTAATCCACTTAACTCTAGTAATTGGCTCATGAATGGTTTGGTCATGACCTGGAGGGCAGTTCTGAGACCCAGCGTGATCATATTTTGCAGACATGCACATGATGGTGTCTCGCCCAGAACAGTGGGTGAAGCCCATGGCTGCAGCTGGAGCTAACCAGTACACATTCCACTTAGAGGCCACCACAAACCCTGGAAGTCTCATTAAGGACATACGAGAGAGTGGCATGAAGGTGAGAAAAGTGGCAAGTAAAGAAGAAACAGAAATTGTATGACTGTACTTTGCACCATTTCATACAAACCTGTCTATGTTGTAGGTGGGTTTGGCTATAAAGCCTGGTACCACAGTAGAGGAGCTTGCCCCATGGGCTAACCAGATCGATATGGCTCTGGTCATGACTGTTGAACCTGGCTTCGGAGGACAGAAGTTCATGGAAGACATGATGCCCAAGGTAAAGAGATATAAAATCCCCTTGCTGTAGAGCTGCATGGCTTTACACACACTTTTGTAGTTTTCTGAGATATCAGACAGTATTATATCTCTATGGCAGGCACAAGAGCCTTACTACAACTCTGAAGCGTTGTAGTTCATGCCAAATGAGAAGGAAAACGGAAAACTATCCCTTAAGTGCTTCTGTCATTTATGGTTGCACTTCATTGCAGTTTAGATCCTTTTACTGTAAATTTTTGAGTATTATTTTGATTACACTAAAATTTAAATACTCTGAATATCATTTTTTGCTAATATGTGGATGCTATGTAGAAATCTACAGTCTGTTTTTTTGTAATCAATGGCGTAATGATAGTAATAAAATATCACATGAAAATGTAGTTTTTAGCCAAATATTATCAACCCCTTAAAACTTCATGACCACATAGCTGCTAGACAGTAGCTTCAACATAAGGAGCCAGATATGGTCTTTTGTGACTTTAAAACCCTTATGTATTTTCTTACTATGTGCATTCAGAATACTGATGTGGCATAAGTCTTCTAAGGTAACAACAGGAGAAGAAAGGGGAAGATAAGAAATAACCTAAATGGAAATGTTTTGGGGAACATTTGTTCCTCATATTCTAATGCAATATATGCAATAAAGGTGTCATCACGGTTAAAGAGAAAATAATATGGTACTTAACCTTTGTGACACATGCAAATCAGAATTCTTTTTAGTCATTTTTAGCAACAAAACACAAATGACATACTAATGTTATTTAAGTGTCACATAAAATAGGGTTTCCCTTTTTTGGAATTGCAATACTTTTGTGTAGTTGTGTTTTCTAATATTTTAGGTATGCATGTTTCATTGCTTCTCTCACATCTGCTCATTGTCTCTTTCACAGTGTTTTTTTTTTTTTAGCACGTTTCATAATTTGTTAGATGTTAATTAAAAGTTGTTTGGAGCATGAATAGAAATGGTTTCACAGCCTTGAATGGCAATATGTGAAATCAGGTTTAATTATGGAATGGATCAGTTTAGACTGTCAGGGTTTTTTTTTTTTTTTTTTTTTTTTGACATTTTCTAATTGTGGTGTGAAAATGATATTTTGAGGTTGAGAACATGTTTCGCATCTTATCAGGTGAGTTGGTTGAGAAGTCAGTTCCCTTCGTTAGACATTGAAGTAGATGGAGGAGTTGGACCCGACACCATTCACAAATGTGCTGAGGTAAAAAATAAATAAATAAATAAATAAAATGTACAAAAGCATTCTCATCTAGAGCTTATTGAATCTCCAGTATGTCTGTGACTGTGTCTTATATTGTGTTTTCTCACACTTCTTTCAGGCAGGAGCCAACATGATTGTGTCAGGCAGCGCTGTCATAGGCAGTGATGATCCTCGTTCTGTCATTGCTCTTCTACGTACTGTGGTGTCCGAAGCGATCCAGAAACGTTCTCTTGACCGCTGAGGTGTCCTCTTTGTGAAAGTCCCCAGGGTGTGTCTACCTCCCACACCACAGCAGCCAGTGGACAGACTCAACAGATACAATATGGACATTTCTGGGGTATAGGTCAAGGGACATGGTCAAAGAAGGGGGGCATCTGTGGGGGTGTCCATATACAGATCACCTGTGAAGCTGCATTCAGCCGCTACAAAACGGTTTAAACCTCATCCTGTCCTGCTAAAATCTCTTCTCTGAAGTCAGAGCAAGTTCCAGTCTGGAAACAACCAGATGAAGACTGTGGCTGAAGTTATGCTGATTTCACACCAGTTAACATTCCTGAATATTATTTTTGACTTACAATGTAAGTTTCAAAGTAAAATGAAGTACAGAAATAAAATGGAGCACTGTGTGTAGTAAATCTATTTTCACAGCCATCCTGAATCATGTTTCATAACATCAGATTCTGCTCCTTAATGTTTTGTCAAACTGGACCATCATCAAACTACTGAGTAAAAGTGTTGTACACTATGAAATTCAATGGGATTCTTTTGGATTAAATATTTCTTTGCAGTTCGACCTTGTCTTTGGTTTAAAGCACCAAACTGGAAAAACATGTTGGCAGGAAAGCAATAAATACACAGAAAACAGCTAAAGTGTGTCAACTAAGCTTATAAATAGGGGAATGTCATATTACAGGACATTTTTTACTTTCAGCTGTCTTGGTACAGATATTGGTCTTTGTGTTTGAAGAAGGCATACAGTGTTTAGTAATGATAAACAAACCTGCATTAAAACATAATTCTTATCAGTAAAAGCATAAGCTATTTATAACACAAACTGCATAATACAGCAGTAATCTTGAGCATGAATTTTTATGTTTTATGTTACGGTGTAGCTATTTTTCTACTTAAGTAAATGAACATCTGCAGAAAAAAGCTGATGTGAGGGATGTGTTTAATGACTTATTAATGACTCTTTCCATTTTGTACACTAGGTGGCGAATTTGGACAAAAAAGCTCAACAGTTTCGGGATTCCTCTATTCCTGTAGGAAATCACATCATTAAATTGTAAACGTAATTGAAAGCATGAACAAATGTTTTACACAGCTGATTAGAAACAGTGCTTTAATGTATAATACATAAATCTCCGGTGATGTGAACATCATGTTCAACAGTGCAACAGAGCATTGGCCACATCACTCGTTCTCTACAAAGAAAATGGGTTGTGAACTACTTATTAGCTCACCTACACCATTGTTTAAAACCTGTACCTTCTTCTCAGACACATTTACGACCAAATCAACAGAAATCATATAACCGTGAAGTGGTGTTATGTCAAGGGAATATGGTTCAAGAGTGTTGTTGCTGACCTTTGAAGTAAATCAGTGAGAAATGCAATTTTGAGAGCAGGGTGTGTTTTTCACATCAGTAGTCTATATACAATATTGCGTATGTTCACTCCGACTGTGAAGCGTAGCCCCTTTTTTGTGGACAACTCAAAACACCAAAGATATGTCTAGTTTATCTCTCATCTCCTTGTCTGCTCAAAGAATTCCTCCTGTCAACAAGAGTCATCCATGACATACTTCAAACTCCAAGCAGCTCCCGCTCAATAATGCAGCATATGTCTGCAGGGCAATTCACAGCCTGTTGAAATATTGATGTCTGAAATCTGTATTTTCATTTATACGTCACATACTGTATAATGGCAAATAATGTTGGCAACAGAGAGGATGTTTTCCCCTCCTCATGGAATTGTTGCATTGTATGGAGGAAAATACAACGTGTGTGTGCGTTGGAACAAAGGTTTGTGTGTAATGCATGCATTTATACATGATGAGGGAAATCTCTTGTGACCGATTTCTTCTCTAATAGATGCTGACAACCGTTTTGTATGTCAGTGTCACTGCTGCCATGAAAAGACAGGAACATAATCCAGTGTGAGCAAGTAGTCAGCACCTACACACACTCTAAGCATGACCCAGTCTCATTTCAGAACTGACAGTGACTCAATATAGATTATTACACACTATGTGGCCTTTTTTATTGGTTTATTATGTTATTATTAAGAGCAATGGGAGATTTTTTTTTTTTTTTCATCATACGTACAATACACACATATGCATCAAAGTTACTCATGAGACTTTGTGCTCTGGTGCCATGACAACCACATCCACAGGTAATGTCATCTGTGGTAAAAGATAAATGGGGAGGATGGTGAAGTGATGTCAGCGAGCCTGCCACGTGTTCTGACACCCACATGTGTCTCAGTGGGTTACGTACACACACACATGCACACGCACATTGGGAAAGGTGGCAGATATTGAAAGTCCAGAAAAAAAATGTCATAACACAAAAATGAGGTGGACAGTCATCATGTAAAGCTTTTGATGTTCAGTGCACTGCCACGAGGGAATGTTTCAGTCCCCGTTGAAGGTCTGGAGACTTCAACAGAGTACCACTGGGTGTAACAACCGCACAGCCAAGGCAGCCAGGTCTCCACGCAGCAGGTCCCTCCACAGGCCGACACCACCACAGGGAGCAGCTGCGCCTGGTCTGAGTAGGTGTAAAATCCACATTTGAAAACTTACCCCAGGGTCCAAGGCTTTCTTACACCAGTATCCTTAACCCTTTTCTTAAGATGAATCACCCTTGTATATTATATGCTGTCAAATATTCAGCATCTCATCCAAAGATACTGTTTGAAGTAGCAGCTTCTCCCAGGGGACCACAGTTCTCATGCTCTTTTTTTTTTCTTCTTTTGCACTTTCTGTTGCCATTAATTTTGTTCCATCTATTCCCCGCCGCATTCTTTTTTTTCCCGTCTTCATGACTCCCCCTCCCCCTCTCTGGGATCATTATACCAGAATCATATCTTTCTGCTCTCCTCCTCATCTTCACCACTAAGGGCACATTAGTGAACGAGCTTTGCCTGTTCCTGCTCATTCATAATTACTTGGCATCCCACAGGAGAACAAGATGCACAACGCTGATTAGCTCGCTGTTGTTACCAACTTTACTTATGCATAAAGGCCTCAACTGATTGAACATGTGCAGTCTTATTAACAATTAAAAAACAACTTGCTTAGAATAACATTATAAACGATCTCTTTGCTTTTCCCTGCAGCAATACCAGCTATAATGTACAGGATATACCTATATGATGGATAACCATTTGCCCCTGCTGCTTCTCATTCCATTTCTTGTTTACTACAGTAGTGAGCCAAGTGCCTAGAGGCATAGTGTTTTGCTAGTTACATTACAGTAAGCCCCTTTTTTTCTTACAGATTGTAATTATTCTTTGGCTCCTATTGTATTTTTTTATAACCTCAGCTCAGCTCGACAGCTGGGATGGATTCAAGGAAATGAAAATACTCCATCTTCTTAGACCTATCATATATCAAAGCCAGGTTTTTCTTTAAAGTGACACATCTTTCCCTAGAAACGGCTGCATCCGTCTGTTTGCAACTTGGTCCAAAAGTCAACAGTGATTAGATGGATTGGTACAAAATTTGGTACAGATATTCTCAGCTGCCAGTGTCCAAATTGGTGATATTTCATCTTGTACCACCAGGATGTGATTGGTTTTAATAATAAAAATAATTAAAAAGTCTTGAAAAGCAATTAAGAAGATTCGGTGCATGTTTCCTTGAGGATGAATTAAAAGTTGATCTTTCCTTTGTCATCAGCAGGTGAAATGTAGCTATTGATGGCTTAATCTACGATATAAAAGTGATTCCATTCATCTTTCAGCTATATTTCTGTTGCCCTTCTGCATAATATCATACGCTTGAATGATAACTGCTTCATTTTGTAAACAAATCTAAAAATAAGGAGGCCTGCACAGCTAATGTCAGCGGAGACTCTCTCAGGGTTTCCCCTCACCTGCTCATGTTGCCCCATTTTAAGGGAAAATGTTAGCTCCCTCTGTTAAACCAGCCATTTAACTCCCTCTAAAGTCCTGTGTGCTTTTACTAAGCTTCGGGTCAGCGTTTTTGCAAAGACAAAGTGCCCTTTCCTATGCAATGATAAACTGTGCAAGGTCAATCTGCTCATCAGGTATTAAACACTCATTTAAATTCTTAATAAAACAAATACAACAATGAAGCCTGGAACAGTTAATTAGCTCTACATCTGAAATTCCAGGCTTTCACAGAGGCCCCAGAGAATACAGAGACCAAACACAAAACTCCCTGGGGAACGCTGCCTTAGTAGCAACCTTATAGCATCAGTTTACTGCGTCTTAGGCAGAGCCAGTGGACATGGCACCAACAACTTTAGAGTTAATCTATTATGGATGAGACAAGAATATGCCACCGTGTGTATAAATGTATGTGTTTGGAAATTTGTGTGTGTTTTAATCCATAATGAATGACTAGAGGTTGTCAGTGCTTTTGTTTTTTGGGTGTCAGGAGATCTCTGGGTGTTTGTCTGTCTGCGCCTGGTATTTGTTTGACGGTTGAATATATTTTATTAACAAACCCCTAACGTTTTTCTAATAAACAGCACAGCTAACAGATTCCCAACTACTATAGATTAGTTTGTCCAGCAGAATTTACACTGCCCAACAGATTGCTTTGCTGCTGACACATCAAAAGCAGATTGCAGTACCATTTTCAGCGGTATAGGTCGTACATCTGCTCTCCTACTTACATTACTCACTTGTATCCACTCAACTTAAACCATATCGAGGGAAACTGTTATAGCCGGTGTACAAAACAGAATTCTCGCTGTTCTTATTGACTCACGCTTACATCACTAGCAAATCATACCCTAAAAAGCAATGTGATATTTTGCAAAGGTGAGTGCAGCGAGCTGTGCACAAGCCTCAACAGACCAGTTGTACTCGCACTTAAAAAGCTGCTAATTTTGTAGTTCATGCCTCACTTGTGTCTTCACCTTCAAGAGCAGAACATCCAGTCTGTTCTGCTTTTACACTGCACATATCCAGCATTGTATCTCAGCAAGGCAACGTGTTTTTGTCGGCATGAGCAAATATTCCCTGCTGATTTTAACATGTCTGTGCTGCTGATCTGAACCCATCCCAGATCATTTTTCCATCTCTGTGATTATGCTCGTAAGCTCACCAAAGCGAGATCAGGATAAGACATGTCCTGTCCTGTCAGACTGGTAATAAATCATAATCTATTTGTCTGAATTCTGCCCTGTTGCTGTGGATCGTTAAGTACTGTCTGCCCTCTGGTGTCTGCACCCACAGCGAGGACTATGGATTTCTGAACGTTGCTTACTTTTATGCAAAACAGATCTTTCTTTACATGGTGTACGCATAAGAAAATGGAGAAAGAGAGGTGGGAAAAAAAAACAGGAAAAAAACCCTAAATAAATAAAATAAAAATGGGGCAGAGAGAGAGAGTGCTCAAAGGGGTAGGATTCAATGTTTTTGCTTCCTGTGAAGTTGTGACAAAGCTGACTGACAATAACATCAGCAATATCAGTATGCATGCTATCATCTGCATCAGATCTCTCAGTGATGGGGCTCTTTTAGTCGAGACAGTTGTTTTTTGTTTTTTTTACACAAAAGCTGTCTGAGACACCTGCATGAATCACATAGGCCGGAGAACGTTCAGGTAGCTCCACAAGCAAAATGCAAACAATTCATTCCCTTAGAGTGAACGCAGTTATTCCTTTGTGCCACCGTTATTTATGGAATGGGTGGCAGCATTTGTTCTCGTCTTCATCAGGAGCGTGTGCATCAGTACGAGTCTGGATGAATTCATAACAGAACGAGTCAAAGAGACTGTTATGAATGGCACGGACTGGCAGAACGCTATAGTTTACCGCTTTGGTGTTATGCATATGTGTGTGTGAGAGAGAAAGAGAGAGAGAGAATGAGTGAGTTCTGCATTAGACGAGTTATGGATGGTAAAATGTGATTTGCTGAGGCTGTCAAAAAAGTGCCCATTTAACTTGTGGGAGGCCCTCTAAGCATCACTTATCCCTTGACATGCTGACCTGCTCCTTCTACTCTCCCCTGCACTTATAAGCACGCACACACACACACACACACGCACTCACAGAGCTGAGCGAACATGCAGAGTAAATAAACCTTCATGTTGTTTGGGAGCTCAGAGGTCGAAATCCCACGCTGACTATACAAGACCCCGCTGCCTGCTGGGCATTAACCTTGAATACATGGTTAGACCAGGACTTGATAGTCAAGATGGGTGCTGGAAGTGTTGTTTTTTACTGATTTATCTTTAAATACTAAAATGCTTGAAAGGGAAGGAGTGATTTACACTGGATGTATTTTATTGCAATAAACTGACAATAGCAAAGTGCCTTTTTAATGGTCACGATGGCAACTATTTGAAAGAAAAACAAAAGAAAAACAAAGCATGGTCATAGAAAAATACATCACTGAAAATAAAGCATCACCAGCTGAACTCAAAACATCACCACAAACTATTTTACACCTAAATTTGGAGCCAGCACACACCCAGCACATGCAGCCCTCGGAACGCAGCTAAAACACTGTCATAATACTTGGAGGAATTTTTAGGAGGTGGGTATGCATGGTTTTTATTATTATCGTTATTATTAAGATTACAAAAACACCAGTTTGACTGCACAGCTCTGGTGTTGTGCTGTGATATTACATTACATACCACCACCATCACGACTTCCACTTCCTGGCTCTCGTCTAGAATTTAAAATAATAATAATAATAATAATAATAATAATAATAATAATAAAAAAAAAAAGGATTCAATTTTTGAGTGAATTGAGTCTAGATTTACAAGAGATACATGAGTTTTACACTGCTACTTAAGCAGCAGTTAAGTGGCACCATTTACCTGCATTTCTGGGAATGTTCAAGATTTATAAAAGGCAATCCAGTCAAAATGATATGCTGCCATTACTGTCATATCCTGTCAGACCTTTCACACAGCTCCTTTTTATGATGATAAAAAGGTCTGGAAGTACAAAAGAAAAACTCACTTGTAGTTAGAAGTTATATCTGTCAATGGCGCTAGCATTGCAACATATAGCGATGAGTAGAGAATGGCTGTTTATTAGACATGTCAGACTTTGTATACTGTAAACTATCATGTATTTAATGAGGCAAAATATCTGAAATGGTCTGTGTTAAGCATCTCCAATGATGCTTGTAGAAAATGAGAGGTCCGCATAAAATGACTAGATTACATGATACAAATGTAATGTATACTATTTGGGGTTTTGGATGTCAAACAGCCATGAAAATGGTGGATTTTTTTTTTTTTTACTGCACATGACATAATGAGTATCTTATACACTGTACCATAAGGCTACCCTTGGCACAAGTATTTTTGGTATCATGTTATACTCTAAATTTAGGTAGAGTTGTTCATAATGGACTACTGCCATTTTTTTTTTTTGTTTTTTTTTTGTTTTTTTATTAGGCACCAGTATCTCGTCGATTTTAAGTGTGCACATTCTACAAACTCTCCCCTGAATTTAATTTACCGACATAAATACCTTGGAAAATTGGTAAAAACCTGCGAAAATACATGTAACACTGGTCTTAGCTTTGAATACACTGATTTAGTTGGCGCTAAATTTGCTGCACATGCATCCCAGTCCTAACTTCTCTTGTCTGCTTTAGTGATCAGTGTCGTCTACTCGAAATGAACAAGTCGGCTTGAAAAACAGTGAAGGACATTGAAATCTCAGAACTCTGAGTTGTGTCAGTATCAGCTATGTACTTCTGATTTGTTGACATAAATTTGTTTAATGTAGTGCTGCATAAAAGCAAAGAATTAAAAAGACAAATATGAACAATAATATCAAACACAATCTTTACAACACCCACTCATGAAACTACTTCACAGGTTCAAGGGGCATCTGGATTGGCAGTCGAATATTGTAAATGATGACGGACTGGGCTTTGTGTTAACTCTTGGCTCAGGAAGTTGGGGTGTTTGGGCACTGCTCTGTCACACAAACACAATGCTCAAAGAGTTCAAAGTTTACAAAACATCAAAATTCCTCCTGCAATATTGTCATGCAATATACATGTTGACACAATTGAGACAACAATGTCAAGTTTCAAGAGTTTTCATGTTCAGTCTGGCAGTGAAAGGGTTAAGCCCAGATCGGCGGGAGGATTTCACACCTCTCCTGGCTGTTGCATTCCAGGAGAGGTGACACAGATTTTCAACCCTTCTGCCTTGCGTCAGGAAAGATGAGGATGCCCTCAGCTAGAATCCATGATTAGAAGACGTTTTAAACAGTTCAGTTTCAGCCGTCTTTGATCAAACATCCTACCTAGGTGTTACATCACATTTCACTAAATAAACGCAACTCAAGCAAATGCATTAAGTGAATCCATTTTTGTGACTTGTCTGTTCAACTATTATACACACAAAGCCACAGTAATTTTCATTATAGTTATAGATATACAGTGTTTTTACACTGACTGAACTTGACAATCTGGTATGAAATGCTACAGACTGCAGTGCGCAGGACAAATCTAGCATTTCTACATCTACCACATTGCCAACACACAGGCTATTGACACAATCTGCTTGGTGCAGTTGCCTGGCAACACAAGCAGCACAGTTCTTTGAGAATTTCAAAGCAAAAAAGAAAACGTTACAAAGCTATGCAAAGTAGTAAAAAACAATAAATAGAAAAATCTTTCAAATGAACACAAAAATCAAACATTTCCCTCCCTCCGTCAGTTTGTTGTTATAATGTGCAGAAAACATTTTTAGAGTGGTTCACTAGACATCTACACATAAATAATCTTTAGTGTGGCTCTAAACTCATCATTTTTCTTTTGAAACTAATATGCATCTTCTGCAGTTCTGAAATCTTTTAAAGACGGGACAGAGTGGTCACACTGGGCAACTTAATGAAATGTGCAAGGAGTTAATTTAAGTCAATAATTCCCACTGTGTGATTTAATCAGGACAATTCTATCGATTTAAAATGAGTGTAAAAATCGCCCTTTCACCCACAAGGCCCATAAAGCCACAGCAGGAGGTGAGCAGACATATTTACAATCTGCCTTCGGATCATTCAACTTTTTTCTTTTCCTCTTTTCAAAACATTAGTTGCTGAGGAGGGCATGGAAATAAGGAGGTCTTGGCACTGAAAAAAATCCCCTCATGTCAAAGTATGTATATCCTCAGCAGGAGAGAGCTGTTCATTTATTCTCCAACACTGCAGACCTCCCTCTTTCTCCCGCTGTCCTGTTTTTGGAGAGGAGGATAGAAGAGAAGAGCGGAGCAGTCTCTCACTAAGGCCAGAGTGTCTGGCAGTGTTTAAGTGGCGCACCAGGACCTGTTTCTGTCTGCCAAGGCAAATTTATTGTGGAGGCAGGTGGGCCAGCACACATACACACATCCTCACTCAGGACACAGACTTGTGTGTCCTTGCCTTTGTCTCTATGCAGGCTGGCAACCAAGTCATCAGCTATGGAGTCAGTGGGCACAGAGCATCACTATGGCAACCAACATAGTGGGCCAGGCTGTGGCTGCTCTTGGATCAGTGCAGAGACTTTTTTGGCATCCATTCAGTGCCGGAGTTGTATAGAGTTTCTTCTCTTGAATGTTCTTCCCGCATTTGGCCAATGATCTCATGTGCACAGTTTTGTTTTGCTGGAAAAATAGACAAATATTCAGTCATAAAAATCAAAAAATGCAGCTATGACATTAACTTTCATGGGAAAAAAAAAAAAAAAAAAAAAAAAAGAGAGGCTAATGATTCTTTCTTGACCTTCGATTCTCTCTCAGTCCGTTACTCGTGCTAACGTCGCACACTCATTCCTCCCACGCACGGACACACACAGATGCAGTCACTCACACTCTAAGACAGACACACACACACACACACACACACACACACGGTTAACACAAAATAGGTAGCCACCAGGGTTCGGATTGTTAAACTGATCAACTGATTGACTAATTCAACACAGCAGTGAACGACAGTAAGGTCTGAAGGTGGAGTCCAGATGTGCTCCCTGGCATTGTGTTGGCTGGATCCACAACGTGCACGAGGCAGGGCCGAGAGCCACGCTTAGTCAACAGAGCCGGGGTGAAGGCTGAGGGCGGGCGGGTCCAGACAGGTGGGAGAGTAACTGAGGTGAGGCTCTTTAATCCACAGGAGGGGGGCGCCGTTCTTCCCTTCCTGACTTTTGCTGTTGTTGCGACTCTTGTAGCGCACTAACAGCACGGCGATGAGGAGGATGCCGAAGATGGGGAAGGGGTAAAAGAAGACGAAGTAGAACAGGGAGTCGTTGGAGCATACCACGGACTGTACAGTTGAAGCTGTTGAGAGAGAAGAAACAAATAAAGGTTATGATCACATCCTCAATAGATAACACATTTATTTCATAGCGCCTTATTCTCCAAGATTCTAAAGATAACACATTTACTACAGAATGAAAAGGAGACTAGGAATTTGTAAAGTGATGAAAGAGGCATTGACATCATTTAAGCAAAAATAATGTCATAAATCAAGTTCAAGTCCTGCTTGAAAAAGAATAAAAGTATTACCAGCACAATGTTACTTGTTTGGTCCTTCTTACTGACATATAATTACATACACTGTTAATCAAATGGTTCATAAAATATTAATACTGTATAATAGCCTTTTAGATCCACTTCAGTAGAGACAGCCTTTGTAAAACCTGCACAAATCACTTAGTCTTTCTTGATGTTTCACTCAGTCTGGATTTGAAAGATCTGCTTTTACTAATCATGGTACAAATACAGGACATTCTTGTATTCATTTATATTCTATAAACATATGCTCTGGTCCCAGTATAAAGATAAAGGGTCTTAATACTGATCTTACGTCAATATTCTGTCTTGCAGTGTTAATGTGCGTTTGTTGTTCCTCATACGTGTTGTCCATTACCTTCTGCTGTTGTTCTTACCGTTGCTAGTGCTGTCCTCTACCTTTAGTGGTATTGTAGTTATATTCTTACCATTGTAACACCACTAGGAATGTACTTTGTTTCTATTTTTCACAAACATTTTGGCTATATAAAGTAAATACTGTCAAATAAGTTTATTCTATTTGCTATAGGCCTATTTTGTTCATTGTTCTGGCTCAAAGTCTAAGGACAGGAGTGAGTATTTATAACGTTAATATGCTAAGCTATGTTATGATGAGAAGGGGGGGGGGGGTTAAATAGGTTTTTCTTCTTCCTGCTCTTTTTCCAGGGTAAATGAATGATTTTGGAATTTTTTTTTGAACTCACAAGTATTCTGTAATTGCTTGAAATAAACAAATAAATGAATGAATTCTTGAAATATTACACTCTAGTCTTTTAGCCACTTAAAAAGTAAATGTTAGAAATCACCCTTCTTTTATTTGTAATTGTTTTATTTATTTATGGTTTACATAAATTCATTTGTACACATTTCCCACTTCATTTTACACATCCCATAAATGAAAAGGAGCAGGAAGAAGACAAATCTTGTTTTATATAAATGCATATTTTATTTCATTTGATGCCTTACCAACTTTAATCTTATTGTATTTGACGTTTTTGTTGAATTTCTGTTATTCTTCTGTGAAGTTTATATCCATGTTTTAATTTCACTGAATATCACTACAAATAAGCCCCTCCCACCCACTGATTTCTCCAGTATATATAAAGTTCGATTGATTGATTGATTGATTGATTGATTGATTGATTGATTGATGACTGACTGAGCTGCTGGAGGTGGAACTAGATTTAGCAACTTCAGATCCAGTTTTATTTACCAGAACACCATATGTGAGGATTCATCACATCATCAGTGAGCAAGAAAAAACAAATTCTGGACTTTTTTCTCTAATCTTTGATGACTGCATGATTGGATGGATGCTTTGAACATTTGCTGAAATAAAACCATTTGTGCTGTTTAGACAGAAAAGCCTGTTTGGTTGCGGTGTTAACTCAGACACTGAAATGTGAGCTGACAAGAGCTGACAACACATCGATTTTTGTAAACCATCAACACCAAAAAGGTTTGAAAACACTGTTTTAATCTGTAACAGTTTGATATATTTTAAAAGGTCGTTACACTAACCAAAGTCCTTCACCTTAAGGAAACAGTAAGTCAAGCTGTAAAGTTGATGTATTAAAGCAGACAATGTATCTAAAGTTATCAGAGACTTCATTTTTTTCTTATTCAAACAATAAATGTATCAGTACAGTATGTAACACTGGTCTAGAATCCAAATGCACCATGAATAGAAAGAGTGAAACTTCACCAAATTAGTTTCGAATAAAGAAAAACAAGTTGGCTGTACTTTTTATTATATAGTATTGGGTCAAAACTTGAAATTCGATGAATTAATGAGAGAAGAATTAAAGTGGAATGTTTGGCTCTGAGCTATAACTTCTACTTCAAAACACTGTCTGCATATTAGAATACATTCATTTGTCAGATTGCTTCTAGTGCAAGATTTATAAATATACATAAACATATATATACAGTCCCAGTCCAACATGAGGTTTGTTGGTTTAGTAAATTTCTAATGACCACACATTTACATTTCTCAGTTTGTGTATTAACATATAATATAGATACACGGAACGCACGCACGGCATTGAAAACAAAAGCGTCAGAGCAAAATCAGCTTCTATAACCTGACGTAGTATTTAATGTGATGTTTTACACCAGGTTTCACTCAACACACGTCAGATGTTTTTAACAGTTTGTGCCGCCTCTCATCATGGGGTCAAAAGATATACTAACTTTAACCTTTAGAACCCATTTAGTTCAGTCTTTTGTGCGTCTTTTTAACCTGTGCACATGTTTCCTGTATGTTCTTGTTGTATCTGAAGAAAAGAGGATAAGAAATAAATACATGTGTATTTCAACCCTGAAAAAACAACAACAAACCAAGAGTTTTGCACAGTACTGTATAGAATAACACTCTTTCATGCGGTCTATCTTGAAAACATCAGCCAACCACAACTTTTGTCATTTATTTTCTAATTCACCTTATCAAAGGATGCAGGATTTTGCACATTTTATCATTAAAGGAGATAATTTCCAAAAAATGTAGATCAGTTTAATTGGTCCCACACAGAGGTTGGTTTTAAGCAGGATGTGATTATTAGAGTGTATTAAAATAGTCTAGTTTGCCAAAAGATAAGCAGAAATATTAAGTATTAAGCAAATGTGGAGTCAACTGACAAAAAACTTCAATGAACTCTAGGATCTAATAATGATAAAATTGGAATTACAGCATTACTAAGGCTATATTTGCCTTTTGAAGGTAGAAGAGTACAAGTATAGTGTAACACTAAGCAGTAAGTATGAGTTAATGTAGTTAAGTACTTTCCACACCTCTACTTTAAATGTATATTTTTTCACTTCTTAGAGTTTTACTGAGCTTTAATCCAATTCAAAAGACCCGGAAAGCCACATCACTCAAGACAGGGATAGCATATTCCCATTATCAACTAGCTCCGTGAAGACAGGACATATCAGGATAGGGAAATAATACAATAGAGACTGTGCAGGTTCATTAATCCTCCATAAAAGAAGCAATTAATTACCATTTGAAGAACCTTTGATGAATTTTAAGTGTAATATTATAGCTTTAAGTACAGCTTTATTCACAGTTCCATCTTAGTAAAGACACTAAAAGGATCTGGATAATAAAGCTCACCTTGTTGCAGAACATTGACGATCGTGAACCCAGAGTTGTTAGTGGCCAGGCGGTACCATGCGTTGCGGGGGTTGAGCAGCCACTCCTCCACATGGCAGTAGTACCGGCCTGCGTCTGTGGGCCGAGCCCCTTGGATCGTCAGACTGTACTGGTCAGAAGTCATTCTCTCAAACTGCAAACGGGAATTTGGTCCTGCCTCCTCCCTGGGGCTGCAGTTGCCATTTCCAAAAACGGCATCGTGGCCGATGGAGAACACACATTCCCGTTCTCTCTCCTCTTCACCCAGTTGATCATCGCTATCCTCGTCGTCAGAGTGTTCGACATACCACGACACAGAGAAGCGGGAGTCTCGGGATGACTGCGAAGGGATGCTGCAGCCCAGCCGGATCGAACCGGACTCGGGTACGGAAACGTTCGACTCCAACTCCTCCACCTGCAGTCGAACTTCTGTAAAGTTCAAAATGTTGGGAATGAGGAAAATGGATAGAGCCAATATGCAATACACTGATGCAATTAAAAGTAATTCACCATATTCACTCCAAGTTACATTTTAACTGTATTTTAACTGGAGCTGAAATAATAAAAACACTTAATCTAAGAAAACCTAATGCATGGGAAATGGACTTTGAGGATTTGCATTTTTCCTCTCTATTATTTATGGGATTTGGATTTACAAAACTGATTAAACTAAGATTAAAATAAGACATAATGAAAATGTTTAGTCAAAGCACCAATTCTGCTTCAAACAAAGCAGCTGATTATACAGACAGGCACAGGAACTTTAAAATATGCCAACAAAGAACAAGAATATATCCCATGGTGCTGCCCACAGCTATCGCCAGTCCTCCAGCTTTTCAGCAAGGTTACATCCTACCTTGAGGCTAGTGTCTGTCTGTACGGGTATGCTAAAAACCTTCAGGGGTGGTACAGTGACCTAGTTGCATTTCAGTAAAAAAATGTCAGTGCAGAGTTGGCTTGCTCGGGCTCCTCTCACTCTCACTTTGGATCTGTTTTCTTGTTAGAGTAAAATGAGAGGCAAAAAGGACAGCAGGGGAAAAAAAAATGTTGGCACCGATCACCCTCCATCTTTCCTCCAACAGGCAGATTTCTGGCTGACTTCCTAGGTAAATGCATTTTTAGCACCTTTATGAATATCCATGATGACTATACGGTATATTTTTTTCAGATATTACCATATCTTCAAGAGTAAACATCAACAAACTGCCTATGCTCTATGAATAAAAATACCTTATTGATTAAATGTTTAAGAGGAACTCGCGGTGAGCTTCCGCTTTCATTACTTTTTTAGCCAAAGTTGCGACTAAATCAAATAACAAATGAATAAATTTTGCATGTGATGCGGCACCATAAATTATTAAACCAGTGTCAACTCAACTACAGGTAAAATATAATACTTTAACTGGCTTTTGATCTACATGCAGTCTGTTTTATACACATAAAGCATCAGAATAAAATATTCCTCTGAAAAATGCCTTATATAAGTCACCTTCACCTAATGTGCAACGAATTCATAAAAACTGATATGTCAAGGTTGAAAGGACAGGTACTTCAAGATAACAATCATGAGGTGGAATGTCCTGGTTTGGGTGACAGTGGGAACATTACAGCCTTGGAAGCAGTTTGGAAGGTTTTGGCCTTGAGACATGAGGATTTGTTTATTCATCTGCGACAGGCTCCGCCCCCTGGTATCATGTACGACAGCTGGCATGACTTCAGCCTGTTTTTCGCCACCTGAACTCTGCTTGAAAGGTGCAAGGCCATTAGAGCGAGTCGGCCTTGAGCCGGAGTGAAGGAGACGGGACGGGGGTTTTTGAGGAGGGTTTGTGTTGGTCGTTAACTGTTCTACAACAGAACAAAAGCAACTGCAGCAGCGTTATTACAGGTAACAAAAAGTAAGTGGACAAAAAGACTAACTGAAATAAAAACAAGTATGACACTTTTGAAAAGCAAACTAAACAAAAACAAAAACAAGCAAAAATGTCAAAGAAACATTTTTGCTTGTGGACTGAACTGCAGGTTTCTTTTTCTGCCAATGTTAACACTTAATGATGTACAGGAATACAACAGCTTTGCATAATATGGAGCCTTAAATAAACAATGGTTTTGGAAGTACTCTTTCTACTAACCCTTTTCAGGTTCCATAAATCAAGGCTTTCCTCACAAAACTAAAAGGTAAACAGAAACTAAACAGATCTAGGCTGTTTCTCCACTTGTCTAAAACGACTGTACTTGTGCGCCCATAAAACTAAAGTCAAATCAAAACCAAACTGAAAAACCAAATAAAAATCAAAACCGATGAAAATTTAATAGCTGCGGTTGTAATTCTACTTCGTATTGGGAACACAAAAGCAAACTGCTGCAGCTCAGACTCCCGGCTCACCTGGCTGTCTGACCAAAACCTGCGTGAAGCCTGAGGATTCCCTGGAGAGTCGATACCAGGCCCCATCTGGGTCGCTCAGCCACTCCTCCACCAGACAGTAGTACGTCCCCGAGTCGCTGCTTTCTGCTCTGTTCAGGGTCAGCACGTAGAGGCGGGGGGAAAGCCTCTCCGCCTGCACCCGGCGTCGTAGCCTTTCTTCATCAGCATAGGCGCCGTACTCGAAGGCCCCGGAGCGCTCGATTCTCAGCAGCAGCTCGTCGGCCTCTGACCCTGACGCGCGCCTCACGTACCAAAGCACAGCATGCTGGGAGTCTTGACTGGTCTGGGAGGTGATGGAGCAATTGATCCTGACACGGCTGTCCTCCAGGTGCACCTGAGACTGGTTGGTCTTTTGCACTCGTAGTTTACTCTCTGCAAAGAATTAGGAGACACATGGATCAAGAGGGAGGGAGAGAGAAAGAGCGGACCATCATTCCTTTGGGTACAAGAAAATGTGAGCACTGGTGACAGGTACACAGTGCAATTTCTGTTTCGTGACAGACGACCTGTAGCTGGGTTTATTTCTGGTGGCAGCGGGGCAGGGAAAGATAGTGGTGCGTGGGTGAGTACAGCAGGTGACAAGGAAAAAGAAAGGGGGGAAATGAGGAAGGATGAGGAAATGTCAGGTAAATCAAAGACGAGAGAACGGGAGGTCTGTTGGTATCAAGGGAAAAATGTAGGATAAGATGCAGAACAGCGGGGTGAAGGAGGGAAATGGGTTGTAAAAATGAAAAAAAAAAAAGGGCTGGGGATATGGTTTGGAAAGGTACAAGACAAGAGCAGGGCAGGGGGTCTGACAGTCTGCCTGGAAAAGAGTGAAGAAGAAACATTTATAAAGTCAGGCAAGGACGGAAGGAGAGCAAATAGGAGCGGAGGAGATGATAGTACGGTGTGACTGAGATGTCAGGAAGGAGCCGAGGCTGCCCCGAGTGCTGTGACAGGATTGGTTACAGTGACATCGGTTGTGGGATAGGATTAGCTGCAGGTACATCAGGTGTGACCGCGACCAGAGCCCCACTGTCAAATGCTTGGGGGAAGGATTAGTTCAACACAAAGCATGCATGTAGAAAACACACACACACACACACACACACACACACACACACCTGACAGCAAATATACAAGAAAAGCTGAGCCACATAAACAGACGCGTGTGGAAATCTATCCAGTAATGAGACCGACAAGATTTGACGTTACAGGACGTAAATTAGAGGAATTACTTGAGGAGTGGGAAAATTGTGTTCTCATCAAATGTCGAAGATTTGTTTCAGACACGCTAACCAACATACAAACAAGAAACTGATTTGTGACAAGTACAGTTGGCAACAAACCTGATTCTAAGCCCGATAAGTAAGTTAAATAATAAATAAATGCTCTTTCCCCCCCTCGTGTCAGTATAGATTTATGATGTGAGAGAAGATGACAGTGAGAGGTGGAGAGGCAGCTCTGTGAATGCAGGATTTATAAATTAATTAACAGATTTCACAGTAGATCAGGTAAAAGTACAGACACTGAAAACTGTAAATTAGCTCATAGTGGTATTACGAGTTTATTACTGAACAGACCTAGATGGCAGAGTGCAAGTGAAATGTATATGACTGGAAGAGTCAATGCTTTTAAGTGCTTTTAAGAAACGTAATGTAAATGTATTTCTGGTTTAATGAGCTGTGCTTTGCAAACGAAAGGTTCAATGCTACATGATACCAGTCCCAGCTGTAGAGACTTTGGTACAGTTGTCTTTTGTATGTTTTTTTAATATAATATAATTTTTTTGTCTTGTTTTTATTTCGGCGGTGTCTTTGTGCGTTCTGTCTCCTGTCCTTTTATTTTGGCGATGTCTTTGTCCATTCTGTCTCCTGTCCTTTTATTTTGGTGATGTCTTTGTCCTAGAGCACTATCGCTGTGTAATTTTGGAGCATATTTTTTTTAGGGTCCTCCCATTATATATATCTTGTTAGACATGCCACAGTGAGAAAATAAAAGAAAACCACTCTAATTTGTCATATTTTCATCTATTTTTATGACAAGTACTTTTTGTTGGGTATATTATTCATTTTCTATACCCGCTTTATCCTCACTAGGGTCACGGGGGTCGCATGGAGCCTATCCCAGCTACTGAAGGGCG